>JAWWES010000001.1:87213498-87231354 GCA_035583135.1 Lophotriccus pileatus
GTAATTGGCAAAAGGCGTTACCAAAACTTCTGATTGGTTTTGTCCCAGAAATTCACCTGGACAAACCACTTACAGTCTCCCAGGGAGGGGGAACCCTTGCAAACCCACGATAGAACTTCTTTTAACAAGACATTATAAATTTGTACCAGCAGTTTAAGCCCATTATTGACTACAAAAAAGAATCAACTATATTTTCAGTTAGTCTGAAAATATAGCAATTTACTATGAAGGCTATTGATAAAAAGGCAGAAAATGTAAACATTTGTACGTATGCAGTTTTGCTGGAAAAGTCAATGTAGAAGTATTATATTTTTAACATAATTGAACAAATTTTTGTGATGTTTTTAAAGAAACAGTAATTACCTATCATAAATGTTCTTCAGTGGTAAGGCCAAACTTAAACAAATGCTCATAAATATAACACTTTTGCTAATTTTAGGAGTTTAGTTATATGTCCCAGTTTCTCCAGAATGTAGTGTCACATCTTCAACTCTTGGACAGCAGTGGAGTTTCCTCTTCACCATTCCTTTAACTCTTTTTAATTTTACTCCATAAGTAGTTAGTTTTAGATTTCAAAAGTACACTGATTGCTGGTGTATTTGACATTATGCACACAATGTTTCCCACACGTGAGAGGCACTACTCAGCTTGCAACTGTCAGGAGGAGAACCAAACAATATGTGTCTAAAGGTAAAATAAATACGTAAATAAATCTAAAGCTAAACACACATTTAGTCTACTTGAACTGATTGACTGACTTAAAGATGGTTTCCTGCCTTTAGAAATATTTTTATGATTCTTTTCTCATATAAGGAAAACTAACTTGACCATTATCTTTGTTGTTATACAATAATTATTTTATTTTTTTTCATTTTTAAAAAGTCATTTAATTGTAATAATCTATGACTGAGTGTGCAATAAAGGGAGAACAAGACAGGTTTTATTTGAGAATTTCAGAACTAGAAGCACAATTTTTTACAGTATAAGCCCAGAGAAAGCTATCTGAGCTGTGCAGCTGTCTCTTGCTGTAGCTTGGACTTGGACTAATCAGTGAGATTCAAGGACAACAGCAGACAGCACAGTAAACAGCATCCGGTGACTTAGCTGAGTAAATGATCCAAATGCATTACTGTTGACCAAGAGTCACTGTGATAGTTCTGTAAGAACATCATTATTGCATGATATGATACACAAATATTAATACATGTTTGGACCTTTTAGGAAAAAAGGATTAAGAATTAAACAGGAAGCTGGATTACACAGTATCTAAATTCATTACACAAGCATAACTATAGCGTTCTTCGCAGCCTACCCCCCAGAAAAGGGTCCTGGAGAGCTGAAAATACATCACAGAAGTTGAAGAGAGATCGTGGCTTCCATATGAGAGGATAAATATTAAATTCATTTTTTTCTTTCAATGTTTCCACTTGAGGAGGGATTTAAGAGGAGAATAAATATGCTATGACTTGTTTGCTTGGAAAGGAGGGACAAGCAGAAGATTTACAGATTTCTATAAAGAGTCTGTCCAGATTATGAACTCTTTCAATATACATTACTAATGATATGTATAACAGAACAGACAGCCAATAAAAAAATAAAAATCCCCAACCAAAACAGTGAAACAAACAAGCCACAGCAGATTAATAAATCTGCACATGAAGTGAAGCTGAGAATTTCTGAAATAGATGGGACACAGAACTAGAATTTAAAATCTCAGAATCACAGACTGGTTGGATTGGAAGGGACGATAAAGACCACTTAGTTCCAACTCCTCTGCTTTAGGCACGGCTGCGTTCCACTAGATCAGGTTGCTCAAAACCCCACCCAACCCAGCCTTGAACACTTCCAGAGATAGGGCATCCACAGATGCTCTGAGCAGAATTTCTCATAATGTCTAATTTAGCCAACCCTTTTCTGTTTAAAGCTATTCCTCCTTGTCCTATCATTACAGGCCATTGTAAAAAGTTCCTCTCCAGCTTTCCTGTAGTCCCTCTTTGGGTACTGGAAAGTGCTATATGGTCTCCCTGGAGCCTGCTTTTCCCAGGCTGAACAGCCCCAACTGTCTCTGCCTGTCTTCCTAGGAGAGATACTCCAGCCCTGTAATCATCTTTTCAGCCCTCCTCTGGACCTACTCCAATAGGTTCACATCCTTCTTCTGTTGGGAGCTCCAGAGCTGGATGAAGTTCTCCAGCTGGGGCCTCACCAAAGTGGAGCAGAAGGCATAGTCATTGTAAATGAGAGAAATGATCTTGAAAAATTGGTTTGAATCCAACAAAGACGAGTGTGGGGTATTACAAACAGGTAAGAATAATCACCTTCACAAAGACAGGACGGGAAACAGCTAGCTAGGTAGCCGTTTTTGGAAAGAGATCCAAGGGATTAAATAGACTACAGTCAGAACATGATCAAAAATATCATGCTGTTCTGGAGATGGCAAAATATCATACCGAGATGTGTACATGGAATATAGTTTGCAAAAAATATAAGCAAATCTTTCAACTTTATACCACTCTGTAGAGCCTCAGCTGGAGTACTCTGTCCAGCTCTGGTCAGCATCCTTGCTGAACCATATCAGAGAGAAAAAAGGGAACCGCAATGGGAAAGATGAGGAATTCAAAAATGTGACCACTGAAAAAGAATGAAAGATTCAAATTATTTAAATTAGGAAAAACTGAAAGAGTGAAGGCTGAGGTATATAAAAATCTTCAGAAAGAGGATAAAAAAGATGAGAGTGAATGGCCTTAACGATAAGTAACTGGTTTTGTATGCATACATGACTGAGTGACCATCATGAAAGCTATGAATATGGTATGATCGTCCACAACATAAAAATGGACCAAGTAGCAAATTCAACAGGAAAAGCATGTGTGATTACTGTGGTGGAACTAAACAGAAAAATCCTAGCCACAGGGAGTCAAAAAGTAACTTGGCAAATAAACATACAAACAGTTCTGCTAAGAAACCTTGATGCAATTTCCCTCATGGGAGTTCAATGGTTTACTAAGAGAAGAGTATCAGAAGGTCAGGTTATTTCTTTATACTCTAAAGTTTTCATGGAGACCACTGATACAACACTGAGCTAGATGAACCGTATGACTGGCCCAACACTACTACAAAATACCTTTTGGGAAGCATCTTTGATTTGCACAAGGACTCTGGTGAACACTTCCAAATAAGGAATACATTAGCAGAAGAAAAGGTCTGTTCACGAACCGTTCACAAACAAACAAACAAAAAGCAGTGTGTGGGGAGTACATCTGCTGGATAATTTATTCACAATGAATTATTCAGCCAACTCTAGCAAAGGACCTACTTTTTTTTTTTTTTTTTTGTCTAGTTATATAAAGATATTTTTTATGACAGCCATAGACACAAATGTTATCTTTGACTGATGCTTTCCTTACTGTCACCTTTTCTATCTGGCCCGTGAAGTCAATTCAGGAAGTACTTTGTCTTCTCACTGATCTTTTGATTCAGAGGTGAATGACGACTTTAACCACACAGCTAGACCAACTGCCTCAGGAAGGAAAGGGTAAAAGGGAAATCATATTTTTAAATTAGAAGGACAAGAATTGCCCACAGCCAAGTGACAGTCTATCACACAAACAGAAAATTTGTCACGTGAAATAGTAGCATTCCAATTTCAGGACAAAAGCAAGATAAAGTTAAGGACATTTGAAAACAAAGGTTTGAGTAAAGTGACTCATGCACTGATAAACCAGATAAAAAAGATAAAACACTGTGCAAGAAAAAATAGAATGCATCTAACACATTCAATGCCATATTTTATTGGCATTTACTCCTTCTTTTCAAAAATCTTTTTCTCTTTCTTTCCTTTGTTTCACCCTCACTTTCCCTTTTAGCTTGCAATCCTTTGTTCTTTCCTTTTTAATGACTAGCACTGATTTAGTTATCTAGGTCATTCATTTACCTTGAATTGTTTGCTGTAGCACAACAAATGCAGTGGAAACCTAGGAACTCCTGTTAACTTTTCTAATATTTTTGAAACTGATTTTATTTTGAAAATACCTTAAATATCTTCAATTCCTTAAAAGGTTTTAACTTCAAAATTTTAAGTAGATTTAATATTAATTGTAATAGTCTAGAATTGCTAAAATGTGTGCAGTCTTTCTCTTCATTAGGCAGTGTTTTTTCACATTTCTCTGTTAGTATAAGAAAACTCTGAAAATTCAATTAGTTGAATTAATGCAGTGTGCAACACAGCACACAGAAAAATTCCTTGTCCTTGATAGCACATACCACTTTTGCCCTATTATGTGAGAAAGTCAAATTATGACACAGCTTCTTTTATGCATTAATTTTCAAATCTCTGTAAGCAGAGTGATGCTTGATAGCAAACACAAAGCATAGATAGGTAAGTGGCTTCCAGTTTGCTAAACAGGATTGAAGAGCAAGGATGTTTGAAGAAATGTAGTAGATAAATCTATATGTTAATATCAGCTATATTATGATCCATATGGAGAAGTCTCCTCATCTTTTTGTACTAGGGATGAGGTTGGATGGGGCTGGGCAAGAAACATGCAATCTTCTTTCAGGTGTGGATTACTACAGTAGACTATGTACCATGCACCATAATCAAGACCTTTATGTTTAGGTGACAAATAAGACATAGACAGCTAGAGAGTTGGTGTGATGTGTCTTAAACTGCTTATCTCATTTTTCCATATCTCTATCATTGCCCTGTGGTCCCCTTTTGTTTGTGGGCTTCAGCTGTACTGTTATCATTTGCATATGGCTACAGAAGCATATATTTATTAGTTAACTTGTATCTCCGTGCACACACATGTATTAAATGGAGTTGAATAGATAGAGACAACTTCTTTTGTGTTTGTACAGTTCCTAGCACAACAACTCTGTACAAAACCAGTTGAAATGATAGATGTTTCTGCTCCTTCACTCAGTAAACACCTTGTATAGAACTTGTTATTGTGGTAACCAGTAAATGAGAGACAGTTTTTAGTTCCAGTTCCTGCTCTACATTTCATCACTTCCAGTCAGGCTTTTGTACATCTTTACGTTGACTTCCTAGGGAATATGAATTCCTTCAATATTCAAATAACATTTACTAACCTTTCTCTTGATATTCCAGACTAGCTCATGAGCTCAGGGCTGTGAAAATAATTGATTTTTAAGTTCAGCATGAGGGTTCAAATCCCCATGAGCCCTTGTCCTTCAGTCTCAGGTAAGCACCTTGATCAGTGGTCTGTAGGTGGAATACACCTATATAAGCTTCAGGCAGCTAGATGTCTAAGTTGTGTGTGAAAACATCTGCCTTCAGCGCATGAGGAAGAAGTTCAGCAATTTCAAATAGTGCTGAAATTGCTTTTAATGTGCGACACAGTTGATATGCACAAGAACAATAAGACCAAACCTTTGTATTTTCAACATTTGATCTACTTTCTGCTCAAATGGACATGGACTTTGTTTCTGGAACTCATGAGACACGAAACAGGTCTATAGGCTTTGTAACGCATTGTACCCTGACATTGCATCAGTTTGTTAAAATTTTCCTGGGAAGAAAGGGTTGTTGGTTAGAAATCTCTAATATTTTATTATTTGTAAGAGTCTTCAATTTTTTCTGTTAGACTATGCCTGTCAAGTGTCCATGGTTTCTCTGAATGTGTATACTTGCATCAAGTGGAACATCTTTTACATTAGATGAACATAATTATGTGTTCTGCAGCTGCTAAAGGTTATCTAATATGTATTAATGAGAATGGTAAGAACTGTTAAATGCAATTGTTCTCAGATGTAGGGATGATACCTCTTTCTCATGGGTTTTAGAAATCCCTGGCACTTTGCTATTATTAGAAGATAGTTTTTTTCCTACATACTCGCTTCATTTTCCATGAGCATATTTGTTAGTTCCACCTTTTACTGAAACAGGTAACACTGACACAATGATGCCATTGTGTCCGTCTTTGCCTTTAGTATATAGATTACAAGATGTATTCTGCTTTATTTTGTTTCCCTTGGAAATGTTGCACTAATTCACTGGGAGCTTGAAAGCATCCTCTCTTACATATAACACTCTCAACGAGTACCTGAATAAAATGTGAGTTATCTAGGAATAAATAATGGTGAAATGACACCAGAAACACTCAGTAAGTTATCCAATTTTGATTCCACCTCCCATTCCACAGATGTCCTCTGCTTCCATTGCACTCTTCTTTATTGCACCTCCTGCCTATATTCCCAGGTATGTATATCCCCTATTCTTCATCTTACACAAACATTAGATTGAATTGCTGTCCTTCTCTTGAGTTAAACAAAAAAACAATGATGCTTTTATTTAATCCTTACTTGTTAATATGGACATATCCTTGCTTTTCCCCTTTTACCTAATCTGCTAGTAATATACCTCCCAAAGAAATTTTTCCCTGCAGTTGTTGTGGGGCCCTTGGGATTTAGCTTGCACTAGATGTTCCACTGTCCCACAGCTGCTGGGAAATGCAATACATACACTCACAAAAAGTGCGCACGCATGCAAATGAAAGCAAAAGCCCAAATATATCAATAGAGTGTATGTCTATGGTTTCCAAGGTCTTAGAGATCTAGTCAGATGGAGTTAATTTGAATGATGTTTGATCATGTTAAGTGACAGCTTTACACCTGAATGTTTTATTTAAATTAATCCAAACCTGAAAGTATAAGATCTTATCTCTAGTCTGATAGCAGCAGCTAACAATACCATGAAAAATAATTGTGCTGGCAATAACTTAACTTCAGATTTTTTTTTACAATACATAAGTATTACCTTGATCATACGCTTGGTCATTTGATAGCCATACAGAAGAATCCTTGGTCTAATGAAGTTCCAATTAAATAAAATCTGTGTATTTGAATATAATGGGTAATTGGAATGTGGAACATATAATTTTACCTGTGTCCCCCTGGGGTAGTACAGGTCCAAAATCAAAGGTATAGTGGAATGAAAATGGCAAGTTGCAACCTCGGGACTTTAAAATACCATATAGGTTGGGAGAAAAAACTATTAAAATTCTCTGTCTTTTGAAGAATAGAGATTTGTTTGATAGCTCAGTTTAGTACCTGATCTCCTGTTTCAGAAGACTGGCAACAGTATGTAATAACTAATGGTGATGAGAAAAACTAACAATAGTGTTTAGTGTAATGGGAGCTGAAACCTGTAACTTGTTGTCTGCTGAAACAAGCCTTTTTACACCAGCAGACAAACATTTTGACATGATTGTTCATATTTCTATGAAATTGTGTATTCTCAAATCGCTGGTCATTCTATCTTGTCTTCTACTGATGGCTCTGAAGTGAAAATCAAAGAAAGAAAAGTAAATGAAAAAGCTAAGAAAATTAGCCAGCTGTTGTCATTTTGAAGGGTAAGTAATGAAAAACTGGACTGGTAAATATGTTGTATGCAAAGCAAGATGATCCAGAACATTGGTAGAGGCTGATTTCAACCTCAAAACAGGCAATATTTTTCAAAACAGATCCCAGAGCCATTCAAGAGATGCAATAAGAACGTGGTGCAACAGTCTGCAGGAAGCAAACGGGCTCAGGTGGACAGAAAAATGCATAAGGCATTTAAAAAGTGTGCTTTTACTGTCCTACAAGGCAAATGATTGTTTATTCTTCAAGAAATTGGGTACATGCAGATGGCTCTTTTTCTTTTTTTTTCTTTTTCTTTTGCAAAACAACATCCACATTGGAAAGATGATTCAAGAGAATTTCAGAATCATCAGTTTGCAGAAATGCCCAAGAAGGATGCTGTAACATCTCTAAAACTGTTTAGTTCAGAAAACAATTGAGAAGTGTCATTTGCATGTTTTTACAAGTGAAAAGGATGAGCTTTAAAATGGAATCTGATTTAGAACCTCAGAACAAATAGGAAAAATTACTTCAGAATTAAAACTTTGAAAAATTCAGCTGTTCTAAGAAAATATAATGTGGAGATTCTTGATAAATTCTGGATAATACTGAGGTACTGAGAACAAATAAATACATGTCCTATGCAGAAAAGTTTGTTAGTTTTAGGAAAGAGAGCCTTAAATTTCTTAACAGAGAAATATTTAGAGCAATCAGAAGAGCACTAAGCCACCTAAACCAGTCAACAACATGAAAGCCCACCTAAGTAATTTCCATAGATATTGTTCTATTGAAAAGAAAGAAAGAAACACTTGCAGGACAACATAAAGCTGACCAAACACAAAAATCAATTTCAAAATCAGATTAATCGTGCTGCATCAATGACAGACTACTAAAACAACCTAGCTCATATATGGATCACTATATTGTACATTTCTTTAGATGAACAACCTCTTAGGTGTTTGAGAAGCTTAAAAATTTTTTATTACCTCCAACATAATGCAGAAATCTGATGATCTTTCATGAAAGTCTATTTTTAGTTTGGTTAACTGAAAGTTACTGTATGACAAGAATGTGCAAATAAAATCTTACCATGACTGAGCTGCTGCATGATGCTTTTGTTGTTTTCTTTTTTTCTCCCCGGAAACAGTTTGTTCATGTGCCAGTGACCTAACACAGGACAAAATGAGTGAGCATCAGGGACACCACAAAGCACCATGAAGATAATTTCCATCCTGAGAATGGAAGTGCTGAGTTACTTAGCTGCCACTGAGGAGGAAAGACTGTCAATACATCCAGAGAAGAAAATGGAGATATTATTCCAGATATAAAAGTTTTAGGATGTTATTTGAATTGAAATAATGTATATTATTCCCTAGATTTACTTACTGTGGAGCACTGAAGAACAGTTTAGCAACACAGTTGTAACTTTTGTACACTACTTCACATCAGAAGGAAAGGAAAAAGTGGTGAAAGGGAATTTGGCAATACAGCTTTAAATATTGTATAATCCTTGTAGTCAGCTATCTCTGTTGGCAGCCAAGCAGAAGTGCCTAGAGTCAGAACCTTAGCAAAGGGCATTTACAAATATTTAATAAACACAGTTACTTGGAATACAACTCTGCCGTTGTGCTGTCCCCACAGACTTCAGATTACAAAGGCAAGGGAAAGGAAGTGCCCCATCTCCCAGACTGTGACCCATATCTCCTTTCTTCTTTTTGGGAGTATAATTAGCTTCCTCTTCTCTAGAATTCTAGCCCAGTCTATTGGACTGGACAACTTTGCGCTACTTTTTTTTTATTCTTCTGAAGTTTCTTGACTTCCTTCTCTCTTGTACTCTATCCTCAATAGACCTAGCTACTTTGATGATATTACAGGTTGACAGCCAGAACTGAAAGTAAGAAGAAAAACAGCCTACTGACAAACTGGCTGGCTTTTGTTTTTGGGTTTTTTCTCTGTTAAAAAAAAAAAAAAAAAAAAAAAAAAAAAAAAAAAAAAAAGTGTCATCAGTGGTTTTGATGCCAAAATCCTTGTGCAATGAACACAACTGGCATGAACACTTGGATGTCTCCCAAATGCAGATGGAAATGTCAAAGAAATGATAAAGGTAATATTGTCATGAACTGAATTATTCCATAACCAATGTCTTCCCCAGAAGAAGAAGAAAAAATGTCTCTCTTAGATATAAAATAAAAAATGACATAGGTAGATCGTGACCCTGACAAGTACTCAGAGTCAGCTGGTTAAAAGATGTTTTAAAACAACAACAACAAGGCAGCAAGCAAGCTGAGAAATGATAAAAGCATTCAGTAAAATATATGGATAGAGCAGGGAAGCAACTTGAAAGCCAGCTGTCACAAATATCAGAATATTTGTAAAGCAGAAGAAAAGGAGTCAAGGATTATTTTTCTATTCTTGACTGTGCTGGAGACTTCTTGTGGGACTTTTGGCCCAAACAGGGACATCTCAGCTAGGAAGAACAAAATAAATGAAAAGTGAACACAGAAATAGTCCTGCTTTAGACATTATCTGTTAAATGTTTTGCTGTAAGGATTAATGTACAATACTACTTTAACCTCATAAATGGGTTATTTATTAGTCTTTAAGTCTACGAAGCAGGACAAATAGATTTCTTATTGGTACTCTATCTGACATGTGAAGGTGGTGTGAAGGTGGTGTCTGTATAAAGTTATGATGAAGATGAAGACTAAACCTACAGATTTACTTGAATTTGAAGATCATAGTCATAGAATCATATGCTGAATGTAACAGAATACACATGGTATGGAATTATGAACTTTGGCTTGAGTAGCAGAAATTGAGGAGTGGACAAATTTTAAAACTTCTCTGTCTGAACATGAGGACACAGAAAAATAGTAATGCTGAAAGACATGAAAAGATTTTTTGTTTTTTGTTTCTACAAAACAGGAAATCCTTATGAAAATTTGCAGACTGATGTGGAATTTGTTCTGTGCCTGACTGAGAAAATTGTAGAAGATTATGGCATGCAAATCAAAACCATGCTTCTATAAATCTATAACTGTGATGTGAAATCAGAGTTTGTAGTCCCTGTATCCAGCTAAGAGAGATGTGCTAGTGAACACTACAACCTCAGGCCTGGGTGTCATACGAATCAATTTCTGATTTTACTCTATTTAAGAAATTGCATAGCATCGATGTAAATCTAGTTCAGGAATAAAAAAAAAAAAAAAAAAAAAACAGATTCAAAGCAATTAGCTTTAGAGAAAAATAGCAGAAGCTTGTATCTTTCATTAGGAGAGATAGGAAACAGAAAAAAAAGAAAGCATTTGAATGGTCTGAATGACAAATGTATGAGGCAGAAGCTGCTACCAAACAAATACAGTTTCTTTTATTTTTAGGGCAAGTGTGCTATCGGGTAAAGAATAAACAGGATTAAAAATAAACTGATGGATGTACAGAGCACCACTTAGATGTGCAGGTAATGGGACACAGTGCAGATAGCTGTGTGGATGTTTTGGATGTAACTCAGCTTCAGAAACTCAAAATTCCCCATGACTTGTAGTCTTAACACCCATTGCTGGCACTCCGACTTCCACATACATATAAACAGAACAAAGGCCACTGCACTGAGGAAAATAGTCAGAAGTGGAGTTGATGAGAAAACAAGGGAAACTTTGCTGATCAAGCACAGGGCACTGTCAGTCATATGTACTGATCAGCCCCCGATTACATGAGAATTGCCTCTTTTATTCCCTTTTCACTTCTATTTTCCCATGCGTGCTGTTCTGCAAACCACCTTGAACCTTTCCCTTTGGTTCCTGCGCTAATCTTCCCTTCATGTCAGATACAATCCCAAAATACTCTGCCCGGCATCTCACAAGGAGCCCCATACTCAGTGGCAGTCCCCTCTCAGTCTGTGAGGTGTCCTTGTGTGCTGGTTTTGGCTGGGGTAGAGTTAATTTTCTTCAGAGTGGCTAGTATGGGCTGTGTTTTGGATTTTTGCTGAGCATAGTGATGATGATATAGAGACAGATTTTGTTATTGCTGAGCAGTGCTTACACAGAGCCAAGGCCTTTTCTGCTTTTCATACTGCCATACTGGAAAGGAAGCTGGGGGGACATGTGAGTTTGGGAGGAGACAGAGTCAGGACCCAAAACGGCAAAAGGGATATTCCATATGATACCATGCTTAGTGTATAAAGACTGGGTGGAAGAACTGGGAAGGAGGAGGAACAGGACATGTTTGGAGTAATGGTGTTTGTCTTCTCAAGTAACCCTTACATGTGATGGAGCCCTGCTCTCCTGGAGAAGGCTGAATGCCTGCCTAACCATGGGAAGCAATGAATAAATTAATAGTTTTGCTTTGCTTGTGTGTGTAGCTTTTGCTTTCCCTATTAAATTTTCTTTATCTCAACCACAGGTTTTCTAGCTTTTACCCTTCTGATTCCCTCCCCGATCCTACTAGTGGGGCATTGAGCAAGTGGCTGTGTGGGCCTTGGTTGCTGGCTGAGATTAACCAGGATACTGGGGGAGACACCCTCCACAAAGCTCACCGTGGTGGATTCCACCCTGCCTGTGTGTCTGATCACACCTGTGGTGGGTCAGGGCAGGGGCTTAAGCTTGTTCCTCTAGCCAGAGTACTGGGGACTCTTTCACTTGCCCTTGTGCCTGAGGGACTTTGTGTGTTTCTGGAAATGAACCTCTAATCACATAAGCTAACACCAGCCATCTTCTTCATCTCTTTGTCTGGTTTTGTCAAATAACTTGCAGGTTGCAGCATTCTGGCTGCTGACTGATTTGCAATGGCAGCTGCTTCTCACTCCATAAATGCAGTCCTGATTTCACTGAAATGTGTATGACTTTGGCCACTGACTTCGGTGGAGACAGACTTTTGAATAAGTATACACCGGCATGCTCACAGAGTATCCATTGGCCTATATCTTACCTTCTCTCAGAAAACAGATGTGCAGAATTAAAGTAGAAAATAACTCCCCTAGAAAATTCCTTTCTCTGAGATTTTTAAATTAGAAGGAAGCAAACCTGCCATTCCAACTTCACAGCTTCTCAGCTAGACCCATTATTTTTTATTAGCAATCTCCAGCATTCCACCCATTTTCTTAATCTTCTACAAGCCTTACCTTTTCAATTATCTGTGCATTTCAGGATAAGGGAAAGTGTTATGATGAGCTTTTGCATGTGACTGTATATCAGTTAACATTCCAATAGCTCTCTTCATGCGCCTGTAGTATCCAAACAATTAAAAAAAAGCTGGCATGTGAAAGTTTCAAAAAAGTTTTGAGCTGCTGAAATTAGCAAAATTACAGATTGACTTTATTATGAATAAACAGATGAGAGTCTAGTAACAGGCAATTTCTCAGTCCTTTATTGCTATTTAGACTATGCCCCTTCATGCTGAAAAGACATGAGAAAGAAATCCGCAGTGCATTTTATTAGTAAATCTTTTTTATTCTCCAGGAAATCTATGAAGAGACTAGGTCTACTGTATGAGTCTATCCAAATATTTTAATAGGACCCTGCTCAGCACTTTCCTAAAATGAAGAAGGATTTTGGCTGAGCCCAAATTATGATCAGGAAGTTCCTCTGTGAACATAAGCAAGAGTGCTGATAGAGGCCAATAACTAACTGAGACTGGAGGTTCAAAAATGCTGCAGTGATTTCTGGCTCTTCTCCAGCTTCAAGGATTGAGTCTGCCAACTTGGCAGCCTGGAGAACTCACTATGGCAATTTTTCAAAGGGGAGAAATGGTCCAAGTAGGAGCTGTAACTCTGTATAAACTGCCCAGAACTGATGACAGGGGCCTCTGCTTCCAAAAATCTGGCCAAGAACTGAGTGAATCACTGTCTCCTGCTGAAGATGGACAGTGTATTTATGGAATACCTGTGGGCATTCACTGAGAAACTAAAGCCAAATTGCTAATGCAACTGTGGCTTCCAGTTGGAGAATGCAGTCTGGGATTTTCTCGATGTGAGAGCCTGGAAGTTCCTTTGAATTCTCATAAATGCGAGGTCATCAAACCATGTTTTCAAAAGCAAGGATTTTGAGCTGCTTCATGTTGATTAGTTTTAAAGTGGATCTCATTTCCAGAAGTTTTTTTCTGTGCTATACAGTGCTACCACTTTCACCTTAAAATCATCACTAAGTTTTTGAAAATCTGGAGAACGTGCTTTCTCAGCCCTCTAAATAAAAAAAACTCTTTTCGAGAACCTGCCAGAGTCTGTCTTCCATCTAAAGCCATATAAGGACTGGCTGAGGTCATTTGGTCTGCTCAGCCTGGAGAAGAGGAGCTGGAGGGGAGACCTCATTGCAGTCCAAAACTTCCTCATCAGGGAAAGACGAGGGATGGGCATTAATCTCTTCTCTGTGGTGACCAGTGACAGGATCTGAGAGAATGGAAGGAAGTTGTGTCAGGGAGATTTAGGTCGGATATTAGAAAGAGGTTCTTCATCCAGAGGGTGACTGAGTGCTGGAAGAGACTCCTCAGGGAAGTGGTCACACCACCAACCCTGAGATTTTTCAAGAAGTTTTTGGACAATGCTCTCAGGCACATGGTGTGACTCTTGTGGGTGTTCCTATGCAGACTGAGTTGGACTCCTTGATCCTTGTGGGTCCCTTCCAACTTAGAATATTCTGTGATTCTGCAAGTCTTTCTGAAGTTTTCCCCTGCTCCATCGCAATCCATGAGATGGATTTGATGCATCCAGGAAAAATTTCACCCTCAAAGAAGAATGATAGCCTTAGCAAATTTGCCCTATTGAATTCACCAAGAGTTATATGACTTGGCCGTAAACCCTATTATAAGCACTCCGGACAGATTCCAAATATGAGGCATAAGTCCTTATTTCTTCTATTGAAGTTTCACAAAAAGGAGGGGAAAAATTTCACAAGGAGGAGGAAAATATTTGCACAACAGTTACTGCTTAATGAAACAGAAAATAATGCAATTAAAACCTCACTGGCTGTGGAGAGCCAGAAGGTCAAAATTCCATATCAGTCTGATCTGCCAGTCAGACTAAATCAGTCTCATCCACACAATCAACAAATCTTCTTTAACAATGAAACCTCATATCATGTAAAATGGAGCTTGTGTTTCCTTTTCTAAATGTGCAGGTGTTCAGGAATTTATATTATTTTTTCTTAACACTTTCATGTGTTTCCTAGACTTGTTTGTCTCATAGGAATTTAGATCTGTTGCTCACAATTGTGAGCTACCGAGAGTTTGATATATAACTTCCTTTAATAGTGTTCACAAAAAGCCTACATAATTTCTATTAAAGAATAAAAAAAAATATTGCTATTATCACTTACAGCACTTTCAAACAGCACTGAAGAGTTAATACATGTGTTCATTCAATCTGTTAAGCATAGCATATCCTACTCCAGTCAAATTTTTTATACATGTTTTTCCTACTTACAGTATGCTCAGTTCCTCATAGGACCTCAAGGTCACTTTTGTTACTGTTTATTTATTTCTTTTCCAAGAACAAGATTATTCTGTAATAGAGTTCCTGTTTATCTATAAGCTCACTGTTATAAAAATTTATTGTTATTTTTCTCTTTGGCCTAAAAATAGTGAGAAATAGAAATTCTGGCTGGAAGTCATTGTGTGACACTCCAGCACCTTCAACAGGAAAGAATTTGAGATGTGAAGGCTACCTGCACAGGCCCTTGTGAAAAGCAAAATAATAACATCCAGAGGGAGAGAGAATGAAGGGAGAGAACATCTAAAGGATTCTGAAGAGGTTTAGCACACTTACCAATCCTATATACATAATTTAATTTCCCCACAGGACCGTATTTCATAGCTTAGCATGATATAGTATATAACAAAAGAAGCACCAACCAAACAATCTGCTGCCTGTTGAAAAAAAATCCCAACTTTCATGGAATTTGTGTATTTATAATACAACTATGTGCAGAGGTAAGAAGACAAACACATGCAAGTGTTACCTGAACACAGAATACCTTGCTACAACTGTGGATCTGAGCTATGGCAAGGGCAAGCTAGCATGAGCCATCTCAAAGAAAACAGGAAGCATAAAGTGGAGTCAATATGTGCTGTTTTTGCTGAGTGATGAAACTTGTTAGAAAAAAGATTGTGAGTGTGTGATGAGCAGGTCAAGAAGCAGCAGAGGAAAAGAAAAGGGAAGAAAGAGGCTCAACGTGGTCTGGCATTAAAATGTATCATTATATGTCCAGTGCATAGTATTATATATAATTATTATAAAAAATGTTCCAGGGCAGAAGAACTTAAATTCTGATGGCTCTTTGTCCTACGTGGCTCAGCATAACTAAATTGGAAGAATTTATAGCTTTTTAAGACGGTGCTAATCTTTTTTCCTGCAGAAGCAGTATGTGAGGCATCTGGGTTTTATTCCCCTAATATCAGGTACTGTTTGATGTTATTCAAGCTAATTGTTTATTTTGCTCCATTAACTTGGAATAGACCTGGGGTTGAGGCTTCTTACATCTTGTACGCATAATAAATATGCATTTATTGTTTTCCAAGTCCACTAAGAAATAATTTGTTGAGGGAGACTGGAGAAAAGAAATTTTTCTGAGTGGTGAGGTTCACACATAAAAAGTGGGATTGCAAAGCTCTGCTACCTAAAACACTGGGTCATTCATTCCCAAAAAGAAGACTTTGCCATGACTTATCCCACCCTCAAATCTTCCTTTAAACCCTGACTTAGCTGTAAGTAAAGTTGTAAAGAGCTCTTGGCTGCTTTTGAATGAAAATCTGTGATGTCCACTGTTCAGATGCTGGCAACAATGAAAGCAATCGCGCTGTTTTTCATCTGAGTTCAGGTTTCCCGGACATTCTTTATGTTCCCTTTAAAAAGCAATCCTATAAATATGACTTTGATGGCAGATGAATACACACAGCAGACAAATGTGTCCCTTCGCTAATGGTCAGATAAATTTCCAAGATTTTTTGATGGCATAATTACAGCTTGGTCAGCCCCTGCTATTATGCATCACTGTTTGTGATAAACAATGTTTTACCTTGTGTGTTTTAGTAAAGTCATTGAGAAAAATGCAGGCTAGTAAATCACCTGTTAACTGGGGCTGCAGCAAGTTTTCTCCAAAGTTATGAACCCCAGCAAATTAAAGTGCCAAAGATCATGAGGTATTCCAGGTTCTGGGTCCACTTGTCTGGGACAGATTGAGGAATAGCCACATGAAGAACAGATAAAGATGGTGCAAAGCCGATGTGTGTATTCACTGACTTCATTAAACCTTTACAGGTTATAATATTCAATAAAGGCACACTGCCATAAAAAGTTCATTGTAAGTATCGTTTTAATGAGGAAGGTCAACACAAACTAATACACTGGCTGGCATAAAAGAAGTGTACAATAATGTTTAATTTTTCATGATAATGAGAATTTTTTTTGAGATTCAGAGTAATACCTGAAAGAGCTTTTTGGAGTGTTTGTTTTATTTCTGAAAATATTCACATTTGCAATGTTGCTTAAGGAGAAACTTTTCAGGTTTACTGAGTTTTTGTGTAGAAGGAGAATGATTGGCTTTCTTAAGGTCAAACCTTAAACCACTTTTGAAAAGCTCAGTGCAGCCGCCTTCAATAGATTGGTGGGCTACACGAACAGTGTGCTTGGGTTTGCCTTATATCCATTACACAAATTATGTCAAAGTAGCTGAATATGGATGACACATAATGAAGATTTCCACCTATTTCCCACTAGTACAGAGTTGTTTCCCCAGCCACCTTCTCATTAGACTGGAGCATACATTCTCGTGGGGACCCTGAGTAAAACGCAGTCCAAAGCCCTTCCAAAAGCAATGGAAAGATTTTTTCTTCAAAACTTCTCCTGTTTCTTTCAAAACACTGTTTATAGTTGCATCCCCTCTCTCCAGTGGCCCCTCATCAGGAATGACATCTACTTCTCCAGCATAGGAGACTTATGCAGAAGAGCTTTCCCCTGTGCTCTTTCCACTCTTTCATAGCTAATCAACAACCACTCATTGCCTAGTTATTTGTGTTAGATGTGCTATATAACTGTGGCACAAAACCTTTCATTTGTGTTCTTACTCATGCTATTTGTAGACTGAGAATTGTAGCTGCTGCCTCTGATCTTCCACTGTCTTCTAAAAGTGAATAAACAAAAAAAAAAAAAAAGAGATGCAATTATTGGCACTGTTGAAAGAGCTTTCCCTGTTCTGCTCTCAGGAAGGCAGCCTTTCTACAAGGTCAGTGGAATTGTGCCCATTCACAGCAGGGCTGAATTTGGCCTTAAATTCTGTCCTAGTAAACAGCACAGGCATCCTCTTATGAATTGGGAAAGGTAGTAGCTGTTATAGATTATTTGAGATACTCAAAATAATCAAAGTATAATAAAGAAATATTTATTAGTATGCAATTAAAAATTATAAAAATATAATTATTAGCACATAATAGGAAATAAACCAGTATACATTTTAGAGGCCCGTCGGGGACCTACAGGTCCCACGAAAGGAATATTCTCTTAGATTAAAA
>JAWWES010000001.1:87232755-87265255 GCA_035583135.1 Lophotriccus pileatus
TAAAGGAATGGTTTTTATGTAACTATAACCAGTTATTTATATTTTTATGAACAAAGTTTTAATTCAACCCATTACAGTAGCGTGGCTAGTCTCTGCATCTGAGATAAGTCAAGCTTGCAGTCCCTGCCCCTCATCTCTCATTCCTCATGTCATTATTTGTCTGAATGAGAAAATATTGCCCTTCAGATGCACAAAGGCAGGCCCAGACTTCCCATGGAGTGCAAATAGGTTGTGCCAAAACAGCTGTATACAATACCGGCTCATATGCAGATGATTTTTATAAGCCCAATGAAGTTGTCACTGTGCTGATGGCTTTCTCAGAGAAGCTTGTAACATCTAGAAGACCTTCAGTGTAAGTTAAAACAAGTTGTCAAAAAGAAGTTATAAATTGTTCTTCCTTACAAGAAGTAAGCAAAATTAAATGAAAGAATGGAGGACAAGAGAGTCTGTGCATGCCATGAGAGGAGCAGAAAGCAAACGGGGAGACTAGAACTATTATGAAGGAGAAGAAATGAGAGAATGTGTAGCGAAGAGTTTGATCAATTTGAAAGAATTATTGGAGCTACTTTCTTTACCCTTTGCATTTTTGGCATTGTAGGAAATGGGTTGATGATATTTGACAGGAGATGGAAAGGGGAGAAGGAGGTGCTTTCTGATCTCCTTGCAGGTTGATTTTCCCAAGCTAATATGTTAATGCCAAGACTAACTCCAGCATGCCTTTGCTGAAGGTTTTCTTTCATCAGATTCCATCTATTTATCTCTGACTAGTTATCCCTAAGCAGTATATCCACTCCTGTGGATAGACTGTTAAATATGGTGCATTTAGTTGTATGGATTATTTCACACCAAAATCATTATAAAACAGTAAGCTGAACAGGCATGCAGTTGAAATCATACTCATTGAATTCTTCTTCTCTGACTTCAGGAACTGCAAGTGGCATGGAAGAAAGATGAAATGCAGACAGTCATACTACATCAGCTCAAACTGCACCAGAAAGTGCTTGCTAATGTAATTCGAGCACCAGTTTTTGAAAATTTAGAAGTGACCATACCAACTATCAATTTTGAATACCTATACCTATGACCAATACTCACAAACCACAGGTATGTGTAGATAATCTTCTATGTAACACAAGGACTGTACAAATATCTCATGCCTCACCTTTTCTGTATATTTACAGAGCTGTCCAACCTTGACTGATGCTTACCTTATAATGCTGGGAGGTTGACTGAAATCCCCATACGACCCCAACAAAATTGTATTGGTCCAGTTTGTTTTAGTCTGTATCATCCCCCAGATGATCTAGTTCCCTCCTCAGGACACAAAAGAAGAAGCAATAGATCATATTGTTTTCATGGTTATGTGCCTTTCTCAGTATTCACCAGAGACCAGCCTGACTCATCCCCAGTCTTGCTTTAACTTGGACCTATTTCTGACCAATTTTGAAGAAGGCTGGATCCAAAGCTATTTTCGATTGATCTGTGGAAAACTTCCTGAGCGCTAGAGAGAGAATATTTTACTATGTGCATAGAGAAGGTACAGCAGCTGAGATCAGTCCTGTTGGTCTAGTCAATACATGTTTTTGTCTCTACCTTTACTGTGCACATTGTGTTATCTGGACCATTCGATCCTTCGGTGTTGGCTTTGGTATGATTCTGAGCAAACATGGATTTTCAGGTGTGCTCACACAGTACAGTGCAATGTATATTGTGGCACCACTGATGAGTGCCTTCTAGCACTCACTTTGTGTCTCAGTTGTCTGTTCTTGTTTCCTAATTATGGCACTGCATGGAGATCCAAATAAGTGGTACTCTAGCTGTCATCCATCTCTGTCTCAGAGAGAAAGGGCTGTATGATAGCTATCAGATCACTGTTAGCAGCTTTCCACATACTTCTGTGTGGTCTTTCTGCACATGGATGCTCAGACATCATGTAAGGACAAATGCAATTAAAAATATACATTCTTCTTGTTTGAAACAAGTGCCTTTTTATTAATTTAACTAAGCATCTTCAGACACCTTCCTTTTTTCTACTTCAAAGTTGACAGAGGATAGTTAGTTCTGGCTTCTGCATAGATGCTCTAGCTATTTGTCTCCCCAGACTTATATTAAGCTGTCTTGACCACTGCTGACATACATATTGCATTGTCCCATCACTTTCAAAACAAAATACTGCAGTTTTTAAATAGAAAGGTAAACAGAGAGGCAAAGAATTGAAAAAAAAAACCAAACAAACATTGAGAAGGTTCTTAGTAAGAAGATTGAAACTGGAGGGAATGGCATGCAGAGAAAAATGCAAGTTAGTTCACACACCAAAGTTAGAGGATTTGGGATTAATTGAAATCCTCAAGTGGTGCATGGTAAGTGACTGCCTATTTAGAGCCAATAGATAGGTTTCCGTGAGGTTAAGGAAGCGAAAAATCCCATACGAAGCTAGTGAGATGTTAAATTCTAATTAGAAGTGTTAATTAAAAAAAAAACATTTCCAATTTCATCAGTGAGAGTGCTTTTGTTGTTCTGATTCTCTTTGCTACAGTGAATCCTAAGTATCCTAACTCATTTTGTCCCAATATTATTTACCACTTCTATAGGGTATAAAAAAGTTGACTATGACTATAGGAGCATGGATTATTACAGTGGCACCTTCTACAGTGTCTGTGATAAGAAGACTATCAGCACTTCTATTGGATGAGAGACTTTTCTGGACTTGAAAACTGAAGTCATAAAATTCACACTGGACTGAAATTCATGTACATAACTTACCAGACTGTAAGAAAATTCCTTAAAAACTGTATGCATACTACTTTAACTGAGTATTTTTAAATTAACTATTCAAAAAGAAGTTTGTTCCCTCCAGATTCAAATGTTGCTCTGTGCAATGCCTACTAAAAGATGCTGTTATTTAACTTGATATTTTGCAGGTCATTAGCCCAACAGTATGGAATAAGTACATGGAATGGCACACGAAGAAACAGGATGTTAGTGGCAAGTAGCTTTTTAGCAATGATTCTCAATACCTATCCATCCAAAAACTGCTTGCTGCCCATGCAAGGGGCATGCCTTGTTTCTACAAGAGAGTGGGATGGTAAAAACCCAGCAAAAGATACTGCCTGAGGCTGGACAGGCAGTAAATTGCAACCATCAGAATAGTGGCTTATGTCAGGTAACTGTCCTGGAGGAAAGGTCAGATAGATCCTTACAAGTCTTTGGTGAGTGCCCTGAGATGGGGATCCAGTCAACATCTTCATTTGCAGATCCATAGTAACACTTCCGTAGTATATCTTGGTCCTGATTAACAAATTAAACTACACAAGATCCTACAAACCCCACTATATACTTTTTCACTAATCTCTACTGGTTTAGATATTGATACATATATGTCTGTGTGCTTCAAGTGTTTTGAAAAAGAGACATTCTAAATACAGAGAACTTTCAAAACTACAAAAGCTAGGGAGCCACCAGGTATGGGTCTTCTTGGAGTGCTAGTTTTCCTGCTCAGTATGGGATCAAATTTAATCTTTTGAAGTATCTTCCAAATAAAATCCAAAGCCCAGCAGCAGAATTAAAAGAAAATGAGACCAACCAACCAACCAATCAACCAACCAAAAACCAAACAAAAACCCCACAAACCCCAAAAAACTGACAAACTGCCAACCAACCAACTAACAGAAAAAATCCAAACCATAAACCTATCACACAAAGTTCAGTAGGTCAGTAAGCCTTGGGGGTACAAACTCTTACCAAATCTGCTTCCAGAGAGGATGAGGAATGCACACAGACACCAAAGCTGTGGAAGTGGTAATTTCTAGAAGAAAGACAGTGACAGCTCTGAGAGACACAAAGGCTTAAATCACTGTAGATTTGCATTAGACAGTCTCCATCTATGTCTAATGATGAAGGAAAATCAGAAACGAGATAACCTGATCTATCTTAGGCAGAGTAAAAGCACATGAGATGCTTTCCTTTTGCATAGCTTAGCCAGAAGGCTGTTGCAAAGACCTGGATGTGATCTTTTTCCACAAAAACGTATATTCTGCACATGGAAAATGATTTCCCAGTAGAAATGTTGATAAAAATATTTTTTTCTTGAAAAAAAACTTCATTTCAAGAATTCAAGACCTGAGAATGAAAAAAAAACCACTTTGATGAAAGGTCTGTGTCCAGTTTTATCTTGTATGTTAGGGCTTGTTTAGCTTAGGAAGGTAGTCTTGCACATCAACAAAGGACCACAGCACCTACAGAAAGGTAAAGCAACAAGTAACTGACTTGATTTTTATGACTTAACACATGTAAATGTATTTAATCTAATGCTTTGTCATGTATAATTCAGTAAGTTAAGGCTAGCTTCTGGTGGCAGATCAAAACTATGACAAATATATATACAATTCCTCTGAGAAAATGTAAGATCAAATTCTGTATTTCACTTCATCTGGAAAGGAAGGATCATTAGAGAAGAATATTTCAAATGTGTAAAGAGCATTTAGAATTTTATGTTTTATAAAACATACAGGTGAGATACTTTTCCAGCCTATGAAATACTATCTCTTTCCTAAAACATTTCTGGATAACTGACAATGTTTATACCTGGTTTGGGGGATTTGTTTTTTTTTTTTTTTTTAATTCTAACATTCTGCATTGCCTCTCATTTCATTACATAATTAGAAATTGTTATTCTCTGTATAGCAAACAGTTTCTTTTCTTGGCACAATTACTGGACTGTATCTTGTAGATTTTTCTCTGAAGTACTGAAATGGAAGGATATCCCCATTAGCCCTTGCCCCCAGCTCCCTTAACTCTCCAGGCAAGTTTGATGAGTCACACTTTTTCCTTTAAAGCTTTAGGATGTTGTGCCAAATTCAAGCAGTGTTGCCAACTCCAGTGATTTTATCATGAGTCTCATGATATTTGAAGCCGTAGCTCCAGTACTCATTTGGTAACATTAGAATCTCTGCTTTCATTAAAAATAATAATAAACAGAAAATCAAAGCTTTAATGCTTGAGAAGTGTGACAAAAGAAAAAAAACAAAACACACAAAACCAAAGGAAAACAAAACAAAACCCTACAGAATATACACGGCTCTAAGAAATCCAGATGGGTAACACAAAAAGAATGCTACTTAATAGAAAAATCTTACAATCTGTAAGGTCCTTTATACAGTTTGTGAAAAAATGAAGAACCTTATTAACAGAAAAATCTTGCAATTTGTGATGTAATTATATGATGTAAGGGTTCTCATGGTTTTGAAACAGCTGAGGCTGTAAAGACTGCAATCACCACTCATGGTAGGGAGGCATCACCAGCATCATATGAAGGGAAAGGTTTGACCCAAAAATAATATGATAGTCTTAATCATGTTACTTAAATAGTTCCTGGCTTCTTAGCATAAGCCACAGACAAGAGTTCAGAAAGACCTTAAAGCTCTGTAGAACTTTGCTGTTCCTTTTTAACTGGGACAAGGAAGGATGGATCACGGTAGACGGTGTAGCTGTGTTTGGAGTCCCAGGAAACTGTTGGGAAGATTATAAATGTTCTGACATCACCCACTATGAAATGCTCATCTTTCAAACTTGCAGTTCTCTGAGGATCATTGGAGAGCAGGGGAAATAATCTGAATAGACACCTGAATTCACTTCTAAATCTGAGAAATTACAAATTCTTGCTTTTGTGAGATCCTTTATAGACTTAGAGGGAACACATCTTGGCAAATATCCCTTGAAGAAGAATATCTTTCCAAAGTCTGTCCATCACCTTCTGGAACACCACTTTTCCTCAGATATAACTCAGTGTCCTCAGCCTTCTTGGCCATCAATATTGTTAAACTGTTTTATTGTCTATGATGCAGTATCCCAAGTTTAGTCAGAGCATTTACAACATTCTCCACATCATCAATTCTTCATATTTGCTGACAATGTTTTACCATCTGTCAACTTTTCAAATTACCTCTGTTTTCATTGAAGGCTGCCTACTTTTTCTTCAGAAAAAAAAAAAAAAAGAAAAAGGAAAGTAAGAAAATTAAATAAATAATTTTACATAGCAGACTTTAATGCTGCACAATATTAGACTAACTTGCATGTTCTGGCATGTTTGTGGTCATGTTTTTTGCTGTGATACTTTTACTAAGGAATTTTTCCTGTGCAAGCCACCAGAAAAAAAAAAATCCCACAATGAATAGTTAACCACCAATACCACCACCACCAAAAACAAAATAACCACCCCAAAATGTAGTTATGTAGCAGCTCTGAAATGAAAGAAAAAATTTGTTACTTTTTTTGGTTAAGATTTTATTTTAACTTTTGTTAGTATTTTTGCTTCATGGACCATAGTCTCTTAGCTTGCCCCTAATGAGGAACGTATTTCAAAAGATCAAGATAATTATCAAAATCATGGAGGCTTTATATCAGTGGCCATTTATAATTGATAAAAACTCACAGGAATAGGGTTCAAGAAGTATTTCCAGTAATTCCTACATCTGCTCAGAGATTTTCCTACAGCATGTTCCACTTCTGTATCTAGGATGTCATGAGGCAGAGTGAAGTAAAACCAGCCAACTGACCACGTAACCAAAAGTTTAAAATGCAGAAATGCATTCACTAGAATAGCTTATTAAGCTTTTCAGCCTCAGGAGGACCTGAACTGAATTTATTTCAGGTTTTTCAGTTTCTCTTAAATATTCTGGTCAGATTATATTTCAACTCAATAGTAAAATGCAGATTAGCTGTCAGCTTTGAAGAGAGGAGGTAAAGATAAACTGGCTAGGTCTGCTGATTCATCTCTGTGTAGCTGACTCCTGAAGTGTACCACCCTGATGATTTTGGGTTCCTGTGGCTATGACCTTCAAGCCATGTCCTATTCCTTCTATAAACAGAGAAAATAAACTTAATGGACAATTGTTTGGGGATGGTATAAGAAAAACACGGCAACAGGAAAATTGCCCTTTTTAAAAGTGCTAAGTTTGTAGCTCCAGTGAACTAACACAACCAACTGTAATGTTAAAAGAGATCTGTCCAAAATATGTTAGTTTCTCTCATTAAGTCTTTCCATTCACAGTGTGACCTATGAGAAAAATACCTTTTCTTTGCAAAATCTTCAAATACCCTAGAAACCCTAAGATTTAACAAGATGACAGAAAGAACACAATCATTTCTGCTTTGAGTCATACTCCATAAAATATGACAGTTCTGAAGAAAGGAAAATGTCATTCCACCTTGAATCAAATTTTGAATACAGTAGTAATGAAATTATCACTTCTCTCACACAAATACGTGAACAATGCAAGTTTCACACAGCTCAAGTTTAATTTGCTAATGGAAAAATTGCCTACTACTCAGAGAAGCCAGTGTGAATGCTACTGTTTTGTAATGGGGTCGGCATTATAATATTTGATTGTATTCTGAGGGATTTTGTGCAGCAAAAATACCCACTGATGTAAAAATGAAAAAGACTAGTTGGATTATCAGGACAGCTGAATCAGGCTCTATGCTGGTATTGCCAGGGTTTATTTCTGCCTTGACAATACATAATAACCATTTCTAGCAGGTCAGGCTCCTATTAAATATCCATTGCAACTTGACTTTTGGCAAAATATGTAGTTTTACAAGGGAAACAAAAGCTGCAATTCTGTAAATGAAAACAGAGAATACATTGAGCTTCATATAGCTTTTCTTGCCAGAAATGATTGGTGAAGCACATCTATTAGACTTTATTTATTTAGTAATTGTGCATCAGCTTTCCAATTCCATGCTGACTTCCAGGAATGAAGACTTACAATAATAATATGCAGTACAGTGTGTGTTTTTTTTCTCTAACTAGCCTTCTTGCATGATGGCAGGCTGGCCCCTGCCCCAATCTGGGTGGGAAGTTAGAGAAGTTATTTCTCTATTGCTCTTCTTTTCAACAAAACACTATTTGTCATACTCATATTGAAGTTGTCTCTGCACATGATGCCAAAACAAAATCAAGCAGACTCTGCCAGAGCTGCATCCCATTTTGTTCTTGATTTTGTCCATGAATCTTTTGCTATTATGAGCTTAATTCCAGGGTCTAAATTAAAAGTCATTGTAAATGGAGGTCTACAGCTGAATTATTTCGAAGTATTTTCTAGGAGTTCGAAACTGAAGTGAGGATCAAAATATCTGCATATTATAAGAAAGAGGGAAAGGATTCTAACTTCCGAAATTGTAAGGCTCACTATAAGAAAAAAGAGGAGGGTTCTTTTTTTATCATCGAGTGTTCTTGCTCAGTCGCAACCAAATTAAATATATGAACAATTAAAATATCTTTTGATAGAATTTTGTGTTGTTTTCCCATTAAAACATATCTTTTTTCACTATTATCTTATTTTCTATATTAGTCATGCAGCAGTTTGGTCTCATAAATTCTCATTTTTTTTCATAAACACTTTATTTAACTAAGAAACATATTTAATCCAATCCTGCACCTCTCTCCAAACTCAACATACATGGACGTCACTTTTAGTCTTATTTTGATATTCTTACCTCATTCCCATCAGGCCACTACTGCCTCCAAACCTAGGAAATCCCATTTCATTACATAGTCCTGCTGTAGCAGATGAGCAGCATTTTTTTCTTCTTCCCAAATGACTCGGATCATGAAAATACAATCTACTTTCAAATAGAATTACTGATTTTTTTTTTAATACAGATAAGGCAAACTTATATTTTATTGGTTGTCTGCAAAATACTAGGACACAAGCATTGATCTTTCTGTAGATTTTCTTCAAACCTTTATTTTGTTGTAATTTCAGTTATTTAGCACAAACAAAACCATTTTCTTTTAGGTCTTATCAAGATCAGTGTCTTTACAAACCTCTTGAATCAGCATTCCTGCCTCAGTGATTACAGATACTCCTGATAGGAAGCACTGGAACTGCTATTCCTGTGTGAGCACCTTATTTTTTGTTGCACTCTTTCTTAACTGCTGAATCAGAAGAAACACCTTTCTGACACAGACAGCTTAGACTTCATCACTAGCTGCCTTCCTCTCCTTAGGATGATTTGGTTTGGGGTTTTTTGGTAACAGAAGAAAAAGGAACTTCTGAATAAACAAACAAGCAAAAAAGGTCCAATGAAGAGGCTACAACTGGGATCAAAATTTTCCCAGTCTAGGGGCAGCTCACAAAACTCCAGTTAGTCAAATCCCAATTTTGATGGCCATCAGCACATTTCTTTCTTTCCTTTTGTTTTCTTCATTCACTGCAAAAAGGTGTGACAGTCTGACTCCATTGCTGATCTCACAAATTTGAAAGTCAAAAATATGCCATAAAACGGTACTCATACAGAAAAAGCATCCTTCATTAAAATGTTTTCTGATTCAGCTAATAGAAAAAACTCACTGATATTCGAGGAAATTCAGTGAGTAAATCAATGGCAAGATAATGGCCTATGCGGCAACATGGCTAATTATAGCAAGACAAAATGGAGGAACAATTCTTGTTCTGTATTTCACTTACCATGTGTTATCCTGAGTCCTCACTATCTTGCAGGCAGAAATCCATTAAACTATGCAGCATTCTGGTAATATTAGGGAAAACGTTGAATTACTTTATCAGAGACAAATTGTTTATACAAAGGCATCCATTCCACAAAATAAATATATTTTATTATATAAATATGTGAAAGAAAATAAGAATTTTCTAAAATAAGGTCACTCATGCAGCAGACTGTGAAACATAAAATCTTTGGTATGTTTTTCACATAAAACACTGCTCTAAATGTGAATGGATCTGTAACCTCAGAGATTAATAAAAGAAATCCTTTGGTTTGTTTGTTGTGGTTGCTTTTATTCGGGTGATGAAAATAGAACAAAGCAGACTATGTTCAAACAGCAGTTATTCAGTAGTCTTTACAGATATTGTCTGAATCTAATTGGATTTTAATGAAATGATATTTCCTTTGTGATAAGTACATAAAAATTATGTTTTTAATTAACATCACAAGGTATAAGCTATAGATACCAACCCTCAACTGAAATAATATTACTTTAATGTTTGCTTCATTAAAAAAAGGACAGAAGTAATAACAACGTAGCAAGAAACGTGTGTAAACTAACTGGACAATGATTAGTGTTGGACCCTTTTCATCCCAAGGAGCTGAACAATTTTCCTCATGCTTTTTTCTTTTCCAGCTTCCCAATTCGGTGGTGTTTAGCCATGAAAGAGTTTACCGGGTTTGTTTACACACTTGGAATTCATTCTGGGGAGGAACAGGTCCTTGGACTGGCATTTCAATATGCCAGGCAGAATATAAACTAAAACAAGTTTCAAGGAGGTCTTGTAAGTGGTACAAGTAAAAATTCTTTTAAAAAAGAAAAGCAAATGAAAAGCAATGAAGAAGCTGGGATGTCTGGGCACAAAGAACCACTGAGATATTATATTCCTCAGTAATTATTTCTCTGGCTTTTTACAACACAACACTAGAATCATAGACTTGCATAATCATTTAGGTTGAAAAACTCCTCTAAATTCATCAATTCTAACTGATAACACAGGACTGACAAATGCACCATTAACCCATGTCCCCAGGTGCCGCACCTACAAACCTCCTAAATAGCTCCAGAAATGGTGATTCAACCACTTCCCTGAGCAGTCTGTTCTTACGCTTGGCAACCCTTTTGGTGAAAAATCTTTCCTCATATTCAGTCTAAACCTCTGCTGCAAAACTTGAGACCATTTCCTCTTGTCCTATTACTTGGTACTTTAGAGAAGAGACGGAAACAGCTCACTACAACCATTTTTAATGGCCATAGTAGCTAAAAACAAGCATCTACCTAAACTTTCCTGTCCTGTCTCTGGTAGAGGTTGGTACTGATCTTTCAGAAAATAATATGGCAAGCACAGACTGATATGCTGTCTGAATCTCTGCCAATTGATAGATTAATTCTCAGTACCAGGATATATATTTGATCTGTTTATTCAAATAACTTAGGTTACCACTTCAACTTATACTTCCCAAGAGGTAAGAAAATGAGGAGTTAGAAAAGCAAAAGAAAAAAAAAAAACACAACCACACAAAACAAAACCCCAAAACAAACAAACAAACAAACAAACAAACAAACAAAAACCAAAACCGAACTTTCTCCTCACCATGTAAATTGTGCTACTCCTTGGGCACAAAATCATTAGCATATTATTATTATGCTTTAGCAGCAACAACAGAGTAAGGGAAAGAGCTGGGACACAGAGATACTTCTGCTCCTGGGCCAGAGCAGGCCTTTTTACTAAAAGTTGCCCTTTTTAATAAAGGCTTGACAGTAAATTTAATATGTGAGACACAAATCAAAGCAGTTCAAGGTATAATGCCCAGTACACAAGTGGGCAAGTGAACAAAGAAAAAAGAGTTAAGTAGGCTCAGAAGTTTAAACCACAGCATGTTATTTATATTTCCAAGGTGTTCATCCTGGCAAGGATCTGACAGCAAGATTTCCCTTGGTCAGAATCTGGGTTAAGTGGAGTAAAGGAAAATCTCTTTACAAGTTTAAACAGTATTTTGTAACGTAGACCAAAAACTGAAGCTAGGTGGATTTACTTGCTTCAAGTGCTGCAGTCTGTCTCTACAGCTGTGTCTATAAAACAAGATGGGGCAGTGTGGTTCATGTCCTTGGAGTCAGGAAATATGTGCGTCAAGACACAACCCCAAAACCTGAGGCTTTCTTGGTAGCTTTTTCTTTCTGCTTGCGATTTTCATCCAAAGGAAGGGCTGAGAAATGAGTCTGTATTTTAGAGGCCTCTGGTGCTATAGATATAACAGAACATCTTTACCTGGTTATTTCACCATGGGGCAATTAGAAGAACATATTCTTGCTTGGAAATATTCAGACCCTTTTCTTCTAACCATGGCTTCATTTGGTGCTCCCTGGGACTCCAATAATTTATTCATACTAAAGTACACTTTGCATTATGTATCTGTAGTATCATTACTTGAGTTTGTTATTCTGTACCATTAGCTTAAACATTTTATAAACTGCTGTGCGGGTGACAAGTTTATTAAACCAGGAAAGATCATCATTTTACAGAAAGAGTGTTACACCACAAGTTTCACAGAATTCTATTGTATTTATCTGGTTTGTCATGTGACAAATAAAGACTATACTTTCCCATTGCTCAAGAGTCACAAATGTAAACACTCACATTCAAGAAAGAAATTAATTGTTTTGCTTTTTTTCAGGGTTGTGCGTTTTGGGTTGTTTTTTGTTTGGCTGGTTTGTCGGTTGGTTAGTTTTCAGGTTTTTTTTGTTCTTGATTTGCTTTTTCATCAAAATAATAGTTTCTCTTCTGTGTGTTAGAGTTTTAAAATTCTGAAAATTGAAAGGGAAGCTCTGGGAAGGGACTTTAAACCATCCAAATACAGATGATGCAACTTGTGGTTTATATTCAGCCTTGATCCACAGTCCTATGCTCAGAAATTCATTAGTTATCCAGACTTTCTGGGCTTGTACTAACAAAGAAGGGAAGGCTACCATCTGTCTCTTTACCACAAATAGCAGAACTAGTAAATTAAGGTTAATATTCTGATCTATTTGAATATTAGCTTTGATAATTTAAACTGAAATGTCTTCTAACAGTACAGGACATACCCTCCTCAGGTAGAGAGCCTGCATACTAACATCAGGTATATAAAAAGGGATTTTCAAGTTGTTCAAAGTCATCTAACAAACTGTGTAATATACTTTAAACTTATCTCAGCTGAATCAGGCTTCTCACCACAAATTATACTGCAGTCACCTTCATGTAGGTATGTACTGAATGTGATACAGTCATAAGATCACTTTGATTGGGTAGTATGGAAACTATCTCAGCATATAATAACTGATAGTAACATTAGCAGTAAATCCTCTAATGAGAGTATAGATACTTTTAAAATAAAATGCAATGATTTAAAAACAAACAGCAGAAATCAATACTTTAAAAGAAAATTTTTACCTGATAGGCCTTTTCCTTATGCCTAGTCTTATTTTTTTAGTTTGTCATCCAAAATAATGCATTGAAACTGAAGGTTGAAACTGCAGTTCTGCATTTAAGATAGCTGTACAAAATCATTAAACTCTGTAAAGGGTCCGGATATATGAAATAATTGGAGTGTCTGAGCAAAGAAAGCATATGTCAGTGACAGAAGCAGAAACATGACTGAATCTTCAAAGGCCTTTTAAAACTATAGATAAGGATATTTATTACCTATTTCTTTTTCTAACTGGATAAACCTGCAAATTCCATATCTGCAGCTAGACATACAAGAATTAAAAAAAAAAAAACAAAACAACAAACCTGATTGCTGTGGTGCTTAATAATGTGCCTATTTTCTTTCAGACTAAACATGTTTTATCTCAGTTTTCTATTGAAAAAGTATGATGGGATTGTCTTCTATCAGTGTTTTCACAATGGCAATCTGCCCAAGAGTGTGCAGTGTACCCTAAATCAACCCAGCTGTGCAAAGCCCTCACTGTTCATAGAAGATACTCTTGCACAAGTAAAATATTTTCAAGTAAAAATAACTTTGTGAAGGATGGAGGGAAAAATTAATGGGAAGGCTATAGAGTTAATCATTTAACCTTTTAAGCATTCATGTTGCAGTGAAATGGAATTTGACCTGCAAGTGGTGCAAGTACGTAGGTGTTATAAGTAAGGTAGAAACGAGTAACTGCATAAGGGCAGTGAAGAAACCCAGTCAGTACTACTACAAATTAAATTAAAGATCTGGAAACCTTGCTATAACAAACTTTTAAGAATGAGAAGAGAGGGACCCAATTTTTCTATGATGTATTTTTCCAACAAAATTTTAATCTCTCCTGAATACTCATTTCTATTTTAGAAATTATTTTAGCAAGCAAATCGGAGATACCTTATAAAGCTTCTGCAATCACAGGGAGAGAGAGAGCTGCAAGTATTGGCTTAGATCAATAAAGAGACATATTCTGAGACATACTTTTAGTGTCTAGAAAGCACCTAAAAGTCAAGGAGAGACATATAACTAAAAGAACAATTTTCTAAATATCTGATGTATCTTTGTCATGTGACTGTAGGTAGGGCAAAATTATGCCTGAGTTTGACTAATTTAGTCTGAGTCTAAATACCACTAAAATATAGTCATATTTTAAAACCCTACATTTTAATAAAAATACTATTAATTAAAATGTTGATAAAAATGTATATGTTTCTTACTTCCTACTTGAAACTCTACAAGAAAAATCCCTCAAAATTTTAGTACCTTAAATTAATTTGTGTCACTATCATTAAACAGTGAGAAAATTACCATTACACGAACACTCATCCCCAAAACATTGCTGACTGCACTCATCAGATTTTTCTCATCATCCCAAAAATTGTTCACGACTGACCATTTATTCTCACAAAATTTTTATTCCTGCTACATATGGAGCGAATTGTATATGGTCTTGGAATATATCTTGAGCAAACAGTCAGGAGCTATTAATAAACAAAAAGTGACATGAAAAATAAGGCATTTTTAATGCCCCAAAAGACATTTCTTGGCAACTGTCTAATGACTTATTTGTGAAAATATTTATATATTATCTTTTCAAAAACATACCCATAATCCTGGAAGCTTCGCACTATTATTATAGATTATTCATGATTTTCCATTCAAAAAGCTTCAGGAAATAGAACAGAAGAAACCAAACTTATCTCAGCTAATCCAGTCACCCATATTAATAAAAGATAGTAAACATTTTTAAGTAACTCACAGAATGAGTAAATGAACAATTTTTAGAAGTGAGACTCTTTTTTTACCCTCTTATGTTGCTTGCTTTTTGTGGGAAGTAAAGTAACACACTATAAATGGAAATGTGAAACTGATCTGTGAAGAATTTATTATTCTGGTCTTGTATGACTAAACATGTTTTCTCTTGCTGTATCTGGTTTTATCTGTTCAATAGCATTCTTTTTATCCATCAGAGTGGGTCCATCACCATAAGGATGATCCTGATTGCAGTACTGCACAAGTAATAGCAATGTCTGGGTAATAGTGGGCAAACACTAATATTTTTTTGCCAAGCAACACAAGAGAAAGTGAAGAGAGAGAAAAGTGAGAGTGAAAAATAAAGGCTTTTTGTTTGAATTCCTGATATTAAACATTGAAAGAGGGGTTTTTTTTAATTTTTAGTTAAATCCGTGTATAACTTTTGCAACTCGCCATAAAACCCCAAATCCGCAACTAATGGTTGTGTTTTGCACAATGGTCCTGGGACTGTAAACAAAATATTGCTGATTTGGCAAGGAAAGGGAGCAACGTTGCCACAATATATCATGCAAAGTGCCATGGAGAGTGAGTTCAGCAGGCTCACAGCAGCCTCACAGAACTCAGGATGCACCCTGTGATGCAGTCAGGCACTCAGGTGTTTCAGTGAATGTGGCCGCTGTACCCAAATGGGGCACCTGTGCCCTCTTCACAGCACATTCGCTGACTATCAAGAGTAACCAGAGCTGGAAGAGATTTGCCTCGTCTCCATTCTCACTGTTACTGTTGTGTGAAGAACTGCGGGGAGTTGGGTGGGAGCTCACTTGGCCTGGAGGAGGAGAAAAGGGCTGCTGCCTGCTGTCACAGAGCCTGGGAGCCCTGTCTGCCATCAGCTGTGTCCCTGGGTGACCTCCCCTGGGACTCTCAAGGCATCTGACAGGAACCCTTGATTGCAACAGCAGCAGCAGGACTTGGAATTTGTATGACTTACTGCATTGACAACACATTCCAACGTGTAGACAAGCCCTTGAGCAGACGCTGCTGCATTACTTACACTTCCATTAAAGGAGCTCACAAAGCTCGCCTCTTCCTGGCACTTGTCCTGGTTTCTTGGTCCTTCCAGAAATTGCCAAATTAAGATGTAAAGAAATAGGAGAGTTGCTTTTCACTTCCTTGTCATTTCAGTGGGTTCCTGCAGGGTTTGTGCCAACTCAGATGCTCAAGTCATATTTGATTAAGCTAAGTACAATCAAGGAGGAACATTTCCAGGCCAACTCTAATAATTAAATAACAGAAACAGTACTACCAAATCTGTTGCCCATCATGGTATGCAATCAGAGTACCTATGCATGTAAAGTAATTACAGCTGTGGTTATCCCAAGCATAATTCCGTACAATTAAAGGCGGTAGATTTTCCAGCGTATTCCCCTGATGTGTAATCCTACTGTTGATTTTTTTCTATATTCTGTTAGAAATCATATAAAAGTGTTGCAATTCAGAGGAAAGAATAGTCTAAATATTCCATCTGTGGTATATGTTGGTTGAATCTTATGAATCATGTTAATTTCTTTCTGATTAAATAGGAGTTTTTATTTCAGAGTACATAGCTCCATATTAAAAAACTCTTAACAATGCTACCTTGCAGCATCAGTGCTAGTAGATAACAGATTGTAGATTACGAATGCATATTTGGCATAGGCAACAGTGTTCAATGGCATGAGGTATTCTAACAGATTCATCTGGTTTTCAATCACTTTTGACTGCTTGCAAATACGATACCTCTTTCAGTAGGTGTCAGAGTTTGCAGCTCTCTGCCATGAACTTAGACAAATTTTGTGACAGACTGTTGTCACTCACAGCTGTTTGTGTCTTAAAAGCTGCTAGTAAACAATTGTCAAGGAACCAACCTCTCGTACGCTTAAGGAAAGTGTGTTCTGAGTGAGCCACCATTTGGACGTCTTTATGTTCTAGCCCAGATTCAATCCACAGCTTGTGTTACACTACACTTAACTTACTTCAAAGTTAATCCTATATGATCCTTAGCATATTTACAGTGAGGCCAATTTATTTTGGTTATATGGTCTGTTTAATTCTACTCTTTGGTGGTTTTGTTGTATTGTTTGTGGTTGGTTTTTTGGTTTGGGTTTTTTTTTGGAAAAAAAAGAGAATGTATATATAGTCTTAATATTTTTAAAGAGATATATGTATGTTTGTGCATTGTACATACATATTCTGCTATCACAACTCTGATTAGTGGGCAGCTAGTAAATAATAGTAAATATAAATATGAAATTTTCAGAATAAAATGAACAAATAATTGTTGTCTTTTATATGAAGCAGCATCCTTTACACATTGTGTCTCAGTGGAGGTTGCTGTCTGAAAAGTCAGCATAAGGATAAGAAATCTAGGATTAGTGTTCTAAAAAACACAGTCCTCATTTCATATTATATCAGATGACTTGAGATCAGTGAGTAGGGGTGGTGAAGAAGGGCTGCTCCTTTCTTCAGGATTTACCTGACATCTCCTATACGTTAGAGATTTTACATACATCTTTTACAGGTCTTCCGGCATGGACTCTGCCGAAGCCCACAGCGTAATGTAAGCAAATATGTACATTTTAAGTACAAATACCAGTATTTCAGACTATGGCTTTAAAGCAAATTTCAGCTGTAATTCCCATTTATGCTACAGGAATAATTCTTACTGAATACTGAAATTCTTACCCTTTCGTACAACTATGTAGGAGCCTTTAACCCTGACTGTATTTCCAAAACCAGCAAAATGAAGAAAATCTGTGTGCATGTGCCATATAGTCATCCGCTGTTCCAGATTAATTTTAATAATTTTCAGCTTGCTTTATACCATACCACTGAACATATGGCAGCAACTTCAGAAAAATAACAGGTTCTTAAGACTATGTGTAGAGATCAGCACACAACAAAATCCTCATATGCAGATACATACGAACCAGGATAAGTTTCAGTTCTGCATTCTAACTGCTCAGGGTTAGCTCTCATCTAACTATGATGTCTCATTGTGACAGATACCTGTGGAGTTAGAGTCACTCATATTGTCCATACTTTCGGGTTTACTCCAGAAAGACGAGGGAGGAAAAACAGGGAAGACTGACTTTTTTTTTCATGTATTCCTCTATAATTTGGACCATAGTTCACAAGGGTAACACATCTTTCTGGAGAGGATTATTAATTGGAATTCTGTTCTATCTAGAACAGTAGGCTTCAACTGTAACTCACAATAAATTGCATTTCCTTATCAGCTTCCAGGTAATTTTTAGTTTTCTAGCTAGAGGAGCTCATGTTAACATCATCTCAAGCACTTGTGACAGAGCTATGGGCTACTTGTGAACCATTACTACTTCTACCATTTTCTAGAGTTTCTTACTGGTTTAGAAATAATAATACCTAATATCACGCATACCTAGTGAGAATCATGGGGACAGATATGAACAATGCCATCCCATAAATTTCCTTAAACTTTTTTTTTTGTCTCCTGCTGTGCCTTGAACCTATCGTGAGACTGTAAAGCTTGCAGTGAAACAGTTCAGTTCATGGATGGTAGAAGTTTTGTTAAATATAAATAATATAAATATAAATATAAATATAAATATAAATATAAATATAAATAGAAATAGAAATAGAAATAGAAATAGAAATAGAAATAGAAATAGAAATAGAAATAGAAATAGATATAAAGCACTATGAAAATCCTGTGTTTCTTGGCTGAAGAGGTAATTATATGTTTATCTATGATGGTTACTTTTTACTATTATAGATTAATGATCTTTTCTTCATTGTTACCAGTCTGCCACCATGTAATTCAAAAGAAAAAGAAGTAACATGTTGTGCTGAAAGCTGACTAAAGCTCATCTTAGCATCCTTATGTGTTGTATTTTATTTTAATTTCCCAAAGTTCATGCCAAGGAGTTGTGCATTTCAAAAATGTCAGTTTATGGTTATGCTTAATTCAATAATCTTCTCAAAATAATACCATGTCACTAACGTTTACACTCTCATTGAAGCATAAATTAGTAAAAACAACAAAAAGGATGCACCAAAAATCTTCAGTTCCATTCTGTTTGACTGAACTTTCACAATGGCCATTTCTTCTCCTTCTTTCTCTCCCACACACACCCTCTTCCCAGATCAGTCTCTGTTTATATTCTACTCATTGGATTCTGGTCCAACCGCTGAGTCTTTTGAGAATCAGCTGACCTCAGAAGCACTCTAAACAGTTTTGTACAGATAACTAGCTGGTCTACTAGCATCGAATACACAGCTTGGAGGCTCTCATAGAAAAAAAAAAAATCAGATAATAATGTATCATTTCAGGATCAGCAATCATAGGGAGTTTTGTCACTTCGGGTTCGATATTCCACTGTATAATGATGGGAACATTAAATCTGAAATTTTTTACTTTCTGCAATTATAACTCAATCTTAAGCATAGCATTAATTCATTATTTGCATGAAATAATATATGTAAAGAGGGGAAAAAATCAGAGCAAGACAGAGGCTATTTATTTCTCACTGATTTTGTCATCTTTTAGATATCAGTTTTTTGCACTCTAAATGAGCTCTCCTGTCTCCTTCAGAGAGTTACCGTGGTGCTGATCTCCTTGGGATAGTGTTGGAATGTGAAGCTAAGATACTAGTAGCCCTGATATAGCAAAACATTTCAGTACAAACAGTAATTAAAGATATTCTGATGGCAACTCATGTTTATCCACATACTGCAGGAGGCAACTAATGTCAGCTTGTTTTCCTGAACAAGATATAAAGCCACTTACACTATTTAAGTGAGAAAATGTCCCAAACTAAGAATCAAACCCAGAGACACATATACAGCAAATCCCAAGATGTCTCCTACACTGTAGCTACTGAAAGGGAAAAAACATTAATTCACACTGCATAATCACAGACACCTATTTCAAGGGAGTAAGATACTCCCTCCACCATAAACAGAGCAGGACAAGCTCCTCCATTGAGTCAGATCTTCTGCTTAGGCACTGACCTTAAGCACTTAAATGCTCATGTTATGTACCTAAAATTAGATGGTGTGAAACCCCCGAAGTCTATTGAAAACCATAAGATATGACTCATATATCCGTTTAAGTCTGTGCAGCATTCAGTACAACTCACTCCCAGCTGGGACCTTGAGGTCCCAGCATGTTATGTATGGATCATAAAAAAATTAACAGAATCCCTGTGCCCTGAATATATCTATGCAAAAAACCACCATTTTCAATTAATTCTGTCATATATCTATTTTAGAATAGCATCAAACATCCCTTGAAAGTGCCTACTTCTCTGCTGACTGTAAACACAGACTAGAATATTAGCTTAGACTAGATACTGAACTTTCAGGGAGTTGTAGTCAGGTGAGTTGAATCCTACCCAGGATGATTAGTACTACAGTTTTGTTACAACAAATGCCAGAAGAACATACAGACTGGCCCTGATGCATATTAAAGTAATGTCAAAAGTCACTAACTAAAAATAGCCTTTGTTTCCAAAGACTGCTGAACAATGATCATATGAATGCTACAATAATAAGGTAGTCAGTTTGAGTAGATAATAGGTATTGCCATTTTCATGTACAAGTCAGAGTGGTACCATATAACATCCACTTTGCATATGTTTAAATGACACCAAAACCAGTTTCTCTCAGTTTTCTTTTTAAATACAGAGAGACATATGCACTGAACCTCCAAGGGTAAGACATAGGTCCTGTAGCAGAATTACTTTCCATTGCAGGAAAGCTGCTGACAGTAACTGACAATAAGGAACTTTTCTTTCAGTCACTGAAAAGTAGTAAAGGCAATGTTTGAAGGATTAATGATGAGACAAACTTCCTGACCTCCTTCCTGTCTCTATAGGCTGGGTTACAGGGATATCCTTCAGAGAACACATAGGCAAAGAGCCCATGTCAAATAAAACAGGGTAAGAGAAAGAGAAAAATAGCTTTTAAAAGTTGCTTTTCTCTACTTCCTAGACATTCAGAACAGAGAGGGCACGACTAAATGACCATCCAACACATTTCTTCTGAAAAAAATAACTAAAGAACACCGCCAAAAACTAGCATGTCGGGCTGCTGCTACGTTATAAAACTGGTAGGTAAGCAAATAAAACAGCTGCAATCCTACTGGGCTGAATGACAGAAAGGAAGGGCACTAAAAGATGAAGACAAAGGGCTTGCTCTTACCTAGTGTGAATTCTGATAGTTGTCCAACAATCCGTGTTCAGATACCATTTTTTGTGTTAAAGGACCACGTTACTGCTAAACATACACAGATGAACATACAGGCAAACACTAAATAAAATCAAGGGCTGATGCTTTTAAGGTGCCATGTGCATAAAATAACTGCTTAAATAACACTATAGTTAAGCCAGCCTGAAAGTTATGTATATATATCCAGCAAAAACAGTAAATTGGCTTCTTGTTATAATATGATAGAAACCAAGCGGTAAATTTTTAGCTTGACCTACAGCTGCTGCCAAGTGTTACCACTTTGTGTATTTGCCTGTGGATAATACTGTCTTTGCCCTAACAAAGACAATAACAGTATATCAGTTCTTTTTTGCTCTTTTGAGTGTTTATTTTTATTTCTAGGAAAAGAACATCCAGAATCTAGTCACCTGTTGGTTTAGAGCTGGCAGAGATAAGAGAGCCTTGTCATATCACTGATGCTTAGTGTATGACCCACTGCAAGGACTGCAATGTGCTGTCACCATTACAAAAGCTAGTTTAAAGATTAGCTAATTTGAATGCCATAAACTTTCTAGCTAGAGCAACAGGGAGCTCATCAAGTACTTTCTCTGTGAATATTCACCCACCTCTCTAGCAGGCAAAGCGCCACGTTGTGTGGACTTACTAAACTACTCTTGGTAGCACTATTAACTAACCCCGTTGTGCGTCCTCTGTTGTGGTCACAGCATTGATGGTCATGTAGAGATAGATTTGGTTCATTGACTGTGGAGCACTTAAAGAGTCACAGGTTATTTTTGCACAGCAGCCAGCTTGTGTGATTCAATCCACAGAGAGCTGTCACTGAGGAAGAAGGTACTATTTCAATATCATCAAGATGGAACAGGACTTCATACCATTTTACAGCTCCAGTTCCCTGCACAGATGTTAGGGATGTCAGCCTACATTTCTGATGTAATTTTTCAAGAAGAAGAGCTTTTGTTTTAAAATCCAAACATCCTGTGTAATTTTTTTTGGAAAAGAAGACTCTCCTTGAAACTGTATCAGATCCAAAGATCCTTGAGGATCAGTATACTTATAATACATGGATCATTTCCACACTAGACCATATTGTCTCTCTCGGTTATCATAGTCTAATATCAAGGCCTCGTGTTCACATGCTGCACAGAGCTATTATAGACTATTGTGTCAGGCTTGCCTGGAAGAGTGGGGAGCACTTGAATGCATGGATTATTGGCGCAATAGACTGTAATGGTATGTCAATTGTCAAGGCCTATGTGGGATACTTTCCTATGCGGATCATTAACAAAGAAGCTGACACTCTATCATGTCAGTGCAGCTGCCAAGTGCACACACCAACTCTGCATATTAACACCCCTTATGAAATTCTGAATAAGTGGAGTGTGTGCCCAGTCCTGGTACTTGAAATTCACTCCATTTATGTATATTTAATAATTACATACGTGCTCATGCTGCAAAAAACTGGAGCAGCACAAGAAAATATGGAACCCCTTTAAAAAAATTAAGTAAGAAAGACATTATTAATGAGCAGTGGACTGCTTTTCCATAGGACTTCTCAACAGTGACCTCAGAATTCTTTACAAACGAAGTAGCTTTTTATTCCCAGATGACTTGTGATATCCCTATTTCATAGGTGGAGAACTGAATAACAAAAATTAGTTACAGCGAATGCTGAAGTTACATCTAACAATTCTGAGACTCAGACGAAAAGACAACAGTTTTTGTCTTATAAAAATATGTTGCAAGAATCTTTAGAAATACTTTGAACTATCCATCTATCTCTCTTTTCGTTTTGTGTACTTGTGGGTAGAGTTCTCTTTTTACTTACAGCTCTTCTGTCACATATAGGCTTATTGGCTTTTCTCCTTTTCTCTCTCTTATTAAGAAACTCAATTCAGAAAATATTTACTTCCATCCAGTAGATGAGGATAGAATAATGTTTCTCTTTAGTTGGTCCCTTATGGCCATAGAAAGTAAAAAAATGAAACGTCTGTTTGCAACATTTTTGTCTTAATTTGTCTAGATCTTGATAAACTCCTTTCTCACCATTGTTAGCGAGAGCAGATTTTACACTTGCACAGTGCATAACTGCAGGTAGCATATTTTCTGCTTATGGAGATGCAGATATTTTCTTACTGAAGACAGTCTGTAGATCATTTGTTGGTTTGTAGGGAGTATCAAAAATAACCCTTCCTTAAAGGTAGAATGTAAAGACACTCATCTGCATCAAGACATTACCTGGACAATCTTTATCCACCCTTGAACACTGTAGATAATTTTGAGTCAATAACCATGACACTAATGGAAAATTACATATTGATATCTCTGATGCCAAACACAAAGGCTGAAGAAAAGCACACTGAGGAAAGCAAAAATCTTTCTATTGTTGTCTAATGGTCACAAACTCAGGTCTTGTGTTTGGAGAAGATGTTCGTAGAATAGCCAGTAGATAAGGCAGAGAAAAGACTTACTGCATCCTCTGAAACTCTCTGAAACACTCCTGAAAGTATTTACTTAAGTGACTTTACTAAGACTAAACTATGAAAATTTTGTATGCAGCCAGTAAATCTTTCAATCAAATACCTTCTATATCTGTTTATTACTTGATCATTGATGCTGACATTGGTGGGCTTTTGTGCTTTTTCTTTTTTAGGGGGCATGGGGTCCCACAATGTTCTGATCAAAATGTCAAAAGGAATTTAAAATAGTCCATTGTTTCTAATTTATTTTTATGACAGTCTTGACTGAGTGTCTACTTCTTTCTGAAAGAGTTTAAATCAGAGTAACTTTTTCAGATTCACAGGAATGGAATTGGCCTAGTCATCTAACAAAAACTTGCACAAACTGCTAGGCAAAGCAACGGGAATTAAAAATACAAATAAACACAACAACTATCATTTTCCAGCAGTCCACGGAGTTTAAAAAGAAGGAAAATAAATCTGTACAATGTAAGAGATAAATGTAATAAAGAGTTCCAATTAATTGTTGCTGAAATTTATTTTCTGAAAAATGGGGGTAACATGAGACAGTTATAACAATGGATAGTATAAAAGGAAAATGAGTTATAAGGAAAAGATACAGCCAGGTTTGAAGACTATGATTATGAGACTCCAGTCTATTTGCCTGAGGATGTACTCTTCTCTTTTTGGAGAATGAACAGTCCCGATTATTATTTCCTAGATCAGCAGAACTCAGGAAGGAGAAGTGCAGTGAGAACTGGATGTGGTCAAGGTTACGCAAGCTGCAAAACGTAAATAACAAGCAAGCAGTGTTTGTAAAGTAAGTGCTGCCTCTGAAAGGAAGTGATTCAATTTGGTACAGGTTCATGTAAACTTATGAAATGAAAAGATGCTTTTCTATCTTAATCTGTTACCCAGTATTTGTCTCACTACCAAGCTCTTGGTTGCCTTGCTATTGACTGGCCTACAATTTGACTTCATGAAGCTAAGCATAGCCCTTTGAACTTCAGTCAGCTTTCAATGCACCTCACTGTCTGATTATCTAGTCTGTATTTCATCAGCTTATCAATGAAGGTGGTGCCAAAAAACTTGCTAAAGTGAAAATGGACAATATCCCCTGCTCTCTACTATGTGTTCCCTGTGTTAGAAGTTTTCAGGAGTGACAACTCACCTAAAATCCAGGCACGGAATTTTGTAAGTGGCAAATAGTTAGACAAGCCTTTCATTCCAAACACAGTTACAGAGGCACAACTTACTTATTTATATGAACTTAATTCATTGCTTTTGGGAATTTGGGATGTGTTTGTGTCCAACTGGATTGAACTTACTTGAAATATTTTAATTATTTTTGAGGATTTTTTTCTGAGCAAAAAAAGACTATTCTGCGTGGAAGTAATTACATGAACTGGTTGGATTCTGCTGGCTTGTGATGGTATGGGGATTGCCTCATGAGTTGCATACCACATGAGTTGCTGTTAATTATTTCAGTCAAGTGGGGCATGGTTAGTTCACAACCTGTTTTTGACAGTGGCAATGGACATCCACACATGTAAAACCTCCAGAATTCACAGCTGTTTCCATTATTCTCTGGCAGTCATCCAAATGCCCAACCACATCAGGTATAGTAGGCTAACCTGTCAAAGGGAACCAAATTCACCAAAATATTTATGTAAATTCTTTCTTATTAATATTATAATTATTTTTTTTACAAGAGCGACATGAAACATACACTATTCTCTGGTACACAAAGAAAATCAGCATATGGTGCATGGGATACAAGAATACCAAGCAGTACAATTTCCAACCAATTGTGGTTGCTCACTGCTTACTGTAATATTCTAGAAATAGGATCTGGTATAACACTTCTGATTATCTGCATTTGCTGGAGATAAAGGAATGTGCTTTGATCACTTGAGCATTCAGACAAGTCCATTAGTTACCTGTAAATCAGTATATTGATTTTTGGATTGCTTGTTTGTAAATGTGTAAGGGAATTGCTTACAGGCTGCTTATTCAAGTTCATATCCTTAAATGAATCCTCCCTTGTGGTCAGCAGCCACAAGGTATTGTGATTTTCAGTAACAATAGTCTTAGAATAAGTACACACTCTATGTTGCCTCAAGGTACTAAAAGATTTAAATCATTTGATTTGGAAATCAGAAGTAACAAACTCAGCACTGTTGGCTTTCAGCAGTCAACCTGCTTGTTTTATTATGATTATGCAAACCACTTTTAGATATATTTATAAATAACATCATGGGATCTGATGTGTTTTTTTTTATAATGTCTTGAAAACATTTCCCTTTGCTCGCTATTGCATTCATGTTAAAAAGAAACACCTTTCTTTCAGACAAACGGATCACTTGGGCCCAAATATTCTAAACATCAATAAAGCTAATCAGGTTTAATACTGAAAGGAGTATTAAACTGAAGATTAAGCTGAGAAAACAAACTGAGAAGCAGGTTCTTCTTTTTCCTCAGTTGCGAACAGAAACTGAAGAAGCTTATCATAATCAAGTGACGAGTTGAACTTAGCACTTACAGTGTCTAGCCTTATGAGCAAATAGTGATATTTATTGATGGTATTAATGTTTTTAAATAGGCTTAGACCTTTTATAATACCACCGACATTTCATTTTATGGAACATGGAATGTAGAGGCTGTAAAGTCATGATTAATATTGCTAACAGTAATAAGTGGAAATGTAATAGTCATTTTTGTGCATATTTGCTTATATTATGCGAATGCCTTCAGTGTCTGAAGAAACTCTTTAGAGATACATATTTCCCCAGGTTTGGAAATTGATTGACTGCTGAAAACATTGCCCAGAGAGACAGAAAAGAGTTCAGATTATATACTTTAACAGTTAACTGACCAAAGGCTGTGATAGTCACTTAAGAGGTATGTATCCTAGCTGTGCAATTAGCTGTATTATTTAATCTTCCCCAGCATGTGCTGCTGTTCAGTGGGGGATTGAACATGTTCAGCATCTCAGTTTTGCAAAAAAAGATGCTAATCATCCAAAGACTTCTGGAAGAAAATTACAAGATCAAAATAAAACTGAAATAAGTTTTGAGCAACTGAAAGAAATCAGAACAGAAAATCAGCTCTATGGTTGCCTAACTTTTTGAAAGACTGACAGTTTTTGACTGTTGCAGCTGAGCAGTGCAGTAAGAGTTCTGCAAGTGATTTGCCTAGATCACAATTTAAGAAGGTCATCCATCCCTATGAATAAACAGAATTTATGAAATAGTAATGTTTTTTCTATTGTAGAATAGTACAAAAAGAAAAAGGTAATAGAACTGTAAAAAAATTTTTAGCACCTAACCTTCAGGCTAACCTAAAGATAGCAAATTATCAGCTCATCTATGCCTCAGTGACATCCATTCTACTTTTGTTGTCATGTTTCTGTTTTCAACTGACTGAAGTAACAGTGCTTAGGTTTCAAGACTGAATGAATTTTTATTTATTTTTCTTTAATTTATGTGATTACAATGAGTGCAGGTAGTGCTTGAGAAGAAACCTAGATAGGATAGGGAATTGTTTACACCTGAGCAATTCAAGAATTATAAAATAAGGAAAAATATAAGATTCTTTTCCTTTGCAATGTAATTGAGCAATATTTTGCCTGTTGAAATGGTTAAAAATTATCTAGAATATCAGATATATGTGCAGTATCTTGCTGTAAAACCATGCCTTTTCTTCTTGAATGTAAGATAATGAAAGCCTGTTTGACATACAGGAACTGCTGTGAAACAGTGGCAACTCACTTCAAAGAATATAAAGAAAATTCTAATTCTTGGATTACCTGCTTCTGTGGCTGGTTTTCAAAATGGAATAATAATCAGGGAACATCACTGGAAATGCCATCCTTTTTGATTTCTTGGCTAGTGGTTCATTTCTGTCAGTAATATCTGTACCCTGTTCTATGCTTTCAACAAGGATTGCAGTTGTTCTTTTAAAGGAGAAGAAAACAGTTCTCAATTTTATTCTGATGTTTAAAAACTCCCTGGGGCACAGACTACACTCTCAATGCATGAGCCTGCAACTCCTATTACAGACTCATATAATCATAGAATATTTTAAGTTGGAAAAGACCTCTAAGAATGCTGAGTACAGCTGTTAACCTGGCACTGCCAACTTCACAACTAAACTGCGTCCCTTGGTGCCGCATCTACATATCTTTTAAATAAATACCTTTTCAGGGATGGTGACTCAATCACTGCCCTGAGCAGCCTGTTCCAATGCTTGACAACCCCTTCCATGAAGAAATTTTTCCTATTATTCAATCCAAACATCCCCTGGTGCAACTTTAGGTCATTTCCTCATGTTCTATCCCTAGTTACCTGGGAGAACAGAGAATGCCCACCTGGATATCACCTCCCTTCGGACTGTTGTAGAGAATGATATCTCCCTTGAATCTTCTTTTCTCCACTGAACAATCCCATCTCCCTTAGCCGCTCATCATATGATTTACTCTCTAGACCTTTCACCAGCTCTGTTGTCCTTCTCTGGACTTGGTTCAGCACCTCAATGTCTTTCTTCTAGTGAGGGGCCTAAAATTGAACACAGTACTCAAGGTGTGGCCTCATGAGTGCTGAATAAAGGGGGACAATCACTGCCCTGGTGCTGCTGGCCACACCATTTCTGATACAAGCCAGATGCCATTGGCCTTCTTGGCCTCCTGGGCATGCTGCTGCCTCATGCTGACCAGCACCTCCAGGTGCTTTTCCACTGGGCATCTTTCCAGCTGCCCTTCCTTCAGCCTGTAGTGGTGCATGGGGTTGTTGTGACACAAGAGCAAGACCTGGCACTTCACCTTGTTGAACCTCTTACAGTTGACCTTGAACAAATGACCCAGTCAGTCCAGATCCCTCTGCAAAGCCTTCCTACCCTGCAGTAGATCAACACTCCCATCCAACTTGATGTCATCTGCAAACTGGCTGAGGGTGCACTCAATCACCTTGATCAGATCATTGATAAACATATTAAAGAGAATATTAGTACTACTGGTACTAATGGGACTTGATAAAAATGTGTTCAAAGTGTTCACAATCCTGAAAGACTAGAGGAAATCAGATATTTGCCATTGTTTCTGTGTACAGAGGACAAAGCTCAAGTATATCACAAATAAAGTGGCATTTTTAAACTTGATTTCTTAGTGCCTTCTTCATAATACTGGATGGTTATTGTTAAAAAGCTTTTGTAGGTGGATAGTGATTTTATCCTTTGCCTTTAAATCACAGAATTTTAAATTTTTTTGTTGAGGAAAAAAAACACATCCTCTATGGTAATAATCTCATAGCAGTTAATCAAGGACAAAATACTTATTAAAAAGGCAGAAATATTTCCCCCATGGAAATATTTCCTCCACTGTCTATCTGCTGGGTCTACTGAGGAGTTAAAGATTTCACATACTGAGTCACCATGGTTTGTTTGTTTTTTCTCAGTGATAGTACTTCTTCTTGAAAGGGCTATGCGTTTTTACATCTGCAAAAATAAAAATGGTGTTTGAATAAACCCACGTATTATATTCATCTATTGATATATGGATACTTATTTGACTGGTGGGCATAGAAAAGGGTATCTTTGCAATATTTCTCTGAGGTAAAAAAAAATACAATTAGATCTACTTTACAGAGATGAAGGAAAGATATTAAGGGCTAAATTTAGAATGGTACCTAAGGACTTTTCACAAAAGTCAGACATTTTCAGAGCATGATTTATGGCACTTGAAGAAGGGCTTTGAATCAACTCTTGGAGTTTCTCCCTCTTTCTCTCTCTATGGAGTCATCCTGGGATGATTAGTCCCCCTAGGCTCAAGTTTACATTTGACAACACGCAGTGCAAGTCTGAGTGTTTCAGACATGCCTTTTCAATTGCCTATTCCCTGTGCTGGCATCCAAAGCCTTAGCCTACATTTTCAGTCTTTGCAATGAGAGGAGTCTGGGTAAGGAGGAACCGAAATCAAGACTCTGCTTATAGAGTCACTCAGAGTTACCAAGAGGAAAAGGATGTGCCTTGAACACTCATTCCAGGATATGATTGCTTTATTCACCTCTAGCAGGAGGTCTAAGGAGCCCTTTCTCCTGTAAAACTGCAAAACAAAGGCAGAAAACAAGTGCTGCTTTGTCAGGTACCAACAATGTACTTAGTTCTGCTCCCCTCTTTCCCTCTGTCTTGCACAACTTCAGAAAAACAACAGCCAGTGGTCCCCACGCATCTTCCTCTCCCCATATAACAACTGCAGCCTAATCAGCATCCCAACAGTTAGGATAATTCGCTTTGATCAAGAATTCATCCAGGAGACTAGAAAGATGAACTGAGGAGTACTGTGATCTCTCAGCAAGTGCGGGAAGTAGAGGAAGGTCATTTCATAGAACACCTTGTAACATTTAGTGTACAAAAAGTACCTGAAAGGGTTTGTTGAACTCTCTGCAAATGCCTTTCAAGATGGTGGAGAAAGTTTGTGGAAGAGGCCAGAATTATCCAACTGTCTCCTGAATCTATCTCAATCATCACATGATGAAACCAAGGGAAATATGTTAGAAATTAAATGAAATGGGATTGTTTTCCTTGTAGAGGCTGGAAGAACTCTCATATGTATAAATGAAACACAGAAACCTGACAACTTTTATACCATTAAAAAAGGTTGGTGTCTTGGATATACTTGTTTTTATAGCAATGTTCATTTCAGCCCTGAGAATTACCAGCTGGTTCATTTGCTGTTCTTCAGCCTATTGAAGCCAGAACCTTGTTTGGTTCACTATTATCTGCCTTTGTTAAAATAGAGTTTGATGCCGAATTTTTAATAAGTGAAAAACATGGAGTGACATCTAAAAATCTGTAGGATGCTGTCTGAAGAGAACAAAAGTGATTTATTGCACATTAGTGTATTAGAATTTTGATGTAAAACATCAACACTAATTTTAGAGATGAGCAAAACACAACATCAAAATGTGTTTTTTCTTCAGTTTTGGGTGTGGGTTTTTTTGTTGTTTTTTTTGGTTTGGTTTGTTTTGGTTTTGTGGGTTTTTGCTAGTTTACTAGAATTTCAGTCAAGAATAAAAACAGTGCAGCTGACACTCTGTAGGAAGTGGAACCTTGGGGTATAAATTACCAGGAGCTGAGAATCAGGAACGTCGGAAAATAGCGTCTTCTGTTGAGTTTGTTCTTCTTCACTTCTAATGTTGTTCTTCACCGCCTGTGTCCACACAGATCTGTGGATATTGGTCATGGTGGTGTGTCTTCAACTACTCAGCCCTCAGTGATCCTATTTGGGGACCTCTATAAAACTCACTGTTGCACCGTTGATTTTCATCTGCCTTATGTAGGTCACAGGTATCAGGGCCTGGACAAGTGAGGAGGAGAGGAAGAGTGACAGGTACTGTGTCTGTGTCCTACTGTGACAGGGAGAGGGACACTTGAGAGCTCAGAGTTATTCCTCTGTTCCCTGGTTTAGATAGGGTTATTTGATTTAAACAACAGTGCCTCAAATGTGAAGACAATGCAGTAAATACCACTGTTGCATTTTGATGCCTCTACGAGATTTTCATCACTTGGCAGGACGGGTTTGATATAGATCAGCTGTGGGCACATAGTCCCCTTGACACTGCATGAACCCTAGTGGTTCAAAGTCTAATGTCTATTTGGGGCAAATTTCCATGAGAAAATTGAGTATATGTTAAATCAATCCTTGCCTTTGGAGGCTTTTTCATTTATTTGAAGCCAGAAAATGCAAACTTGGAATTGTCAAACTGTGGCCTCATGCTTTTCACAGGCATTACCATCCTGTTGCCATTTACTTTGTCAGCTCCGATAGCAAGTTTTGGCTCCTTATGAACCAAGTAGATGTTAACATGAGGTCTAAAGAGGAGACACTGGGATTTGGAAGTTCCTTGAAGATGTACTTTCACTTCTAAATGAAAATAGTACTTGACATGACGTAAGGATATATATTAAATAATTATAAGAAATTTACATCCATATATCAACCTTGCAGTAAAGTACAATTTATAACATATGGGAATGAAGCACATTTAATCAAGCACAAGGCTACCTTTTTATTAACACTGGTTTCTGAATATGATATGAAAATTTCTAAAGACCAAAAAGAATGTTTTTCTTCTGTACCTATGGGTAGGTTTGAAGTGCCATTGCTTGAGATTTCTTCCCCTGCTACCAAAACCCCAGGTGGTCCTTACTGTTCTTTGGGGGAATACGCATCATAGAGGGCAGCCACAGACTGAATAATGACTGTTAAATTTATCTTGTGTTTTTTTCCACATTCAGGCTTGTAAACCTCTGCTACATCAAGAGTCCTGGGTTATTCAATGTAAGCCTGTTAACATCTTAATTGGATCGGAACCCGAAGAGCTTGATAATAATGAACAGGTCCGGTTACCCACCACTGTTGTCCTTCTGTGAGAAACACATTGCTGTATCAGACTTTTGTTGAGGGCAGGAGTGTATGCCATTGGCACTACCTGCTTTGATCCATTCTGCCTTCTCTTCATGATTGTTTTGTGCAACTTCAGAATTCTATGGCTGAAGAGAAGTAGCTGACTAGATTCTGACATTTGGGTACTCTATGAGTGGCACGATGAGTGTGGGGATCTGCCCCAGCAGAAGGCTATAGAAGCAGAGAAATTTATTTATTCAATGGTTTCTAAATCAGATTTAATGCAAACAAATTGGAAAGGTAAGTGATAATTAGATTAAGTTTGGATTTCAGTATATGGCCCAGGTAACCAGGATCATGCCGTGCTTCAAATGGGAAAGATGGTGACAAAACTTTGGGAATGCAGATACTTGGACTAACAGGTATCAAACCTCTGCTCATATACATCAATAAAGAGGTTGACTCTAATAGAACATTTCCCATTGTACTTTCAGTGTTTCATAGTGTTTGGAAAAAAATAATCTTTAACACATAAAAAAAATTAGCTTCACTGATCTAGGTGGAATAACCATTCCCTATTGAAGGGCAGGTTTCTTTACTGTACTCTGATTTCTGTTCTGTATAGAGCATAATATGGAGCTAATTTTCTCTGGTCAAACTTTTAAGGAATAAGTAAATAAATATT
>JAWWES010000001.1:87266482-87310260 GCA_035583135.1 Lophotriccus pileatus
TCTTCTTTTGGGGTGAAGTTTTAACTTCCCAGGAAAAAAATAATTGTTCACTGGCTTTTGTTTAATATTTAGTTTTTAATATTTTTCCTCAAAAGCAAATAGTTACAGGATGTTTTGTTAGGTTTTTTTATTGTCCTGCTACAGACAGTGGAAATTTTTCCAGCTATTTTTCAATCTTACTGAAAGTGTTTTGAAATTCACTGGGAGGAGAAAGTTGAGAAAAGAGAGAAATATATGAAGAAAACTTAGAAAAGAACCATGTGACTTCAGCAGAAGTAGTTGGAACATAAACTCACAATGGCTTTCATTTCAGATATTGCTAAGAATTTGAACTTTAATTATTTACCTTTTCTCATCACGTGCATGAATTGTTATCAATCCCTTTGCCATAAAAACAGTCATCCCAAAAAAGATATATTTATGGCAAAAGCGTAGTAGGTTTCAATTCAAAACAAGCACGTAAAAATTTCACTTTATTAAGATCTTTGAGAGTTGCAATTTAAGAACATATGAAAACATGCAGATCCATAAAAAGAAAAATCTTGTCTATTCATTCAGTTTGTGGTGTATGAACACAGCCACCAGTGAAAAGATTTCAAGTGGGTGTTTCTTCCCACCTCAGCTAAAGGCAATATTTACCCCAAACCCACAAAAACGCCTCCACTTACAGCAGAGAAAATGAAACAACAGATTTTTATAACCCTAGCAAGCAGCTTGGTGGTGCAAGATGTCTCCTACATGGCCACGCTGACTGTTTCAGGTGAAGTAGGTAGGTAACTGCAGGTATGAGTAACTGAAAGTAGCAGGACTGAAGTCCAGAATTTCAAAAAGATGGTATCCCATTAAACCTAAAGTAGTAAAAGAAGCCAAGATTTGTATAGCTGCATGTCAGTATTGTATGCAAGACGAGGTCAAGCAGTCCTGCTATCTCTTCTACATGGTTACTAGTGAGAGGGTCCTTTTCATGGGTATCTTTTGTTGGAGATGTTGTCTAAACTCATACATTACCAAACCCCAAAACTTTAGAAAACTTAAACTGTGCTAGACAATTTTCACAGTGCCCCTAAATTATCTGCTTTTGTGTTGGTTACAACTGCTTGTTCCCCCACAATTTAGGGGTTAAGTGGGCAAGACAAATCATGCTGAAAAAGTGTCTGATTTAGCAGCTGGACAGGCCAGAACTTCTCCAGGTTGGCTCTTACCTACCAGGCTTAGCAGAGATAGTAGGTGGTGGTAACAGTTTAGCCAAGTACTGATGGTAACACCATATAGTATTTTTCTTCCCACTATAGAATTAACTAACTTCAAAATGTTTCATGCCTCCATGTGTGCAGCGTTATTTTGAGATTTGTTAATTTTTCTATCACTTTTTGTAAAGAAAGCTTGACTTCTTAACTTTCTTATTTGTTTCCTTTGACAAAGAATTGGAGAACATTTGTGTAATAGTTTTAGTACTTATTATTTTTGCTGACATTTTTTAGTCCTGTGTGTTTGCTAGATATTTCTTGCTTTGTAAGTGAGTCAAGAATATGAATTCATTTTTCCTGGTTGAGTATGGTTTCACCTGCTCTTATGCTGGTTGCATATGTGAGGTGAAGATGGGGTAAAAGAAGTATAATACCTTTAAAAATACCTTTAAATATACTAGCAAACAAAATACAGAAAACAGAGAAATTAAGGATCCTAGGTGTTTTCTTCAGACTTGTTTAAGAATAAAAATACAGTGATAAACACAGAAGTTCAACAGCTTTATGGGTGTGGTGTTCACAGTGGTAAGAGATTTATATCATCAACTGCTACAAAAGCCAAGTTTTGGTGATGGAATCAAAACTAAGCTAAAAGTTTAGCAGCATGTGGAGTTATAATACCTGAGTGATACCCATCTGAGTCTCTGACTCATGTTTTCTCTCAAAGCCCAACAAAAACACAAGTTCTCGTCATCCAGGTTGCCATGGGAAAATGCCACTCTAGTAAATCAATGAAAATTTTAGTGAGAACAGTGGAATTGTCAACTCCTAATTGTTCCATTCACAAAAAACTGTAAGACTCTTCCATCACCATAGCTGCTCTTGAGCCACTGCACAACTTTATGTATTTCCACTGGGATCTGGTCCTTTATATTATCAAAAGCAGGAGGCATTTCCTCAATTGGTATGAAGGCTGAGGCTTGTAGGTAATGGAGCTTCAAATTGAATTCTGGATTAAATCCATGCTGAGTTGCCAATCCAGTACTTTGTGTTCTTTGCCAATAGCTTTGGCTCAAGTGAAAGAAACAGGCTTTGTTCTAAACTGGTGCAAATTCCTTGGTTGCTGTGATTGTAGCTTGTTCAAAGTGAGTGATCACATATGTGAGTCTTAAGTAGAGCTGTGCAAAACTTGGCAGCTTGAGTGCACAAGGGGTTTGGTGAACCTCCATTTAGCTTCTATGTTTACGGGTTTGAATTAGTGTTAGGAAAATTAAAGGATGAGGTAGGAGATGCACTAAAAGGAAGCATCTCAAGAAATGAGTCACAGGGAGGCATCAGAAGTAGATGCAATCAAAAGTGAGGGACTGTAAAATAGTTTATTACAACTGGGATACAGTTTTATTATTTAAATACTGTTGTCATGGCATATATATAATATGCAAAGATACAACCTTAAAGAGAAACTGCTTTTTTTTTTGGGGGGAGGGGTTGGTTTGTTTCGTTGTTTGGTTGTTTTGCTTTTGGGCTTTTTTTTTTTTTTTGGTTGTTTTTTTGTTTTTTTGTTTTTTTTTTTTTTTTTTTTTTGTGGAAATGAATTCCTCATGCACTGGAAATAAGAGCAAAAGCATAACTTTCCTAAAATTAACACTGTCAATGATTTACTTAGTTCAGCATTGTTCATATTAGGCTTCTTTTATTTGTATGTCTTTTTTGCCACAGTACCTTTACTCATTAGCTGTTTTCAATTCTTTTCATTTAAAATTTACACATTAATAAATTATGTGTAAGTAGTAGGCTACGGTAAACGGTTCTGCTAAATAGCTGCCTTAGCATTAAACTAGCTTGGAGCAGCATAGGCCCTTTCAATTGCGCCTTCTTATCTTCTTTGTCCTACAATGTTGTACTAGAGTGATGAAATGGTGGTAGGAAGAAATTCCTTCCTTTACATCATAGGAATTTAGGATGAGCACATTGAGACACTGATGAAATGTAGCTTTTTAATGTGGTTATATTTTTCCTCTCCCACTCTAGATGTTGGCACTATAATTAAATAACAATGGCAATGAGATACCCTGATATAACTTAGGTTTTTATGAATCTTGGTGTTGTCCTTGGAAGAAAATATACTACTACTATTACCACCGCTCTTCTTGTTTTTTAAATGCAAGATGTAATTCGATTGACTAACTATTGCTTTCCACTAAGTCTCCCCATTCAAAATTACTCTTGTGGCATTTTCAGTCACTCTCAGCATAGAAACCAAGACAAAGAGGTGTTCCAAAATGCTTCTGTTTACAGTCTTAAACTGTGACTCGTGGGACCATTAGAGTTGTGCAAATGGGTGGTTTGCTCTTAATTTCTCCTGAGGACCAGCTCTACTCAAAGAATAACCAGGGAACCCTTAAGTTGCTTTTAAGGTGAGAAGAATATCAACTAGTTTGTATTAAGTATGTGACTTTAATGGGATACATATGGAAATGCCTTCAACATGATGATACAAAATGCATCTATATTTTCAAGACAAAATTTCAGGTTCAAAACCAATAGTGAGCAGCATAGGGCAAATGGTAAACCAGACACGGATGAAAATCTAGGCTGTCTATTAGCATCTGATGTTGACTCAGCAGGGGAATCCTTCCTCTGAGTTGTACTGTAATCAGTGTTCCTGTATTTATGCATCTCATTTTTCCAAGAGCAAATGGAGCAGAGCTGGTGACTCTTACCAGTCCTCTGCACAGTAGCAGTTCTGAGGTTTTAGCCAAATTTGAAGCGAATCCCAACAAGAAATTATTTTAGCACAGGTGTACAGCACAAGAGTTGTGGTAGAAATAGCAATTTATTTCCAAGGATCCCTCATATGAAAGGGACAGTCTTTTGTCAGTGATCATGAGAAAATTCCTCTCTGCCAATTCTACTGGTTATTGTTTTATTTGACTGGAAATACAAACTATCAGTCTAATAAGAAGAGAGTACTTCTATTTCTATCTTAAATGGTCTAATGCAATCAAGAAAGTAGAATATGGTTGTGGATAGAGCTGCAGAGTTTCTGGTAGTCACATTGGTTGTTTTTAACTTATAGCCTACAGTTAAAGATTTTAGAGCTAAATTTACAATCAAAAAAATACTCATGTATCTCTAACTTTGCATCCAACAAAGAGATTTGAATGTTGTTATTATTAAGTCCAATTACATTGAAAGCACTTTCTAAAAATAAAAAAAAAGTAGTTCCCAAACTAAGTTGAAAACATAGAGCTAATAAACAAATGAAAGAGGAATGTACCAGACATTATGTAAAACATTGTTTTTCTGATTGGAAAATGTTAAAAAGAAAAAAATGGAAAATTATACCCGGTATCATTCTTTTTAAAGTTATTTTGTTGCATCAATAAAAAATTAAAAAAAAAATCTCTACTACAAAATTCAATAGGATCATTCAGCAGATCCATGAAAACAATATAGTTTATTAAAATTCTATAATTTTTACAGCAACTTGGAAAGAAACATTACATTATTAACAGACTGTTTACATTTCATCCCTATCAGAACTTCATTGTGAGAGGATATGCTTTAGGTAACTAAAGAGGAACTATGATTTTGGGTACAAATTCCTACAAAATAAATAGTAACATATACAGGGTAAAAGTCAACTAATTCAGTTTGCAAGAGTATGTTTCTGTGAGAAAAGAACCTGTGAGATACTTTAGGAAGAGGAAGATGATCAGTGTAACAAGAAAATAATCTTATTGATTGAAGTAAGCACCAAAATACACACTGAACATTCACCTTAAAAGGTATATTCACTTACAAGATGAATTAAGTTAATTTTGTGACATAATTAGCAGAAGTGAGAAAAAAAAGTGAGCAAATGAAAATAAGACTATAGTTATGTGTGTTTTGTCTCTCTTTTTTCTTTTTTTTTTTTTTTTGGTTTTCTGTTGGATTTTTTTGGTTTTGTTTGTTTGTTTGTTTGTTTTCAGAGAGAAGATATATTTAATAATAATAAAAAACCTTCCACATCTGAGATTTGTCACATTAACCTGCTAAAGACAAACAACAACAAAACCAATATATTTTTGTTAACTATTACTATTTTCATATTTGTCTGCTCCAATCTCCTGTTTTGGCAGGACCACCTAGATTCAGTTGCCTAAGACCTTCTAGATGGCCCTTGAATATCTCCAGTGCAGGGTCATCCTCACAGTAAAATACTGTTACCTGATATTCGGAGGTAACCTCACTTTATCAGGTTGTGCCCATTGCCTCTAGTCCTGTCGGTGGGTATCATTGAAAAGAGCCTGACTGCATCCTCTTTGCAGCCTCCCTTCAGGTATTTATAAGCATGGACAAGAACCCTCGGAGCCCTCTCTTCTCCAGGTTGAACAATCATAGCTCTCTCACCCTCCTCTCATGGGAGGTGCTCCAGTCCCTTAATTGTTTCTGTGACTCTTTGTTGGACTCTCCTCAGTATGTTCATGTCTCTCTTGTACTGCAGAGCGCATAGCTGGATCCGGCATACTATTTGTGGCCTCACCAGCCCTGAGTAGAGAAGAAGGATCACCTCACTTCATTTACTGAAAAAATATTTTGCCTAATGCAGCTCGGGATACCATTCACCTTTGTTGTAGCAGGGACCCATTGCTAGATCAACTTGGCTTCTACCAGGATTTCCACATCCTTTTCTGAGAAGACACTTTCTAACGGGGTGGACCCTGGTACTGGTTCCTGGGGCTGTTTCTCCCCAGGTTCAAGACTTTGTACTTCTCCTTGTTGAATTTTGGAAGGCTCCATAAGCCAATTTCTACAGTCTGTTGAGGTCAGCACAGCTCTTTGGCGTATCATCTACTCCTCCCAGTTTGGTGTGATCTACAAACTTACTGAGCGTAGGCTCTGCCCCATCTTCCAGACCATTAAGGAAGGTGTTAAATAGAACTGGACCCATGGGATACACTCCCAGGTGCTGGCCTCCAACTAGAATTCCTGCTGTTGATCACCCCCAGGACCTGGCCATTCACCCAGTTTTAAATCCACCTCAAGAATGAGCTGAAGACCTGAGTACTTCAAAATAGCTATTATAATACCAACTTTTTTATTTAGTTTTTTATACTAGGAAAAAAAGATTAAAATGACTCATATTAGCTTTATCCCAATACCATACACATAATATAGCTTCGTTGGAAATATTCTCAAAAACAACTTTGTTGGTTTTCTTCTAGAATATACTAAAACTTTAGTTTTCTAAAATGAGCTAAGGTCAGGAAGTCTGCAAGCTGAATATTAACTCCCAGGACACCAGGAGCAGAGATTCATATAATTGGAGAACATACTTAGAAGTCAGAGTCATAGCATCACTCTAGGGAGGAGAACTGGAATGTAGCCTTGAACAAATTGTAAATATCAGCACTTTAGGTATTCTTCTCTATCAAAACACTACTTAAATTCTTTACATGTAATTACTTCTTCCACAAAACCTGTTTAGACCGGAGAGTCCCCTTCTGAAATTAAGATATTAATAATCTAACTAGTTATATAGACAATTTTATTTTGATTTAGCTGCCAGCTTAATTTGCTTTAGCTAGGATGAAACAAGTGGCAAGGGACACTAACATCAATAAATAAATTAACTGTTAAGAAATTTAGATCTAAACAAACACTTAGGCATCTTAATCAACACTTGGTAAGAATTTAGACATCTTTGTCCACAAAAGAAATTTTAAATCCAAATGTTGCCTGATTCTGGAGGAACATCTCACCAGGGGAGGGTGGTGTGGTGTGGAAGGGGCAGAAGGGAAGACTAAGAGGAGGACAGAAAGATTTGCCATTTCACTGCTCCCTAACAGTGGTTGTCATGTATTCTGACTTACATTTAAAGGACTATCTCTGAATTTTACATCATCGTATATCTTTGTTAAAAATCTACCTGAGACCAGAACTGCACGAATGAGTGTCCTAGCCACAAAACCATAGTGTCAAGTTCCCAGTTCAACTTTCATTTTCTGTTCTTTGTCCCATGAGACTTCTGGCAGATTGGGTTGAAATCATCTCACTTTCCATCACCAAGAGCCCCATGGATAGTGTTATCTTGCTGGGGAATACTTCTCAGTTTATAACAAAATAAAAAAGCTTGAGTCCTTTCTTGAAGTCAGCCCACAGACAACATATCACTAGATAACAATTGGTCTTAATCAGTTTGATTTTTATATTTAATTGTAATTACTCCTTTTTTAATGGATTTTCATATATACTTTTGTAGAAACATTCATATTTTCATACTTCTAATCAAATTATAAAGTGATCAGATCTTCCACTTATTCAAAAATAGATGAAGTTGTAGTAAATTATTTCTAAACGTTTTTTGTCCCTTCTCCGCAGAAGGTTAAAGTACTGCTGAACAGGTGGTGCTCAGTAAGAATGTAAGCAGAAGTAAACGGTTCCTTCACTTGCCCTGCTATGTTGTTACAGAGTCTGCTGCTTGACCAGGGGAAACATACTTTTTTTTCCTTTTTTCCTTATTTTTTTTTCTTCTGAGTTTTCAGAAATGTTTTGTGAGTTTTCAGTGATAAGAAAAAATTAAAATTTCATGGATAATGAAATTGTGGATTGCAAGTGTGGATTGCAGAGACTCCAGAAGCAGAAGGTAAATTTTAAAAGTGTATTTTTACACAGTTTTGAAAGTGTAACGGTAAAAAGTTAATGTAGGGAAATGGGTTCTCTCTTCTGTAAATAATCATAAATGAACATAGGTAGAATGAATGAAGGTTGGAAATCTTACTTCTGTTTCTTGTATGTATTTCAGCTTCAGTAAAAAAGAAGTGTTTTTATTTCATTTTACCTACTAATAGTCCTAAGGTTTATGTCTTCTCCTTTTGCAAGACATGAGCTTATATCTCACATATCTGAGGTCTTCCCTTGATGACAAAAGGTTAGAAAGATTTTGGGGAGGGGAATTGATATTTTTTCTCTGTGACTGGCAGTATTTAGGATATTACGTAATTGGTGTTTGCTTTCATATAATAAGCCCTAACAATGCAGTAAGGCTCTGTACATTATACCGCTAAAATATATATAGATATATATATATATATAGTAGGAGCTCTTCTATTTTCCTGAATCTGTAGTAAGTTAGGCAGCCTGACTGTGGAGGTCAACCCATGGATAAGACAACAGTAAAAGAGATTATAGATAAAAAATAATCTCTTAACTGACTCACTTCAAACCCTTTAAAGCTTCCAGTATTTCTTCAGGTAATATGCCAGGAGTTGTGGCCATTTGATGAAAAAGCAGGTTAAAAAAATTACTCACAATATAGCAACAGGACTGAGTCCACATGTACTTCAGTACAATAAGGGGAGTGAACTTTGTCCCAGAGTTTTCTAGGGGAAAATTCTGGTTCCATTGCCTTTTTCTGTCACATGCTTGAATATTTTTTAAAGGTATGAAGCCTTTCAGGTTCTTACAGTAGAAAAAAAATTAGGGGTTATTTTGGGTCTGTTTGTTTGTTTGTTTGTTTTAAAAAACGGTATTCTGCCTAAATTCAGTTGGCTTTTATGCAAAATAGAAAGAAAAATCTGGTAAAGAAAACAACAAACTTTATATGGTAATGGAAATCCCAGACCAAAAGAAAAAAAAGTCTTCTAGTTCTAACTGGCTAACTTGATTTTGCAGCAGAGCAAGGCTTGCTATACTTTATGGATTTTAGGGCTTACTAGGTCCCTGGTTCAAGTATGAGAGGTCAGCAGAGGCCAGATGAAAGGCCAGACTGTGATCTGCAAGACTTTCTCCCTAAGTGACAGACAAACTGCTGGATCCTTCTGTGGCTGCTGTGGCAAAAGCAGCTGAACGTGAACTTAGTTTCACATTAGAAGGAGGACTGTGATTTGAAAGGAATCAGTATCCTTTACATCTGATCCCTCTTCTCCCGTTTTTTTTGAACAAGAAAGCACACGGATATTCATCATCTGTACCTACCAAATGGGGGTTAGCAGTCCACTAATAGTGGATTGTCATTGTGCTGGTTATTGCGTTAAGACAACTTCATACATTTAAGTAAAGTAGGCAAATGCTTTAACTCACAAGCTTTTATTGAGTTCTAATTTAATTCATCTAGGAAAAGGAAAAATAGCAGCAATGCTGGCTGATAAACTAAGAAAGAAAAAACTAAACTAAAAATAAAGGCAAGGTCCTACAGTTTTACACTATACCTCATTTCAGGGTCTGAAATTAGTTGGTCCTGACTTTACTCAGCAAGATAATATCTAGCTTCAGCCTGACTTTGAGTGAACTCTACTGATGAATTGAAAAGGCTGTCATGGGGAAAGTGCCTGAAAACAGTCTGTTTCTGAGGGCAACTGAGAATTTAGCAGAAAAGAAAAAGAGAGAGTCATCTCTTTCCTCATGTTCTATCGCTCTGAATAGTACAGAAAATTAGGATACTAATTCTTAGAATGTAAGTATTCTAATAAACTACCTTTAGACAAAGGAAGTTTTCTGTGATATTTTCTCCGTTATTCTCCATCTGTCTTTCATATTGTAAGCTCTAGGGGTAAGATCTGTGCATTCGTATATATTTGTTAAAGCATTTGGTGCTCTCTCTGTACTTAATGCAAACACTAAAAGCCAACACAGTATAAAATATTACCTCTTCAGTTTTATTAAATCAGAATGGTTCACTTAACTCCTCTCTAGTTTCTGTGAAGGGTACCAATTAAATTAACCCATAAAAAAAAAAAGGTAATACATTAAATGATGGGGATTTGAAAGCATCTAGCCTATTTTTACCCCAGTTAAATTTTTGTTTCATAGTGTTGCACTTGGGCCTTCTTCATATAACTGAAATTAGATTAAAGGTTACACCAAAAAAGAACAAAGAGAGGTTAGTCATGGTGTAGGCTATTTCCTTCCCTGATACTTCCTCGTAATTTTCTAGAAACAAAGAACATGTCATGATAGTGTTCTTTCCAGGCTCTAGGAAACCTGGAAATAAATAAACAATGTTTCCTTCTAAAGGTTTGTTGGATTTTTTTTTGTGGTACAAGGTATAAACCTTACAAGAAATTGTCCAAATTAAACGAAAAATTAAAGGAAAAATAAAAATTAAAAAAAAAAAGAGAGAGTGAGACGGAAGGGGAGTGGGGAGTCCTACTCCCCCTTCCCTTTTCCCCCAAGAGGAGAAAAATTCTATTGAATTCCCTTTTAGGATTCCAGTGAGTCTCACAGGAATATAACAATAACAATATTCAGTTATGGTCTTGACAGCTTCTCGGAGGTCTTATTTTAAGAAAGTGAGTCACGCCCATCTTCTGAAAAAGCAAATTATTTTAAAACACTCTTGGTTGCTGAAAATCATTATTCTTCTTGAATATCTTAAGGGTATATTAATTGCCTACAGATAAAGATATATTAATTACCTACTGATAAATTCTTCTTTAAAAATGTTGAGTTCCGATAGCAAGCACTCGAAGATAATTAAGAACTTGGGATAATTGAGGAATGTAGGGCACATCCACACACACTTCACATAAGGTTATTCAAGCTAGTCCCAAAAGAGAGGATATGTGTATGCCACAGTGCTATGCCACACAGGTATACTAGCTCATGTATAGGAAGCAGTATAGTGATGTGAATGTGGTATTTGCACTGGGACTAATTAGGTCACTTCAGTTTTCATATTGTGATTGTTTCTAGTTTTGGAGCCAGCTGGGTACCTTTCCACAGTGCAATATTTTTCACTATAGACATACCCTTAAAATTATTGTGTAAACTCCCTTACCTATTCGTCATGTGCACTGAATGAATTAGAATCCCCACAGGAAAATAACACACAATTGTTCATAAGCCATCATATATTTCAGGATTCTCTATATGGAGTTTTCTAACTTTAAATGCTTGATTTTTGCCATCTGACTTTTGAAGAAAGGAGCAAACTGAAACATATTTTTATATGTGGTGACAGCCCTCCATTCTGTTCTCTAACAAGCATTTGAACCACAACCTTCACTGCTGAGACTGCTATTCCTTGTAGTAGAAGACAACTATTATCTCAACGGGGAGTAGACAAACCGATGGTGTTTGATCATGGGGCTTGCAGGGACCTCAGTACAGGCTGACTCTCTTTCTTCAACTTCCTACCATGAAAGCTTTTGTCCAGATGTGAGTAAAGAATTATTTGCGTTCTTTTGGTGCTATGAAAAACTGAAAGAACCTTTATGACACTTTTGAGAACAAATTTTAGCACATTTTGCTCTCAATAAATATACAGTACCAAAAGCTGTTGCTTACAGAACCTACTACTCATTGCAGCAACATATGTGACAAAAAAATAAGTATATTAGTAAAAATAGTTCAAAAGAGTAATGAGAATTGTTTTCAGAGGAGGGATTAAGGGTATTGTGCAAGCTATTTCCCACCAAGCAGTTTAGGACTTTATCCCTCAAGAAGTTTCTTAAAGAAAAAATAAAAGATAAAAATATTTTTTCATAAATATGCATTTTCTTTTTACAGAGTTAGCAAGAAACACTGAATTTTTGTATCTCCTATGATTGAAGTATGAGTAATTGCACATATAATTGAACTGCCAGATATAATTTCTCTGATTAGGAATGTACAGATTTCAGTTTGGTTTTCTAGCTTGAAACTGATCTAGCATCATAGATCTCTAAGTTAATATGATCTATTGAGATAGATTTCCATTGCGTTTTTTGTGCAAAATAAAGTCAGGTGATTTACAAACACTTAATTCTATTAAAGATTAATTCTATTAAATTGTTGTCATGGTTCTGAAGTGATGAATGTGACAGCAGTGTGCTCGATTCATGCCTGGGATACACTGAATTTTACAAGCCACATCTCTGAGGGAAGATCTTTCAAATGGGGAAATCTTGTTTGGATATGGGTTACAACCACACAAAACACATCTGATTTCAGGAAACTGGAACCAATCTATTAAGTGTTAAACTGCTAGGGCGTCTGACTACACATTAAAGATGTCAGCAAACTACGGAAAAGGCAGTAAAAAAATCACTGCTTACATTCTCATGAACTTAAACCCTTTTTTAATGACTGCTTGCATCACTCTCAACCTCCAGTTGCAGTGCAGACTTCGTGACTTAAGGGCTCTTTGCTCAAAGTCATAATTTTCATCATTTGTGAATGGCTTGTTTAGACATGGTTTTATGAGACCACAGCAGAGGAAAACTCAGGATATTTTGTACAACACTCACACTAGACCAGACCTCTCAAGGAGCAGCAAGGGAGGGTCAAAGAAATCTAGTAAAAAAAAAAACAAAAACAAAAACCAAAAAACAAATCCCAGAAATAGGTACTCAGTGCAACATAAGACTTAGTTGTCTTTAGTATTTTAAACTCCACAGGTTGAGCAAGAAAATAATTAAATTTGCAAAAATTCCCTTTTTAAATCGTGCTTTCTGTTGGAGAAATCTCAAGGCAAAAGAGTGGAGGAAGAGTCATTGCAGCTTTTGTGTTAAACTAGAAAATGAAAAATAACACTTTTGTCACAACAAACAGTAAAACTTACCAGTACAGTTCAGACCTACTTGAAAGGCTGTGAGATGTTACTGAAATTGGAAACACTACTTTTGCTGAATTGAAGTGTAATAACATACAAGTTTTTTTCCAGAACACATATATTCTTTTAAGTAAAACTAATATAAGAAGCACATAAACTCTGAAAAGGATATTTGCAAGATAGGATTAATTAACCTAATATGCTTCCAATCCATCAACTAAATGGTTCAAATATTTTCAGTATGCTAAATGTAAATAAATCAGGCAAGGTTCATAAATTCAACATATTGCTTTGTTGTCTGTGAAGTGGTACCGATTTTCCAATTGTAGCAATTATAACAATGTCATTTCTTTAATAAATCTTTTTATTAATTTTTGATGCATATAAATACACAAAAGTCATAAATTTGAACAAATAGCACAAAAAGAGAAAAATGCTGAAGAAAATGCAAATTATATTTGTTCATAACACCAACAAAAATCTGCATTTCTAGAGAACTTTCCATTTTGTTATCTCCAAACCTGCTGCAGATATCAGGTATTTGCAAGGTTTCTATGAGGAGAGAAAGCTTTAGCATTGTTTAAGTGCCTGCTAATTTGGGATACATTTTTGGAGGAGGGGGTTGTAATGTGATAGTTTAGGCCACACAACAGAAGAAAAGGCTCCTGATGATTCCCTGGAAAAGCTCTGCACTTGGCACTGATAAAAGGATTAAAACAATGAAAAGAGTGATATGGAGATAACACGGCTTTTTTTCCCTGGAACATCCTGGCTGCCAGGAACTTGGGAAGTGGACCCTTAGCCCTATTTCATCTGTCTATCACCCCATAATTAGTTTGTTTGACTATAGCCGCTCAAAGTGCCTAAAGAAAAAGGTTAAAAAAGAGATCGGACCCAGGCAAAAATGGGGAAGAAGTTCCATCAACTCTGTGGAGGTAACTGACAGGATGCCTTTTTCCTTTTACCTTCTTGGGACGCCTCGGGGTGAGTGACTGATATATATTTACACATATATACACACATATGTGTATATAAATACTAATTTTACTTTTGCTCTATAGCACTTAAATATTTCTACTTATTACTTCACTGTAAGTTGCTTCAGGAGGGGTGCCCAAGTTTTTGCTTTGCTTATTTTTTTTTAGTTCTTTTGATTTAGGGCGCGTGCTTAAGTTTTGCTTTGAGTTTGTAAGTTATTTGTAAGTTGGTTTAGAGCGTATGCTCTGTGAGCGGCTTTGCTTTAGAGTTTTTGCTTAGGCTTTGCAGTATTAATATTCTTTGTAAGTTGCTTTGCCTTAGAGTGTATGCTTGTGCCTGGCCTTGTTGTTGCTACATGGTTTCAGTATAACTTTCGCAGTTAAACGCTATCATTGATGATATAAACTCTATCAGTTGTCACAGATTTGGATTAATAAATGTGTTATTTCATGAACTGTTAGAGTGAGTCCACTTTTAGGTCCTGATGGTTTCATTGACAGTGAAATAACTCATAGGAGAAACCTGCTGAGGGGGTTTCCTACCAGTATTAAGGGCAGTCCTTATACAAAAAGCTACGAAATGTCCTGTCTGTCTCGGTGAATCGGTTCAGCAAAGGATCTCATTAGGGGAGACACGAACAGACTGTTTTGGACGTAAAAGGCTTTGATCTCCGGGGGGGACACTGAAAGCCAAAAAAATAAATTAATACAGGTTAGAGAGAAAATTCATCTTTTCTGCCCCTTTTAACATGACAGGGGTGACCAAAAGGAGGAATGGATAACCACTGTGAAGTTCAGAACAATCACTAATAAAAATGCCTCCTTTTATCACTGATTTCTTTAAGGATTTCCTGTTTTTTGGGGAATAGAGGAGAATTTCATTTTAAGTGCATGTCAGGAATAGGATCTAGTTGAGGGCTACTGGTTTTCAGTCCCGTGTTTCATCCACCTAATCACCCTGTCCTTATGTTAAGGTTTGATTATCACCGCTTGGTAGCAGTAGGTTCTGCTATTCCAACTTGCAGCATGACACTGTACGTTGAGGACATCAGCTGTTTGCAGTCTCAATCACTCCCTGCTATTTGTAGGGGAGCTACCTGTCCAAGGAAGATCTTTCTGCAATGAATATTGAGACAATCTCATTCTTCTGCATAAATGAGACATACTGTCCTACTCCTTTTTTAGATTTTATAGAAAATTGTCAGGTTGTTTCTATTTTAGTCTTTATTGCTGTATTAAAAAGAAAATGAATAATTAAACTGTAATGTTCTCTGTATGTCTTGAAATGGACATTGGAAAATTCTGACAAAATTTTCACAGCATTTGTTTGAAGAATAATGACAATTTAAAACATCAATATAATTATCTCAATAAACACATTAACAGAGAAATTTAAAAAATAAAATAATAATTTAAAAAAGAAAACAGAAAGAAAAGGAAAATAGGAGGTATGCCCTACTGAGACAGTTGAATTTGTATCTACGAGCTGTGAACTACATCAACAGACACGACAGAAAACTGATCCAGCAGTTATTTCAAGACTCTGTAACCCAAATCCATATTATGATGTTGGGGAAATGTCCTGGTTTCAAGAAATTAAACGAGCCTTAATCATTTCAATTCACTAGTCTCTTATGATTTGTTCATATGATTCCACTAAGTAGTTTGATACGTTGTTTAAGAATATTCTGTTAAATAAGTAACATTTACACGAATTTCTCTTCATCCCTGCAGGGATAATAGAACATTATAATGGTTCCCTCACAGAGAAAGCTCTCAACTTTTAGCTCCTTTTCTGTTAAATCTAAAAATTAACTGCCTTTCTAGCAGCACTGACACATTTATTCGCAGTAGATCAAACAAAGGGGTGTAAAATGAAACGGAAAAATTCAGGGTGATGGGTAATGCTAGAGAGGGCAATAAGATCTCCAGAAAGAGGACCTGGAGTAGGAGAGCTCTGTACAGGCTGTCTCACAACAATTAGCCAGGATCATGGCTCTTACAGATAATTTTGGGTTTTGTTCTGAGCTTTTATGTGTCTTCTGCAATGCCCAGGGACCCTGAGAGCTCTGTAGGATATAATATGCAGACAGGGGTTCTGATGTCTTCTCCTTCACCTGCTCTCCTTTGCTTGGCTCAATCACAGTACATAATGTTGCTTACAAGCCATAACCTTTAACAAAACTTATTTTGAGGGAATCAGAACAGATCACAGAATATGTAAATATCACAGAAGAGCCCCCCCCCCCCCCCTTTTATTCCCCATACCTACATGCCCATGCATAAAAATCATCTTGGCATTGACTGATGATGTCTTCTAAATATGACAGACCACAAATTTCTAGCTCATTTGTTTCTTTCTCTTACATAAAGATATGATTATCAGCTATGAAATTTACCTAAATAAAGATTGTGTGTGGAGCAGATTTTACGCCTTTAATTACAAAGAAGAGTTAGTTAACACTGCTGTACCAGCCTTCCCCTCTGTCGCACGTTGATTCCACACAGCCCTCTCAGAAAAAGGAGCACCTACAAAATGGCACTGCAACAAGGAAGGCAAGGGTGGGAGGGGGCCTGTTGTAAATGTCTAGTCTAGATGGGTCTGTGGAGGTTTTCTGGCAGGAATTTGAGCTTGGAGAGTTCTGAGTTCATGTGCATGTTGGGTGATCCTGATTGCAAGCCTCAGTTTTTAGAAGGTGAAGGGGTGGTTCGTAATTTGGGGAGAAGAGGGTGCTGATCTGCCTTGCCGTCAAGCCTTCTGACTACAACGGTGGCAGGTCTGGCTTCAGTTCTGAAAAAAGAGAGGGTTTTTTGCCAAATTTTCTAACCCAAGTACCTGCATTGTTACATGCTTAGCGCTGACATGCAAATACTGACGCTCATACATATGTATGAATATGTCAGTGTCGGTCTTCAGCCGTGGATAGCTGTATGCTTGACTGGCATGTGTGTTGCTGATTACTTGATTCTTGGATTCCAATGATTTTTTGAGACAGCTGAAACCCCAATTTTTTGCATTCTGTTTATTTAGTGAAACAGGAAAAAAAAAGAAAGAAAAAAAAGAGAGAAGGCGAAGGTTGATTTAAGTTTGGAGGTTTGGGTTTTTTTCAAGGCTTTTTTTTTTTTTTTTCCTTTGGCTTTGGTGTTTTCTCTTAAGCTGTGTTTCAGCTTGCAGCAAGTGGTTGGCCACCCCTACCCTTCTGGTTCCTTGCTTTCTTTTACACTCTTCCAGAACATGTTTCATGCCTTCCCTCTTTCTTGTTTAGACTAAATTAGCCAATGAACAACCTGACCCAGCTGCTTAGCTGTTCCCTGATCTGCATTTTACTTCTTAATGAGCTCAGAGTGACAAGCTATTTAGGCTGCTTGTTCCAGCATCAGCTCTGACTCCATCTGTAACTTTAGTGCCACTTCTTTGTCAGCAATGCCAATTACAAATGTGTGCCTTTCTAATTTACAGCACTCTAGTTATAACGCCCACGCTGTGCTCCGTGTGTTCTCTCTTTGCTTCTACTGTTTGTAGTCACCTGAGCAGACCTTCAGTTTGTCAGAGCAAGGGTCTGCTACATGGCTGGCATTGATCAGCTATCTGTAGCACCATATACAATTTGGCACTGCATAGATCGTTTGCTCCCTTTCATCTGCCCTGAATTTGGAAAGCTCTGTCGGTTCACACGGGGTTCTACAAACCTGTCTGTGCGTTGATCCTTCTGTGAACTGGCAATCCTGGAGCAAATGTGTTCCCTCGCATATGATACCGCAATATGGGAAAAAGAATTACTTACTATGCATCTGTAGGGCTATATTATATTTTTCTTGGCTTCCTCTGCAGTCATCTGCAGAAAAATCTTAAATATGTTCCTCTTTTGCCCATGAGCAATAACTAGTACTTGATTCATTTCTTTGTGTGTATTGTTAAAAACGCAGAACATCCTCAAGTCTCTGCTCAGGCAAGTACAATAGCAGTAAGCAATCTGCCTTTCCACTGGTTTATAATTTGGTTTACTGAGTAGCTGAAAATGGATCTGCTCGTTTCTGTTTTTGCTGTTGCTGGGTGTGTGTTGCCTGTTGACCAGTTGGTCTTCTCAAGAGTAAGACTCATATCTAGAAAGATGTTTCAGGGAACACTGATGGAAGCAATCTGTCTGGCTCCTTAGATTCTCAGGGAGACAGTTTTTCAGATTTAATAACTGGTGTATTTTAAATTAATTAAAAAAGATAACTTTTTCACATTGTTCATAATCTACTTTTGGGTTTTTATTTCATCATGATTCTGTTGTTGTTCCAGTTGGTGGTTGGATGTGAAAAGATCGTTATTATCTTTAGCCAAGCTGGACGATATTAGGACAATTTTAGACTGTGTTATTTCATCTAAAGATTCAGTAGAGTGTCTTCTGCTAATTTTTTTGCTCTGTTTGCACCATTTCCTACTAACTGTGGAATACCCTAATTTTTTGTAAGCAGTGTGAGGAATGAGGGAAATCCCAAGAAACGAACCAGGTGGGACTTGGCATATATCTGTTAAGGTAGGATGACAGGGTTCCCTGAGTTACCAGGCTACATTTCCTTCATCAGATCCCATGTGATGCTTTCAGATGAAATGAGTGTGCATCAGCCAAGGTATTCCTGAAATGGTTAAGGCCTTTATCTCCCATTGGCAGTGGAAGTAGAATTTGGCTTCATGTGTAGAACAAAGGAGCTGTAGCATGCAACATTTAGCATCTATTTCTGCATTATTGTTTTCTCTTCAAGGGTGTAAAAAAAAAAAAAAAGAGTCTTGGGATAAAATTGTTAGTCACAGGGTAACATTGTTAAAAGATGTGTATTGCATTCATATACATAATCATCAAAAACTGTAAGCCAGAAGTTCTTGTATTAGAAAGTTTAGATCTTGAGTCTCTCAAACTATCCATGTAGGTTGCTGAGTTCAAATGGCCCCATTAGACAAGGTTGTGCATGGATTGCTTTCAAACCATTTGTGTTGTTTCTAATAACTCCTCTGTTATTAGAAGACTTACTTTTTCAGGAGAACAAAATAATAATGGACAAGCTGTCGGCATTTAGTTTCATGAACAGCTGATAGATGACGATGCAGTATGTTTAGATTATTAAAAATGCTAACAAATTTTCAAATTTTATCAGAAATTCTTCTCAAAATGCTCTTACAGAGGGTATGTATCTTTGAGAAAATTCACAAAGGCTGACATACACAGCTATCATGGTGGAAAATGGAGCACCATATCTCATTTCTTGTATTAAGCAAGTACAAAAAACATAAGTGATGTTGGTGAACAACATGTGACCTTTAATTTTTAATACTGGAGGATTCCATTTTCTTGTCATTTTGTTGAAGATTCCTCACTGAATGTCCAGAAAAGCTGTGAAAATTATGATCATAATTCTAAAATACCACTGTTAGAATTGGCATTTGCCTCAGGAAATTAGAATTGCTTTTCTTCTGTTTTGAGTAGCTCAAGCTCTTTGGAAAGAGAGGAATGACAAAGGTTTTAGTCTACTTTCCACAACAGAGATTGTGTTGATGTCTGTATATGTCACGGTGAAATAACTTTTAAATTCTACTCATTCATAAGAATCATGATGTCCTGTAGGAGGATAGTGGTTTTACCTTTTTTCAAGTCTATTGCTAATAAGAATTAAAGAATTTATTTTAGATACATTATCTTAGTTGCAATAAGGAGATGTTATTCTGACCACAAAGTCTCTTTTCTACTTCTTCTTCTTCTACTACTTTTACTCTATCTTTTGTTTTTTAGGAACATTCTTTGAGGACTGCCAGAGGAACAAGTGCAGAGGTCTATGGATCATATTGTGGCTTAGCTATTCATCAGTTTGTATAACAGCTACATAGCATGATTACAAACTAGCACAATTTAGGACAGTCCTGAGGTTAGTGAAAATAACACTGGGGCTGAACAGTCCCCAGAGGCCTCCAGGACCTGAAACTGTTTCTGTCACCACCTTCCACTGCTGCACTGAGGGTACTTTAGCCAAGGAAGAAAAATCTGACAAGAGAAAAAATCTGGAGAGTTATCAATGTGTCATTTTTAAGTAGTCACTAAGATATATAGGATCGTGACTTCCTCATTAATTTCCATTGATATTTCATCAGCAGCAGAACTATTCTGTTAGGATAGGTCATTTTTTTGGAACATTTTTTTAATATATCTTTTTCTTCATGTGAGCTGAAATTAATAAATTAATACATTTTAAGTGTAGAAATCTGTATGACAATATTTTAGTTTAACTTCCTGTATTACATAGGTCATTGAATTTCATCATGTAATTTCTGCATTGAACCCTAAAACTTGTAGCTGAGCTAGAACATACCTTTTAAAAAGCTATTCAATATTGATTTAAGAACTCCAACTGAAAGGGAATCTACTATGGCCCACAGTAATTTGCTCCCATGATTAATTACCCTCAGTGTTAATATTGTGCATCTTATTTTCAATATCTCCCTTTTTTAATCCAACAGTTTCAGTGGGAACGATAGCAGATTTTTTACAGTGTTCTATGGAGAACTGCTCAGCACTAATCTATAGGAAGCAAACATATTGTTCGAGCACTTATTGCTCCCTTCCAGAGGTAACAATACATAAATAATCTTATGAATCTCATTCAGTACTACAGGCATACCTTTAAATAGGGGCTCAGGCATGACAAAAACCCAGATCCTTGCCTTCTGATGATTGCCAGAGAAGTACTTTTACATGGGATCTGGAGAGTGAGTTGTTGTGTGTATCAGAGGGGCTAAGACTGCAGGTACACTTACTCCCTGGCCTGTATTAAGCAGCTCCAAGAACATAGAGATTAAGTCCTACCCCTTAGTGTATGTCTGAAAATAATGTGACTGTGTTGGTCAGTTTGCAGAGTTTTTCAGGTAATGATTTTTCATACATTTTCATAGAAGTTAACATGGTGATAGAGGTGACTGGAGGATATCAGCCTCTCCCCTTAATTATGAAACATAAACTATTGTTAAAAGAAAATGTAAACCTTTTCTTATTCACAGGCTAGTTGATGCTGTAAGAATAACCATTGCTTCAGAATTGGTTTGCATCACCTTCAGTGAAGGCTAAACTTTCTTGTTCACAAATTAAACAGTACCTTTGGTGTACGTTTTTCTCTTTGTTTCTTCATCTCCAAATATGCTTTAGTCCTAACCTAGAGAGACCACCTGTGAGTGAGAGGGTAGTGTAGTCTCCATGCTTATTCACTCCTTGGTCTCTCTGCTGAGACTGTCAAGCCAAGAATGCCAATTAGTTCAGCATTAACAAGCCCCTTTATGTGTTCTATTGGGCCTAAGAATTGACAGCTTCAATTCTGAATTTCCTTGGTTATGTGGATTTATGTTAAATTCTTGTTTCTCATGAAAATGCTCTCAAGCCTCTAGCTGGGCTGTTACTAATAGTTTCAGAATTAAAAGTGGGTGCAAATGAAAACCTGGCCAGGTTACCCTTGGATACACTATCAAAGCTAATCTGTACAGATCTTGCTTAATTGTGTTAACAGTACTCCTCTGAAATATTTTTTTTTTTGTGTGTGTGTGTCTAAAGCTGTGAAAGGTCATAGTTTTATATTGATGGACATGCGTTGGCCTGATACATGAGCAAAGCGTGGGGTTTGAAATAAACCTTGTTCAGAAATAAATTTTGAAAACTGAAAGAATCCATGCTCTGTATAGACTCTTTTGTATGTTTGGGTCAATATTAGCCCATGCCCACAGAAGTGCTGCAAGTGCTGACTGCTTATGGGTTACAGAGGGTAGTTGTGATTTCTCCTGCATTAACCTACATGTTTAGGAAGAGATATGGGTAAACCTCTTATACCTTCTTAAAAGTCTCTGTCATGAGGACAGCAAAATAATATAAAAAAGAAAGTCAGTGGTTAGGCTGCTGTATTGGGACACACTGTGATATCAGCCATACCTTGTATTTTCTCATCGCTTCCCTGTGCCAAGCCCTCCCATTGAGTTTTTTTACTAGATGTAACAGGACTGAAATTTTTCTGTTTACACAGGTACTGATCCCTCCCAGGGTAAAAGCTTATGGCATAGATCCCCATTCTTCTCTAACACCAATATGCAATAATCTCTAAGCACCTGCAAAATCAAAAAAAAAAAAATCAAAAAAAAAAAAAAGGGCAAAATCGGGGAGGTTGTTTTAACTCCGTTTTTCCATCGGCTGTACAGCAGTAGTCAGCATGCCTGAAAAATGTCTCCATGCATTTTGTTTATAGCCCTGTTGCATTAGTCAGCTTCCTTTAATAAATCAGATACAAGTTGTGACATGTTGTTAATTCGATCACTAATAACCTGCTCAAATTGCAAATCTATGTCAGCAGGTTGGTGTTGATTAAGTCGTAGTCACTACTAACATATTGTTTTAAATGACTGATAAATTTTATGTGCTGCGGTGATAGACTGCCTGCTCTGTTGTGTTTGGTTGTGGGGTTGTAGGTTTTCTTGGTTGCTTTTTTTGTTTTGTTTTGTTTTGTTTTGTTTTTTTCTTTTCTCTCCTTGTAAGCTTAGAAAAATGACACAAATGGCCCTGAGGTGGTCCTCTATAGGCCTCTCTCTTCCCCTGTTTGCTGCAAAGAGAGCTGGTAGCCACTAGAGGGGAGGAGACTGCCGGCTTTACTGAGTGCTTCACGCTACAGCTTGAAGGTGCAGAAGCTGTCACCAGACTGGTTGCCCAACGAAATGGTTTAAAATATGTTATGAAGGTTAGTAAAAAAATAAAAATAAAATTTTTTTCGCTCATGCCCCCACTCCCCTTAATGCATTTGAAATATTAACTGCTCAGCACATTGGCTCTCTTTTGGAGTGTTATTATCTCAGGTGATAATTGGGGGAGGGAAAAAGCCTACGGTAACAAACATTTAAAATATTATGTCTGGAGGTGGTGTGTTAAATCTTTCAAGGCAAATGTTTAATTTTCTATGAAAGGATGCTGGAAAATTAGGGCGTGGTTGAGGAATAGCAAACATTTATTTCTTATGTGAGATGAGAAGTTTTGATTTTATGTGTTCGAAGTTTCCAGTCATTCTGTTCATTCCCTCTTTTCCCCCCCGCCCCCCGAACTATTAATGCTGAAGAAATGTCCAAACTAGGAGAAAACTTAAGTATCATTCTTACAAACTTTTTGAAACATATAGTCTGTGTTATATGTAACCAAATCTAAGCCAGAATAGTAGAAATTCTCATTTTATCCCTTGTAGATGGATAAATATATATCTCTGTCTTTATATATACAGTTGACCTTTTTATTTTATTTTTTTAAAACAGAGTAAAATTCTTGGTATTGTTAAAGAGCTATAATGTAGAACTGTAGCTTGTTACACTTACTCTCCTGAGTGTAATTGCACTAAGATCATTCAGTTTCCATTTGGAAAGCCAGTGGCAATTACTGGAATACAATGTATCATGCATTTGCTCACTGGATATAAAACGTATATACTAATTCGCAATAAAATGTAACAGCTGTCAGTGCATTTTCTGCTCTGTTACTTCAATAAATTGGAACTCTGACTAGAAAATGGGAATATTGCATTTTTACACACTCCGTAATGTGTTTGCTTTTTGCAAATACAATTTATTTTTTTCATGACAAAAATTGTGGTTTGTTATTACTGCTAGTGGATAAATATTCTTATATCAGAATGAATTACACATGGTATCTGTAAAGAAGTAGTAATATTTTCTGCTTTTTATTGTAGCCTGTCTCCAGTAAACAAAATGCACTTAACCTACTTCTGTCACATATTGCGTATTTTTTTATTATCTTTTTTTTAGCATTGCAATGGTTGAGGGATGAGGGGAGTTTATTTTACCCTACCTTTACAGGTATTTGGGTAACTGGTTAACATTTTGTAGGAGACTGTTATTTCTGTATTGGGTTTATTTTTATTTTTATAAACATATATATAGATAAACAGTTCTGGAAGACAGTTATTAACTATGACTCCTCACATTACGAACTAGTGTATCTGAGTTTTATTTAAGATAAAATGCCTGCACATTTGTGTAATTTTGTTACTTGAGGTCAGACTTTTCACAGATAATTAGCCTTTTACACACTGTGAAATCAACCTGCATTGGTTATTTGGCTAGACTCTTTGCTTCTGTTCTTTATTTCCCAGAAGGTTAACGTGCTGAAAATCTAGCTGCAAGCACATAGTACTGTCTCTTTGTGTTGCTAATTATCCTGTTGCATAATTATTAATATCAGGAGCAGGAAGAGGAAACAAGCACACCAAATAGTCATGAATGCTAGTGTTCTGGCAGGAAGCTAGTCCTGCATTAATAAAATGTGCCTGTGCCAATATCACAGAAGATAGGAGCGTTCCTTGTTAAGGATCATTTATTAACTGAGATCATCTTTTAGTTCGCCTTGGGGTAATGACTAATGTCAATGGCAAATTTCACAGTTGTCTAGAGAAATGAATTAAATTTGTAATAAAAAGCCCTTCGGCTTGTTGTACATGTTCATTTATTGGAGTAGTTGAACTAGGAGAACTGTAAGGCAACCAAGAACATTGGCTTAATTTTCCTTACATATAATAGTGACCTTTAGCTTCATATTGAAAAAGTTACCTATTATAGACTGGTAAATTAAATGAGAAGTTCCTCTAATGCAAAATAAACTAAGTGACTGAGCTAAGTTAAACAGCCCTTGAGCTTATGAGATTTTCGGCAGAAACAATTTTTTTTTCCTACATCTTTTCTGCACAATCCTTCTGAAGGTAGTTTGGTGTCTAATCAGTCAGATAAAACATTACAAAGTGGAATGCTAAGAAGCAGTTAGAAGCCCATCCTGAAAGATACCAGGATGATTGCAAACTTGGGATAGTACAATGACATTTTTCATATTTAAAGTGTGGTTTTGTTTGAAAAGTTTCAAATGTTCTCTACACATCTTTATATAAAGTCAAAGCAACCTGCATTAATCAATAAAAAAGTGGGGTTTTTTTTTGGGGGGGGGTGTTGGGTTTTTTTCTGTTTGTTTGTTTGTTTTTTAGTGTGCATTAAAAACCAGGAACAAGACTTAAAATGTTGACACTGCAGAGAATAAATATGAAATTTACAGGAAAATATCAAAATGAAAGGAGAAGCGGCATGAACCACAACACAGATAGAATGAGTATTAAAATAGACCTCTGCTCCCAGGTCAAAGGACAAGACAGTTTCTGATTTTTGGGTATATATTTAAGTTTTAGGTAAGATAATAAGCCCTGCCCCAGCAGCAATTTAATAGAGACTGTATCTAATGGTTAGTGTGGTGGATTTCTCTCTTCTGAAGAGAGGTAAGAGAACACATAAGAAAAGTATGGGGAGAATCCCAGCAGATAGCAAGAGAAAAATCCTGCAGCTGTTGAAAGAAAATGGAGGCGGGAATACATTCACTTTGGCAACAAAACCTAGGTGGGCTCAGGATGTGCTTATATGGTGACCCTTCCCCCCCACCCCAAATCATACTGAGGTGTTTTGGAAATGGTCAAAATAAATACAAGATTGCTGTCTTACTATGCATGTTTGTCAAAGTTCATGATAGAAATGCAGTGCCAACCTTTTCAAAATTGCTTTTGTGTTGTGTATAAATTCTCCATTTAATTCTGCATAGTAGGTGTTTTTGTGTGATTTGGTGCTTGAATCCTATGCTTATTACCATCAAATTTAATATAACGGTCATCTAAGCTATTTACTCTGAAGAATCCTGATGTTCTAAAAGTTTTGTAGATGTGAATTTTTCTGTTTGCACTGTGCAAAAAATAACTTTTGGAAGTTTGGTAAGAAGATGCATGTTTTAATGGACATTTTACCCATAAAATGCTTTTAAAAATAGTTTTACAGGTGAATAAAAGGATTTTCTAACTGTAATTATGAGGATGAGCAAAAAATTTGGAGTGACTAGTAAAATCATGAAAATGCAAATGTCAATAAGAATTCTTAATCGATTCCAGGGCAAACCATAGGTTGTTAACAGAGCTACACACACAGGAAGTTTGTACAGAATTTTGGCAACTCTTATCTACAATATTGTTGTGTGACCATCTCAAAAGAGAATTATTTCAAATGTAAAATTAGTCTGTAAAGGAAAGGATATAGTCAAGTGTAATATGCAAAGACTGTAATATATCCACAGGGAGTCAGTGTTGCCGGGGGTCTTTTTTACACCAGTCAGTTAATGGACCCAAACTAGGGAGGCAGAAAATAGGGAGTTAAATGCAGAGGTACAAAGCTGCTAATGGTTAGTGTTTATTTTTTCTGACAGAGAAGGTCAACTTTAATTTTGTATCTGTCACATGCCTGAATTCTAATGTATCATGTTAGCAGCTTTTAAGAATATTCCAGAGATGGTTACCAGAAGATAATGCAGAAGCATGGTGGCATTCGTAAGTGGGGGAGGAAAATAGTAGGCTTACATTGTCCTTCGATGTAAATAATTGCTAAGTTTAGTGGGTCAGCTATCTTTCTTTAAAGTCCAGATTAATATTCATCGCTCAGACAGGATGACAACTAATTGCAAAAAAAAATTGTCTTCTACATGGCTCTGAGTAAAAACTAGAAGTTTATCTTTTACTTTATATTTTATTCCAGGAACAAATATTTTAGAATATCTTTCTCCTAAGCAGTAAAAAGGGGATCTGTTTAGCTGCATGTAGAATTGCGTTTTCTCAGTAGCAAGAATATAGAGTAGCAAGAGAGTTTCATTTCAAAAAGGTTCTTCTAAAATCCAGCCATTGAAAGTTGTGAATATGGTAAGGAAGCCTCGTGTTTTTAAAATAAATATTCTAATGCCTGTTCAGAATACGGGCAGGGACCTGTATAAAAAGTGTGGTTTGCATTCAGTTTTCAGTATGTTGACTTCAGTGGTTTTTTGTTGGGTTTCTTTAATGAAAGAAGAAAAAAGTATAATCAAAGCTAAAACTTGATCTGAGTGACAAAAAAATTGCTAATTTTGGAGTTGATAAAGACTGTGACTGTATACAGGTACTTGTAAATTTCAATACACAGTTCTATCAAGAAAATTAAGGGCATTTTTTATGTTTAAGGAAAAGGAGAGTAACTTACACCTAATTTTCTTCCACAACTTTTTTTTTAAAATTTATTTCTGGGAGGTATGTGACAAGTAATATAAAACACATTTTAAAAAACCCAACTAAACAGATATCCTCGCAGCCAGGAGTATGAAAGTATGTAATTATTATACAATTAAATGAAATGATTGAATATATTTTTCCTTAAAATTCAAGTGCTGTCATCAGCATTTACAAAATCAATACCTTGAGTACCTGCAGCACTTGTCAAAATGTTTCAGAAATTTTGGTGTGAGGAATATCTGAAATTTAAGCTATCCTTAAACATGTTGGCCAAATGTGGGTTTAAGCAGCTAAGTTTCAAAGTGCTGGCTTGCTTTTGGGCTTTTTGTATTATTTTATTCCTTTTTTTTGCAATTCTGTTAGTCCTTTAGGAAAAGATCTTTCGTCTCTGCTCTGTTTACTTAAACTAAATTTTCTGTTTTCTACCAAGAGTTATTTTCTATTCTGTGTTTGGTTTTTAATAATTTTTCCCCCTTTGTAAACTGTAGTTTTTACTTTTCACAGCCTTAGCTGTCCAAGAAATACAGAAGCATGGGAGGAATAAAGCAGATATGGGTGGGGTTCTCTGAGACAGAATCATTTTCTCTCTGTGTGTTTCTGCGCTGTGGAATAGACTTTATGCTTATTCACACAGAGGGAGTTTAGAAATGTTTTTAGAAAATGCAGATGTGCAAAGCATTCTTAATAAGGATGGGAAAAGAGTTTGCACTCCCCTTTTAACCACTCTCTCACCTCAGCCCTTTTCAGCATGTAACCTTATTCTCTGTGGGATTACTTGGATGAAAACCAATTAGAGAACTGCTCACACAATATAAATGCATACAGATTAGTACAGATTGAACAGTACCAATGCCAACTAATCATACAGTATATAAAGTCCTAAACAATATAGATATTAAGGAATGATGGGGAAATGGACTCATATTGTTACAAAACTGAGCACAAAATGGAAGCAGCATAAAACTGTTTATTTAAATAATAAATAAAGTATAGGTTTTCTCCTGCCCCCTCCTTTTTTTTTCCTCTTTTGTGGCAATCTGCCCATAGACAAAACTAAGTATACCAAACAAAATTCAGACTACATGTTTTCCTGGGTATTCCCCATACCTTCATGGTAACATTACTTCATTGCTGCTGTTTTGTGTCCTTTAACTGCCCGTCCCCTCGATAACCTCGAATGCAGAGCTTATCCTCCAGCTGGGATGAGAATGAGAAAATGGTCTCCTCTGAGGTGGATGCTGATGCCACTACAAAGGTTTCTGGGAGGGAAATAGAGACTGTGAAAATAACTTAGTTATTTTAATGCATGGCCCCCAAGGACTGTGTGACCTGAAGGGTTTGTTTTGCTGAGTGAAGCCTGCAAGAGTACGACTGCAGAACCACGAGATCAGCCATTGTTTCCCTTTGCGTTGGTGTTGTCAATTCTTGACATTCCAGGGAGGATATTTTGAGTAAAATATAGTACTTTTTTTCCCTTCACAATTGTTGCCCAGCAGTGGAAATGGAATGATAAGAAATTGCAAGTCTCCTTCAGGTTTCATGTTCTCTTCATAGTACAATGTCTCTTCTGATGTGCCTATAGTTTAGGTCTTTTTATTTTTTTTAACTTTACCACTTTACCTTTGTTCTTGCTTTTTCTGTTATTATAAATAGGAAAATGTTTTAATGATTCAAATTAGAACTAGGCTTTCTGATGAGAAGTAAACTCTTCCCACCTCTCCTTTCTGATGTTTCTTTGTTATATATAATCAGGGTGAAACCTTCTGACTTTTTAAAGGAATATCACAGACAATTTTCAGTCTGTTCCTAATTAGACCCATGTGAGGTACCTGTTATTTATTTTCATATTGAAAAGGTTTTTTAATTCTTGAAAAACATTTTGGTGACAATCTTGAAATAATGTGCCAGAATTTTGAGTGTCCTGCTTCATGTCTTCTCCTGGGCATTTTTCTGACTGATCTTTTAGCTGTTGAACTGAATTGTCCACTTGCTAGTATACTGAAAGTGAGAGAGGAAGAAGCCTATTTAGATATAGCTACAAGCCAAAAAAGAAAGATAAAAACACATGAAAAAGAACTGAGTCATACTCAGTTTGGCAAAAAAACCCCTTTAAGACAGCTAAAGGAAATGGAATAGTTTACAGGAGAGATTGGTGTGTACATTGGTCTTCTCCAGAACAGCTGTCATTTTTAGACCAGCAGCAATTATGCATTGAATTTTACTCTGAGAGTGTTTACTATAGCATTCAGGAAAAAAAAGGGCTAATTACTGTACTAACTCCCCGTACTATATGGTGTCTCTTTTTCTCTAGCTTCAAAGAAGAGAGAAAAGAAATCTCTGCTACCACGGTTGTTACATAATTTTAGCTGGATTTCTGTAGTCAACTTTTAATAGAGATGTGCAGGAACTCAAACGCCTTGCATTCATTAAGCTCTCACTGCTCACTTCTGTAGCTGCAACCCAAAGCCAAATCCTGACTGTGCTCAGGTACTAATTATGTCCAAAAAGGAGTATTGGATAGGCCCTTGTGCATGTGACACCCTCATCAGATGATGTGTAGATGCCATAATTTCCTTAGCTGGAGTAGTCTAGTAATGATTTCTGTAGCATGAAAGAAAGTCACTTCAGAAGTCATGGAGAGAGCAAGCGAGAGCTAGCAGAGAGCATACCTGAGCAATGTGATTTTTTAGTGTCACAGGGCAGGAGAGGGCAGCAGGGACCCAATATCTAGTCTGAGTTAGTGTAATTTACTCCTCCCTCCATAGTTTGATCTAGACCTGCAGATTCTGGGGATTTCACAGAATACTGCTTTGGCAGAACTTTTCATTTCTGACCTCAAATACATATGAACAAATATGACTGACTATGTTGGACCTTCTGGATTTTGCCTGGAGCTGGGATCACTGGGGTTATTCATGCCAAGTCTCAGAGAATTTGAAGGAGCACTGACCTTTTCCGTGAGAAATTCAGACCTGACCATTTGAACTTTAAAAGGGAGTAATTTTTTATCATTAATATGAAAGATTTCTCAGATTTTCCAGAATAAGATTTATTTTTCCTCAAATGCCTTTCATTGGCATTGCCTCATTACTGCCCAGCTCACCTTGGTCCAGCTTCAGGAAGGAGCCAGCTGTTCCTGTGGCATTGCTATGGAGTGTCAAACCCTGACCCTCCTCAAAAGGCTAAAACGTGCCTGTCCGGTTCATCTGAATGTTTAAACCACATGAGGGAAAGTTATTACTTACTATAATAAGCAATGATGAAGATAAAAAGTTTTCCTTTTAAAGCACTTTGCCATGTCACCTATCACTCCAAGTTAAATTAAGCATAATTTGAAAGGAATTATTCGCATCTAACAAACAGGACAATGTTATGCCATTGATCACTGAAAATTTATTCTATTTTCTTATCTGTCACAGATTTGTCAAGGGCCAGTGAGGAACCTGAGGCATCACAAATCTGAAGGGTTTAAAATAGGGAAAAGACTATTAGGTCATCAACTCCTCCCTTCTGCTAGGAGAGATTTGTTACTGACAGCATAGTCTGAAGTGCTTTGTCCATTCCAATATTTAATGACACTTGCTGTTGTCTAGAAGTTCCAGCAGGAGAGACAATGTTTTACAGAAAGAAAGAAAAGTAGTGGACAAGGCTACTAACATAGGAAATTATATGGAAGTTAGAGGCTTTATGTGAGCTTCCTGAAGACTCAGAAAACACCTGTGCAGAAACAATGAAAAAAGTCTGGGCCAACAGAGGGAAGATGCCCACAGTTTTTGAACATAAGCCACAAAGGATAGCAGAACATCGATTTTTTCTTTTTAATAACAATTTTTATGTTGTTCTATAAAAAGGTATTGGTAGGAAAAAAAGTAAAGGATGGAGGGTTGCATTTGAGTGGACAAGAGAGAAAATTGTCTGCCAAGGGTAATAGAATCTGTGCAGTGCAACAGTATTTCTGTTTCAAGCAGAGGACAGTGTAAGAAAGCAGCACGCTGCTTACTGATTCATCTCAAAAAGCATGCTGAATCCTGAAAAACTGCCAGAACTAACAAGACATCATGAATGAATTCCTGTTCCCAAAGAAGTGAGCAAGGATCTTGCCATTGACTTGCTTGGGGTTAGGATTTCACACAGTAGTTGAAATTTCTGTTGTGTGGAACTGAGCTGAGGGGTGGCTGGGATTTCTACTCATGAATATGCACACATGGTACTGTACTGGGAAGTGAAATGTGGGATACAAAGACAGAGGAAAAGTCAGGCTGGCATGCTTTCTGTACCATCTCCTGACCAGGTCTCATTTCTACTAGGCTGATACTAATCCCAGACATTCCTTATGTGTTTGCATTCCAGAGAACAATAACCTACCTGAAAGACTGTATGTGCTCTAATTCCCTTTTAATATCCCTTTTGTGTTCCTGAGTGTGCAAGTAAGTAATTGATATGTTATTTTTATGCTTAGACTTCAGGTGTATTTTTGAATGCCGTCTTCAAGGAAGTGGTGTTAAGGCATCATGTGAATTGTGAAGGGAAGGAATGCCATAGCTGATTACCTTCTGTGACCAGTAAATCTCTGTACCATGCACTTTCAGACTTCACTCTGTCATCGATACTGGCAGTTCCAGACTTCCTGCTGGTTATATTTACTATCCTAGGCCATGGAGGAGGGGAAACAAAACTGCCCTCCAAATAGTAGAGATCTTACTCAGTGGAGATTCTGAATATCAGGCTAAAGACCTTCAGTGGATTAGTAGTCCATGGCTTAGTAGATGTGATGCTGCATTTTGTACTACTTAGAGCATCTGTATGTGTCAGAGTATCAGTATGTGCCCTGGATACTTTTGTAACACTTATCTCAACAACAATTTTCAAGATCACTCTCCTCCCTAGATTTAATAATTTAGATTTTATAGGGAAGGAATTATAAATATGGCCTCCTAGTCAAATCATGGAAGATGTTCAGCATACATCTTCATGAAAACCCCACATTTTCATAGATTGTCTGCACTCAATACTAGAAAATCTGGATTAAACAAAAAATACTGTTTGGATAAGAATAACGTATTTCTGAGTACAAAGTGTCTGAGAGGGCGTCAACTCAATAGGACTTTGCTTCACCGTTTTCAAAAATTATCCTTGCTTTTCACTTATATACCCCACATCAAAACATAAAAAGCTATTGTCCATTTTTATATGTTTCTGGTAACCCAGTAACAGTTGAATGGAACATTTTCATATTAGAAAACCAGAAGTGGAAAATATATATCAAAAGTCATTGTACCTTCATTAACAATTGAAGATAATGAATTTTTAAAAAAATCAAGAAATTCTCAGCCAATATTTGTCATTCATGTTAACATTCTGCTTCCTTTGTCCGTTTTTCACTTACATGCCAGCAGAAATTTTTAGCAGTTTTAGTCATCCATGAACATTCCCTAATTTTTCATATGAACATAACACCACTATAGGGAAACCTATATACAAAAAGCAAGTTATATAAGAAAAAATTTTGTTATATAACTTACTTTCTTAAATAAACTGTTCAATGCTACAAAGAAAAACAGACCACATTTGTCACTTTTCCTTCCTCAAGGCAACACAGCTGCTAGATTTGTGGGGAGGACACTGAGGAACAGGATGGCCCTGTAATGTAGTTCACTACTTGCTCTCTACTGGGCATTTAGGATGGCTTGCATAAGAGTAGTTTGCAGTATAGATATGATCTCTCATATCTATAGCTGGGCAGGTTTCTACCCTAAAGTCATTAGCAGAATCAGTAGAATAAGAGCTGACTAGATCTTATTCTCATTGAAGTCTGCTGCTCGAGCTGGTAATCTTGCAAATGTCTGTATTGCAGAAGAAATACTATGGGTGAGGACAGAATACTATCTGTCTGAGGACAGAATGAAAATACAGATAGTAGGATTCAGCTGGCCTTAATTCAAGTCATTGCTCCCAAAAGTCCAGTAATGGCTACCTACTGATCCTAGTCCAGCTGGCAGCATGCGCATATAAAAGTCTCCGTGGAGATAAACAGCAATTAAATCATATAAAGAGAGGGAGAAAGTAATTGCTGTTGAAGGAGCTAATACTGGGAAATACCATGAAACCAAGTTTCTCCTGCTTGAGTAACATAATTTCTTATAGGATTCAAGCTGCATGCACCAATGTATAAAACACTGATCGCCTAAGCATATTGGGGGAGGGAGGGAATAGAGCTGGATGTGATTTACAGTGTTCAAGGCCACAGTGCCTGTGCTACTGTGATGGAAAGACATATGGTTCTTGCTGAATACAAGCAGAGGTCAGTCTTGCACTGGTGAACAGTATCTTGCATGTGGATATACAGTGCTACTGGAATTCAGCAGTGGCTAGCACAGCTTGCTTTTCTATTGTGGACATTTCAGAATTGGGGTTACAAGATGCAATTGTGCTCGTCGCTGGAGAGGTTACCCTGAAAACTGTATTTGTCTGCAGCAATGATTGTATAGTTTCTGTCATAGGAACCTCATGCCTTTTTAAAGAATTTTTGTTTCACAGAAATATGACTCTACTAGACACTGCATTCTTGTGGTATTTAAAGGAAATAGAGTGGGTTAATACCCAGGAAATTCCTCCTTAGAGAATGGAATTTATTGTTTTGGATATTTACATTAAAATATTTTTTCCTTCTATTAAAATGTCTGTGAAGGAAAACCCATCCTGAAACTAAATAATATTTACCTATGTAGTGGATTTTTAGAACAATTTTGTTTTCAGCTGCTTTGACTCAATGAGCCTTTCTGTTGGTTAGCATTTGGATTTTGTTAAAAATCAGAATTTATGTCTCTTTTTCTCATTCACTCTCTAAGTTTAACTGACATAGAGCCAGTAGATGGTAATTTTGTTTCCATCCTGATACAGTAAAAAATAACCTCTTCGTATTAAGATGACTTTGCTTTTTCACAAAGATGTGGTACACAGGTCAAAATCAATATGTATCCAAATCCTTTGTGGCAAGAAAAGATGGATAAAATGCTTTGAAACAAAATTTTAAAAACAAACACTGTAATTAGCTTTTATTTAGTCTTTTTTTTTTAAGACAATGATTTCCATTTCATATGGAAATGCAGATTTCTTCAGAGTAATTTCATGTTCTTTTTGGTTTAAAGCAACTTTTTTCCTTTGATTACTGAAATATGCAGTTCTCTCTATTTAACATGTAATATCAAATCAACATACTTCCCCCTTCCTTTTTTTGCTGATGACAGTCAGCAGAAATCATGTTCCAAAGTGCCCTGAGAACAAGGACATTGATCTCAAGTGAGACTCTTGTGCCACCTTCCCCTTGTCACTTTCAGCTGTAATTTGTTAAGATACCAGCTCTAAATTATTAAACACTTTATAAGTATAAATAATTCAGCAGTCAACAAATAAAGTGACAGCCCATTAATCAGTTTCTGTTCATGTACATAGGTGGCATGCTGTGGTCTGTGGTGGGGTATGAATTCTGCTGAGGTCCGTGTGCTTTGTAGCACTGCTTCTTCTCCTCACCTCAGGAAAAGCTTTGTGTGCGTCTTCTAGGTTTGTCATTTGTTTGCAAGAGATCAAACAAGTTCTTGCTAAACTCCAGGGCAGGATCTGTCACAATTTTTGAAGCTTTTGTTGTATGACACTGCATTGATATGCAGTCTTTCATTTCGGCCTGAGTTTAAATCTTCCAAAGGCCAGCCTAGCTTGAAAATACCAGAAATCAGCAGTGTGCCTGTAAGCCAGAATACTGCAAATTGGCATGATCTTCCTGGGAGGAGGACCACCTCTTCATCATTTCAGGCATCACCTGAACAAGAGAAGCAGTATGTGAATCAGGCTGAGATTCTTGTACACTGCCCACAAGGTCAAAGACCACCCCCTCCTCAGGATTTCAGTAAAGTTCTTGTCAAACACAATCAGCATGTATCAATGAAAGTCTGTTTTTAGAACACCATATATTCCAAATGCAAAGTATTATTAGGGTTTTTCAGTACAAAGGTAGCCTATTTCATGCCCCTGAAATTCTATCAAGAAGTCATTGGTGGACACAAGTTTTCTCATTGTTATCCCAACATGCCACAAAGCTTCTAGGTAAACCTGTGTATGAGGATTATGCACTGTGCTTAGCTATGCTAATATTTTGGGGGGGAAAGAGGGGGGAAGAAAGAAAAATCCTCAGTAAAATGTTTTAAAAAATGCCGTGTGAATTTTTTTGTTTTTAAATCACTGTTTGACACACAAAAATGTACAGTGATCGCCTTTAAGGCTTCATTTTCAACACCACAGGTGTTGCAAATTTGGATTGGCAGGAAAAAGTTTCCTCAGGAAGAACAGGAAAAACGGTTGTTTAACAGCTTTCTATTCTCATCTTGCATAGAAGGCCTGGGAAATTCTTGTTGTAATGGAGAGACTACACAGAGGCAACTGAAATGATCCTAAGTCAAGGATCAATCCATCACACATAGGAAAAGATTATGTATGTGTCAATCTCTCTTGCTTTTTGATGCAGAACAAATGGATGTTACCCTTGGTAAATGGTTTATATGAATGCCAGTGCAGCGTTTTAATAGAACAGGCCAAGGACAGGGAGACCTCAGACTTCAGCACAGTCAGGGTTTCTTGCTGGATAAAGCACTAGACTGGAACTCGCAAGACCTAAGTTCTGCTCTCACCAAGCTGTTAGATGACCTTGAGCAAGTCACTTCACCCCAACACAGCACCCGTATAAAACTGTGATAATGATATTGACCTCTTTTGTTACAAAACTATGAGGTCTAGTATTTAAAAGTCCTGCTTAAGAGCAAGGTGGTGGTGTCACCGTGTGTATAGTCAGAACTTGGATGAGACAATTTTTGGACCACATACATGCAAGTGAAGACATTCTAAATTACACTGGTGATTTAATTTGCATAAGTGCTTGAAAAGAGAAAAGTGAGCACCTGTGATGAAGCTGGTCTGAATGATATATAGCATGTAAGTGCAATGGCAGTAACAAGAAAATAATGTGGTTCAGAAACTGAATATGACAAATGACAAGCAACTGGCAAAGGAAAACTTTCACTAAATGGAATATGATTCTAGGTGAAGCTGGGTAAATTATGCAGATTTTGTAAAAGTAAAAAAATACAGAATTTATTTTTCTTTTTAGACTGGGATCATATTAAGCCTGCAAAGTGCTCACATGTAAATAAGGATTAGGCTCAGATATTTCCTGCAGTAGAACAGATGCAGAACTCCATTGCCTAGTGATAAAACTTACTGGGACATGGGAGTGTTTATTGCAAAGTCAAAGCAGCACAGAGCTAACTGAGGGTGAGGGAAACATTTTTAAGATATTACTTTTCCGACTATTAAAAGATAGTCTCTGGTCAAGGGATCAGGTTTGTGGATAATGAGTGCTTTTAAGGTCTGCAAGGTTAAGATGATGTGGCATCAGCTATATATAAAATGCTAGTACTGACACTTGAAGCAGAGCTCAAGGTGAAAGTTAAAACTGTCATGGAACAAGGTGGCTGAAAAAAGTTGCAAGGCCAATTGACTGGATCAGCAGTATGGTGGCAGTTAGAAAGACAGGCAAACTGATGATCTGCATCAATCCAAAGGACCTCAATAGCATACTAAAGTGCTTATACTGTTCCCTGCCAACAGTCACTGAAATATTGCCAAATCAAGCGAACACAATAGTCTTTTCAGTCATGAATGCCAGAGATGGTTTCTGGCAAGCAAAACTGGATGCAGCAAACAGTTACTTGACAACTTTCTGGACCCTGTTTGGGTGCTATCAGTGGCTGACAATGCCATACAGAATGGAAATCGCTTGAGGGGGTACCAGCAGAGATTGCACACAGCCCCTGAGGGTTGTCTGCTGCAGATATCAGTGCAGATGACATTGTTTATACTCATGTGGGAGGGCAAGGCTTGAGCTATGGCCAACCGTGATCACAAATTTTCTCTAGTAGAGACAGGAGACAGCAAGAAAGAACAGTCCTGAGCAAACACAGGAATAGCTGTACTGGCTCAGAACAAAGCTCTCTAACCTCATACCGTGTTTCTACGGTTGGCTAGCAGAGGAAGTCAAGAAGTACAAAAACATGTCAAGTACCCAGTGATAATCCCGAAAATTTTTTCTACAAGAGCAATTTGAGGAGCCAGTAATGGCTGTTGTGCAATACACATAGACACCCCCTGCATATTAGTGCTAGCATGCACAGGACCATCAATAGTTTCGGAGAGGCATTATTTCCCTCTTCCCTTTCCCCTTCCCCTTCCCTTCCTTCTTTTTTATGCATGGTTTTGTTAATCCTGCTTTGTCTTTTTTTTTTTTTTTTTTTTTTTTGGTTAAAATTTTTGTTTGTACCAATTTTCCCTTACAGGAGACAAGTTTGATGATTTGAATTTCCACAAACTATTAATTTGGGGCAGTTGAGAAGCCGTTTATAAACAACCTTTTGTCTTGTCTTAACTTTAACTAGAATTCAAGATTTCTTTTTTTCATTTGGACAGTGCTTCTATTTTTGAATAATTAAAGATCTAATTTTTGAATAATTCAATAGAAGATTCTAGGAAAGTTTCTTCTTACCATCTGATAATTCCATAATTGTATTGTTGATGAAAAATAGCTGTTATTTGCTTATGATAGATTTTGGATTTTTTTTCTCTTTATGTTTGTGTGTGCGATCTTTTATTTTAGTAGAACATATTAATTTTTATTTTTATTTAATTTAAAATTACGTATTTAGTGTTGTTAAGACATCCACCATCAGTATTTTACTTCTCTAATTTTTATATTGTCATCCTTCATAGTATTAAACACCATTCTAATAAATTCTCATTGTCTTTTTTGAGTTTACATTTATTAAGTTTAAGCATGTAATGGTCACTCTTTTACCTTAACTTGTTCATGTTTAATTTTGGAGCCAAGGCTTTTTTCAGGACTAAATAAAATGCAGCTTCTACTGTGGCTTCTCTGTCAGCTATTCCAAGTGTGATTGTCTAAATTGTGTTGTGCCTTGATACAACATTAACCTACAAGGTAAACATTATTGTTGTGCTTTCTGCTTTGTCATCAGTCTCTCTGAACTTCCTTACTATCTCATTATCAGAGCCCTGTATGGAAGAACAGCAGAACAATCTTCACTGTTTCTGTTATTCATTTAGGAATGGACTTGAAATTCTTCAGGATTCTACTTTATTTATGGGTATAATAAACTTTTTGTTCTCACTTTGTGTTAGGATTCTTTAATATGTTGAGTTAATCTTCTACTCATGCACTCATATTCCTGAATATATATTGTAGGGTAGATAGAAGAAGGTCTTTTTGCTAGATGAATAACTCTAAACATTAAAGAAAATTTAAAATTAAATGAGACAAATCATCTATAAACAATAATAACAAGGAAAAGACTCCCAAAGCCCAAAATTTTACAATTGTTTCTGATTATATTTTAAATCAGTTTTCTCATTTTTAATTGGTATACCAGTTTAATTTTTTAACCAAAAAAAAATCTTATTTAATCTATTCACTACTGAATTCATATTGTCATCTTCTTTGCCTTCTGTTGCACATTAAATTAATGCTTTCAGAGAGTTATTTATGGAGAATCCAAGATGGCTTTCCTGAGTTGTAATCACCAGTTTTGAATGCAGATTCACGTAGACTTCCTTGGTTTTCCCCAGGTGCATTACCTTATATTTTTCCACTAAAGCACTACTGCCACCCTTCTGGTCCCTCATTTTTGTGGGAACCCTCTGCAGGTACTCAACATTTGCACAGCAACTGACTACTCAAAAAAAAAAAAAAAAAAGGTATAATCTCCAGAGTTGGAGATTTTAGTGTTCACACCCTTTTCCAGACTACTGATGACTTACAGTGGGGAAAAAAGCAGCCCAAGCACCAGTCAGTAGGAGAGCACCTTACTGTCTTCCATCTATAAAATTAAAGAACTTTCGGTCTATGAAGGTCCATGATAGGACATTTTCTTCTTATCCTTTAATCATCTTTTAATCCATAAAAGATTCCACTCTACCAATCCTGCTACAGTTTAATTTCTTTAATAATCTTTGGTGCCAAGAACTTTTTAAAAATGCAAGTACATCCGCATTTTTGCTGACACCATCACAGAAGTGCAGTGGGATAGTAAGGTAGTATTTTCTTTACAGAAATGAGGCTCTCTCCTACGCAACAGGTTTTGTTTTTTTTTAAACTGGGGATGAATCCTGCCTTTCCTAGGATTATTTCTCAAGACTTTTTTTAAATGGGAGGTGCAATGGCAATCTGCCAGTCTTCTGCCACAGTGGCTTTTCATACTGTAGCTTACACATCTTGGCCAAGAGTCCTATTAGTTCATATCTGAGTTACTTCAGAGCTCTTGGGTGAAGGCCATCCAATTTAATATCTTCTTTCTTATGTAAAATTGATCTGTCTGGTCTAATAATGGCTTTAAGTTAATGCCTGTTCAAGCTCTTGTGTAAAAGTCTAAAAATAGGAACAAAAGAATCACACAATCACAGAATATTCTGGGTTGGAAGGGACCTACAAGAATCGTCAAGTCCAGCTTTTGGCCCTGCACAGGACAGCCTCAGGAGTCATATCATGTGTCTGAGAGCATTGTCCCAGCACTTAATGAATTCTGTCAGGCTTGATGGAGTGACCACTTCCCTGGGGAGTCTGTTCCAGTGCCCAAGCACCCCCTGGGGGAAGAACCTTTTACTAATATCCAAACTAAACATCCCCTGACACAACTTTTAAGTAATTCCCTCAGTTCTGTAACAGGTCAGCGCAGAGAAGAGACCAGTGCCTGTTCCTCTTCTTCCTCTCATAAGGAAGTTGTAGACTGTGATGAGGTCTCCCCTCAATCTGCTCTTCTCCAGGCTGAACAGACCAAGCAATTTCACTCACTCCTCATACGACTTCCTCTCAAGGCCATTCACCAACTTTGTAGCTTCTTAATAGCTTAATATCTTTCTTATATTGCAGTGCCCAACACTACACACAATATTCAAGGTGAGGCCACACCACTGCAGAGCAGAGCAGGACAATCACCTCCCTTAACCAGTTGGTGACGTTTTGCCTGATGCCTCCCAGGACACAGTTGTCCCTCCTGGCTGCCAGGGCACTGCTGACTCATATTCAACTTGTTGTCAAACATCTCTCTGGTGCTGCTTCCATTCTCTCACTACCCAGTCTGTATGTACATCCTCCACCCCAGCTACAGAATCTAGAACTTTCCCTTATTGAACTTCCTATGGTTGGTGATTGCCCAGCCCTCTAATTTTTTGAGGTCCCACCACAGGGCCTCCCTGCCTTTGAGGGAGTCAACAGCTCCTCCCAGTTTTGTATCATCTGCAAAATTACTTAGTATTCAGGCAAGTGCTGAGTGATCTCTTTAATGTCCTAATATTTAAAATGCTTAAATTCAAAATTAATTTTAAAAATAAAGTTATAGTGTGAACTTGATTGAAGGGAAAGTTTCAGAACACTACGGAAAAGAGGTGTGTTCATTTACATGTAATATAAATTAATTCTTGCCTGGTAGTTACAGGGTTCACGTTTACCATAATATTTCTAGTTGTAGCTTCTTTGTGTATTTTGCTGCACATATTATTGTCCCTTCATAAAGCAACCTGCAATGAATTTTCAGAACTCATCCATGGTTGAAATCTATATCTTATTTGCCTGTTTTTCATTGTAAACTCTTTCCTAGGAAGACAGGTATTTATATTTGCTTTTTGGAAGATGAAGAATAACACCTGGCATGTGTTTCACTACAGTAAATGTTTAGCTTCACATCACACATCTTCCTTGTTAGGACACAAAGAGTTAATTAATCTCTCCTTAGCTGCTCTCCATTTATAGTTCAATCAGGGAGTACATTCTAGAAGAATCAAATCCAGTACAGTTCATAGACATTGCAGTAATTTTGTACCACTATATCATGCTACCAGAGGGGATATCAAGATTAGAGCTTTCATGCTGAATATTGAACACATCAGACTGAAGATGTGGAATTCTTAATTGTCGTAGTGGGAGTGTCTATGCCCAAAATAAACTTGCAATGTAGAGAGTTCGCTGTTCAACTTGCAAGACACGGGACTTGTTCCTTTTATTCTTTTTTTCACTTAGACAGAAAATTCTCGGAAAAAAAAAAATAAAATCGTATGTGCTGGTGAGTCTTGCCCAGTGTCTGTGGAGAAGGGAGGATCATATTTTCACAAGGTACCAAGAGCTCTTTTTACCCAGTTTTCATTGCTGAGATAATCACTCAAAACAGAAGGTTGTCCTAACTGTTTTTCCCTCCTCCTGAAGCTCCTCATGTCTTAATCATAAACGTTGTTACCAGCACCATATCTCAGAAAAGTCTACATCCTCATTGGTAAACCTTCTCCTGGGAGCTGAACATTTCTGAAGCTTCAAGTAAAAGAGGAAATTTAAATTGTTTTGTTATAGTACATGGGTGCATAATATCCAAAACATTTATCTTATGGGGAAAGTGTATCTTCTGGCAATTTTGAAAAAAAAAAAAAAAAGTTCTTCACTCCTTCAGTCTTTATATACAGGTGCCCAAATGAGTACAGCTGATTTTAGATAGGAAGAAATATCAACAGAATATTCCGTGTTTCGTTTAGACTGAACAACTTTTTTGCCTCCTATTTTAGTTAATGAACTGCTTGCTACCTTCAGCTCCTCCCCACACCCCCACACCCAAAAATAACCAATATTCCCACCATAGTCACATCTATCTTAATAAAGAATGAATGTTTTGTGATTTTTGGATGAGGCTAGCATTGTCTTTGAGGGAAATCTGTTCAGCACACTGTGTTTTATATAAAATATGGTAGTATAGCAAGAGGGGAAAAAAAGAGATTTTAGATTATAGACTAGAAATCTGTCTCGGAAATTCTATTATGAAAAAGAAGTAGGAAAAATTCTTTCTATCCTGCAGAGGAATTAAAAACTAGCAAAAGCAGATTTTTTGCTCACAAAATGATGAAATTTTCACCATAACGCTTTGGGCAGACTTATTTTATTCAATGCAATTTAAATATTTCATTTTGATTTCCTTATTAACAATTTTCTCTAAAAGCAATTTCACTCTGGAAAGAAATTTTGAAATAAATGTTCAATTCAAAAAATGCTAAATAGGGCACTTGGGTGTTATTGAAATACCTAGCTTTATTTTCAAGCTGACATGCTTTACAAATGCTATAGTTTTTATTAAAATTTTATGTTAAGTAGTTCAAAACTGTGTGATTATAAATTTGTGAGTCAAGTCTATTTCCAGGGAAATATAATACTCCTTAAAAGAAACAGGTGGTTGGGCATGTACAGCTTGCATTGTACTGATCAGGAACTATTTAAGCGATACATGGAACAGAGTTCAGTATGCTAATACATTTTCAATTTGTGGGTAGAATGGGTTATTGGTGTTTGGCTTTTGGAAGGGGCTAGGTAGTGGTTACATTCTTCATTTCAATTATAGCAAGAATTAATATTCAGCAAGCACAGTCTGTTTTACAGACTGGATCCAACTCATGGGATCCACGGGCACCAAAGATCTTCCAGGTGTGTAATCCTGACATCTGGAGTACTACAACTACAGGTAGTACTGTGCCATGAAGCTGCTGATGATTTAAATCTGACCTCTGGAAACATTACATGGCTGTTGTTGTTTATTGTTTGCATCTACATAGTGACAAAGCAACTAGAACACTACAGCGCTATGTGGTGCACAGAGATCGCAAAGGCCATCCTCACTCTAGATATATGGAGAACAATAGAAATAGATTCAAATAAATAACCAAGTGAAAGAAAGCAGTCAGCTAACTGTGATAGTTAGTAGACCCAATGAACAAATCAAGATTGTAAGATGCACTGTAGAAGATGACAATGAGAAATACAAAGTTGAATAACGAATCAGTTTAAATACCTCTTCCAGAAAAGAGGTATTTATTTCCTCTTCATCCTGAATGAAATAAATGTCTTGGATAACACCACATTGATGTTTGTACAGTTTAACAAATAAGAGAATGGATGTTTGTATCAGTCATTTACCAGCTCTTGTCTCTTAGCAGAAATGAATAAAAAAGGTAGCCCAAGTTTGGCAGTAAGACACTCTTGTCTTGGCAGTAAGACAAGAGTGTAAATTTATATTTAGTGCAATGGTCAATGACAAGCCCAAGGAAGGATACAAAGGTGAGGGAGGATTAACACTGATTGACCTCACAAAATTAATCTTATAGCAACAGTCTGGATTGGTATGACTAGGGCAGTATCTCAAGGCCACATAGAATAATGCGACTGTAATTAAAATTAATGTTAATTAGACTCTACTCAAAAAGGATTATGTCCTGGCCATGTTGTGCAGAAGATGAATGTGATAACAACCTGTGGCAAATGGTCAAACTCAAAGATCAAGAACACTGGTAGGCACACGGGATATGGTAGAGGCATCCACATCTACAACAGTGCTGAGGCCTCCTTGGCCAGGAAAGCAGCTTGTTCCTTTTTGAAGGAATGATTGCAATAGTTTTCTGTTGATCATGTTGATATCATTTTCTTCAAGGTCCCTGAATTCCATTTTGGTTAGAAAAATGAAGTAGACCTTTGTCTGGTACTTGTTCTAATCGTGGTTAGTCAAGAAAATGTCATTGTGGATTCCTCAGCATGAGATTTCTTTTTTCCATACAACACCTACAGGAGGGACAAGGGATCAGACCCAGCCAGCACGGTTTTAGGAAGGGCAGGTCCTGTCTGACCAACCTGATCTCCTTTTATGATCAGGTGACTCACCTGGTGGATGAGGGGAAGGCTCTGGATGTGTCTGTCTGGACTTCAGCAAAGCCTTTGACGTTGTCTCCCATAAAAAGCTCCTGGAAAAATTGGCAACCCATGGCTTGGACAGGGGCACTCTGTGCTGGGTTAGGAACTGGCTGGAGGGCCAGGCCCAGAGAGTGCTGGTGAAC
>JAWWES010000001.1:87314171-87329451 GCA_035583135.1 Lophotriccus pileatus
GCCAAACTCTTTTATGGAGTCTGCCGAAGGCTCTGTATGCCTTTGCTAACCTGTTGTCTATTTCTGCATCAATCTTAGCATCCGAGCAGATGATACTTCCCAGGTAATTAAATTGCTGGACTGATTTGAGCTCTGATTCGCCAATGGAGATATGGGGGTGATGGAAGACTTCCTGAGGTGCAGGCTGATAGAGAACTTCTGTCTTCTTCTAGCTGACTTCCAGCCCAAAAAGCTTAGCAGCTTCTGCAAAGCAAGATGTTAAACGCTGCAGAGCTGTTTCTGTGTGGGCGACGAGGGTGGCATTGTCAGTGTAAAGCAGCTCCCGGACAAGATGATTTAAGGTCTTAGTGTGGGCCTTCAGTCACCTTAGGTTGAATAGGCTCCCATCGGTACGGTATCAGATGTAGATACTGTTTTCATCATCGAGGTCTGCTGTAATACCTCTGTAATAACATATTTAAGATGGAGAAAAAAGTTATTGAGCAGATAAAAATGTAGCCAGAGAAAAGCAGAGTGAGAAAATGTGAGCAACTCCGCAGACACCAAGGTCAGTGGACAAGGAGGAGAAGAATAAAGTGCTCCAGGTGCCGTAGCTGAGGTTCTACTGCAGCCCATGGTACAGACCATGGTGAAGCAGGTTGTCCTCCTGCAGCCCATGGAGGACCATGGGGGTGCAGAGATCCACCAGGAGACCCATGCCAGAGAAACTGGATGCCCAAACAAGGCTGTGACACCATGGGAGGTCCATGCTGGAACAGAGTCCTGGCAGGGACCTGCTGACCCTTGGGGAGAGGAGCCCATATTGGAGTAGGTTTTCCTGGAAGGACATGTGACCCTGTGGGGGATCCATGCTAGAGCAGCCTGTGTCTGAAGGACTCCACCCCAGGGAAAAGTGACGCACATTGCAGCAGTTTGTGAAGAGCTGTTGCCCATGGGATGTACTCATCTTGAAGTTCATGAAAGACTGTCTCCTGTGGGAGGGACCTGAGTAGTGGCAGAAACAACCAGTGGTGATCAGTGGTGATGAACTGACCATAACCACCATTCCTCATCCCCCTGTGCCACTGGGGGGAAGAGGTAGAGCCTGGAAGGAAGGAGGGGTGGGGAAAAGGTGTTTTTAAGATTTATTTTACTTCTCATTCTCCTTCTCTGATTCTGTTAGTAATAAAATTAATAATATCCCCACTTTGAGTCTGTTTTGCCTGTGATGATGATCAGTAAGTGACCCCTCATGGTCCTTATCTCAGCTTATGAACCCTTCCTTATATTTTCTCTTTCTGCCCAGTAGCAGAGGGGAATGAGAGTAGCTTTAGTGAGTACCTGGCATTCGGCCAGTGTCAACACACTGCACCTCTTTTCCTTACTAGATAGCAGATCAAACTAAACTTCCTTTGCCCTTCACAAACAAGCTAAGCTTTGACAGATCTATATGTAAATTCATACTTCACTGTCTAGACTTCCCTTCCTTCAGCACAACAGAGAAGTTTGGAAGATGAAAGCAAACTTACAGATGATTGCAATTTTTTCTTCTGACTTAATTTCACATAAATGGATTGCTGCATCTCCACAAGAAAAAAAATAAAATTAAAAAAATACAAACCCCACTACTGTGGCTGGTTCTTCACATTTGCCTCTCTGAAGGTCCAAATATTCTTCTGTCCAGCTCTCTTACCATTATTAGTTTCATTTGTGTGTCCTTTGCACAAAATGTTGTGTCCCTTGTTCTTGGAGAAAAATGTAACGTTGACTTACCTTCTTGTAAGCTCAGGTTTTAATCATAAATGAAAAGCAATTAAAAAAATTAGGAGGGGGAAAAATGTTACTCTAATTTTTTTTTTTTTTTTAAATAGATTGTATTTTAAATTCCACATCCACTTCCATTCACCTCAGCGTAAAGTGTGTATAACAGTAAAAAGAGTAGGAATGCAAAGGATTCACTCAACAGAGTCTTTTGCAGAAGGAATAAGCATTTTCTATTACAGGACTCACTGTGTGTAGAAATCGTAACAAAAATATGATTTTTTTCATTTGTGATTCTGGGATACCAACAATCCTTGAAAATGTCCTACTATGGCAGCTTTGCAATTTGGTATCTAGTGTGCAATTCCTTACTCATTAACTTGTTTTCCCTGCCTTCCTGCTCACTGGTTTGTAAGATAGAGTACAAGTATAGAGCTGCATATCAGTCCTGAAATGAAATTCCATGCTTAGAGAGTCTCTGCTTTCAGAATGGGCTAAGAAAGGAGGTGATTCTTTCTGGCCCTGGTGACTGCAATCTGTCAGGAGGAGAACAGGACTAGCAGTGCCATCTTGGAATCTTGATGTCAATGTCCTTATAATAACAAACATCACAACGCAATCTCACTGAGATGCTTATCAACCTCAGTGTTAAGAATACTTAAATTTCCCTTTTAACTCACACACCTGGCTCAGTACTATAGAAAATTTTCGTTGGAAGATGATTTCTGTAACAGAGAGGAACCTTGAGGTTTGTGGTTTAAATTTACTCATCCTAGCTTTACAGCTGTGTTTTCTTTGCCTTGAATAGATGTGTTTTTTTTCTCCTTCCTATTGTTTGTCTGCTGTTAAATTTATGAACAAGACCTGTAGTCCTTTTCTTATTGTTCAGTCATTTAATCTTCACTTGGTTTTCTAGTTTCTTCTTAAGCAGTGAAATCTTCATTGCCTTTTCATATTAATGAACCTTCTTTTTGTAATTCCTAGTTAAAGTTTACCTTTCTTGGACATATCTGTATAGTGTTCTAAGCAAGGTCTTATGCAAGGGTTTCAATACTTGTTGATTGCTGGTTGAACTCCCTCGTCACTTCACAGACTTCAGAACCACAAAAAAGTTTCAGGCAGAGGCACAAGATCAGCAGCTTGTCAAAATTTTTGATCTAATGATATATTAGAATCTAGCTCTATTCCTCTACAAGATTCCGTTCTCTAAGAAAAGTTGTTGCATCTCATTGATGAAAGATACTTTCCTATTTTTGGCACAAAGAATGTCTCATAAATAAATGTGTTGAATTCATTTTGCAGTTAGACCCATGTTTCTAATTTTTAATTCCCATTTATATTTGCTCTGTCATGTTTTGATATGGTTAAGCAGCTATCAATTTTGCCATATTTATTAATTCTACCTTTTAAAGGCAAGTATTCTGTGTGTTCTTCTGAAGCTATACAATACCCCCAAAAAAATCTTTGCTACTGGTCACAAGACCAGTGTGGATGAGAGTCATAGGCAAATTTAAGTTGGAAGTGACATCTGGAGGTCTCTAGTATGACCTCCTGCTCAAAGCAAGGGTAATCAGGTTCTTTAGGGTTTTGCCTTTTCACATTATGGAGATCTCCAAGGCAGGACACCATGCTGTATGATGGGGACAGTCCTGTGCTTCATACTGAGCACAAGTTCATTGGGGCTTTCCTCCATTTCAGTTATGACTGCGGGTGATATGAAATAAGGCTTATCAGTGGACAGATATGTCCCTATATTTAGGCAAGGGCAGATGAATCTTTACGCTAAAGATAAGAGAGAAGAGGGAAGCTGATCTCTGCCCAAAGAATGCAATATGTGGACGTGCTCTCTGGAGCCCAGCCCTGACATGAAGGCACACTGACTAAATGCTTTTTCATAGCAGTGGCTTCCCAAACATGGGACTCAGAATATTTCCCCTCCCAGATCTCTTCCAGTGAAGATAATACTGCAATTTTTAGAGACAAAATCACTTCTCCATCCTTGAAGATTCACAGAAGAGTCTGAGAGAAATTGGATCATGTCAGAATTTGGCAAGAGGGTGAGGAACAGGGGTCAGCATTTGGCAGAAGGAAGAGGAACAAGGAAAGACTTTAGATCCTAGTGGTGGCTAATAAATGAGTGATTGTTCAGCATAACTTCTTTATTGTCAGTTGCCAGATTTTCCTTTTCCTGTCTGTGAAAATGGAGTATTACTCATTATTTCTTAGTTAAAAACTCTAATTGACCAAGACCATCTCAATCCCAGAAGGCAGGACGATGTGAATAGGTAACATTGGAGCTCAAATTGGAGCTGAGATTACTGTTTAGGTAATCTGGATGTGTAACATCTGACCTCTATATCCCATCATTTTGTCTACAATAGATTGCTCTCATACTGGTGATCAAGCCAGCAATCACTCACAGAAATTTATACATTAATTTTGAATAACAAATATGCTTGAGAAAATTAGTCTGTTCATAGATAACTCACAGGTACCACACTGTGATATCCTTTTTCATTTATAATGAGTCAAAAAGTTGGAGCAATGATTTTGTGCCTCTTTTTCTCAAATTTTAAGGTCATTTAGGGAGTGTGCATTTATAAGACAGAATTCTTGTGTACTGTGGGTTTGGACTTTTTGATTACTGAAACAAAACCTGCAGTTTTTAAGAGGAAAAATACCCTGAGTTTCAGATAAGAAAGTTTTAGATTCTTCCACTCTAGAAAGTGTGACTTTCTCTTGCATGTGAGAAAATACGGTAAAAGAGACAGCAGATAGCCAATGCAATGGGAATTGTGCAGTGTACCGGCATATGCAGTTTGATGCAATATATTCTTGAAATGCATCCCTGTGCTGGAGTCTGCTGTATCCAATCAGTTTTGCACATGTCAAAAACCGCTGAAGACTACTGGAAATACCTATAAGGGAAATAATACCCCAGTGGGGTTTTGGTGTTTCTCTGGTGGAATGCTATGTATTCCAGGAAATTGCTTACGAACAGTGAAAAGGAAACTTGAATGACAAGGGTCAAATTTTTTTACTTAAAACTCCACACATCACCTTTTAAGAAAGAGAAGGAGAAGAGAGGTTCATCCTTTTCGGAAATTATGTAAACAGTTAAAAGAATAATAGGGATTAAATTGAGATGAAAAAACATTCTCTATGCTTCACAATAATTCTCTACAGTAGAGAGATGTTAATATCATCCTTAGAGTTGCATTTTATGATTCCTGCCAGGTATCATTAGAACTACTTGAAAATTAAGTTAGCATCATACAAGTGAGGATAACAAAACCTGATATTTACACTGATGGCTGGTCAGCAATTCAGGATCTTTAATTTTGTTTTATTCATAATTTTTTAAAGCATCAACATAGCTTATTCACAAATAGAAAGCCAGTTAAAGACACTGATAGAACCTTGGAAGGTTCAGAGATATGTGCCTTTGTCTTAGAGCCGATCTTGATCTGATATTATACACAAGAAAGACAAAGCTGATTCTGTTTACTTTTCTCTTTTTTTTCTTTTCTTTTTTTTTTTTTCCTTTAATTTTCTTTTTTAGGTGTTACAGTTCTTCTGGTTCAAGTTATGATAAAATTTTGATTTTCAGATTTATAGGTGCTTCCTTGAAACCCCTGGTTCATCAAAGGAATTTCTTTAGTCCCCTTCCTGAGTTTACTGCTATACTAAATCAGGCAGAAAGCTTATGCTGACATCTGCAAAAAGAATTTCTTAGAGAATTTCGTGGGTTTTTTTTTTTTACAAGCTGATTCTGCCTTTTTCCTTCAGACCTACAATATGTGCTTTCATTGTTCACACACCAACTTATGAATATGTTGATGCCGTTTTCTCTTTTTTTAAGCTCCCATCTGAGTTCTGTTCATCACAGATGTTTAGACACACAGCTGTCCATCTACAGTGGTTCTGCATGAAAGACCATGGCTGTTGTGTACAAAAGAAGGGATTCAGGCAAAATGTACTATAAATAGATAGCATTGTCTGCCTCTTCATTCTCCACTGGAGTCCTAAGTTCTGGAATTGGAATATTTGCTACTTTATCAAAGTAGTTTTTTCCTTCTGCCTCCATTGAACTAAAAGATGAAGTACAACCTGAGCATTTATTATGGCTGTTATTCGTGAAAAGTTTCCATTCTCTCTGAAGCAAGAAAACTGGTTATGCTGGTGTGGCCCCAGGCTACATGTAGTGCATGGTGAAAACAGGCACATAATGTGGCATCTTCACCTGTACAAGTCGGCAACCTTCACGTAACATAAACTGCTTAAAAACACTTCAAGGTCATGCTATTAATGTCTTAAACATTTGATGTAGAGAACAGATCTGCATGCAGCATCATAAGCCCCTTTGAAAACTGTGGAGCAGCAGCATAATATCTGAGAGCATTGTGGCAAATTGGGAAGTTGAGATGGAGCTGCTAATTATTCCAAGGCATATTTCTGAAAGGACAGGAGGTGTGGGATGTTCTCTGCCAAAAGCCCCTATTTCTTGAATGCTCTCACCATCTCCATATGCACATATGAAACTTTTAAGCTATGCTCTGTGTATATAAGCTGTAGATAATGTGGTCTCATCTACTTCTAGAAACCCTGAAAATCAGTAAAATACAATTCAATAATGATGAGGGCAGAAGTGGAATAATTTGGGTAAGACTAGATTATCAAAAAACAAAGAAGAAACTGCAATTAGCATCTGTTACAGACCCACAGGACTATAAGAGAGTAAGGAAAAATATTCATAGAACAACTCTGGAGTAGTTCAAAACCACACAGTACTGTCCCAGAGGGGACTGTAACTGTCCAAACATCTGTTAAATTATAAAGCTACTGTAAATATAGATCAGAGATTCCTACACACAAATGAAAGTGTGTGGATCCTAAAAAAGATTCCTATCTTTAGAAGTGGAGTACCTTATCAAAAATATAGTGCTAACAAGTCAATAAGGAGAATCTGCTTTGAAACAATGGGAACTATAGTAAGAATACATGAATACAGTTGGAAATTTTTAGTGAAAAAGTTAGTCAGAAATATATCAATAAAATAAATTACAATGTCACAAGAGAAAGGAATCTTTTCTGTATGAGACTGATCTCTACTTGATGTAGTGTTGTTGCAAAACCAATATATATACATACATATACATATACATATACATATACATATACATATACATATACATATACATATACATATACGAAGATATTTGTAAAAAAAATTGACCAGGAAGAACATTAATGGAGGTTTATAAATAAGAGTCATGCAATAACAGCCTGAGGTGTTGCAAAAGGTTTTGTGTACACACATATCATGAAATTGCTAGAAATGGAGAGGAATTCTCTGAGTAAGAAATTTGCTTCTTTTTTCATAGTACTTGTCCCTCTAGTTGTGTTCTTCCTTTTCTTTTTCTTTGCAAAACAAGCAATTGTTTCTCTTCTGTATTGGATAAAGACTGAAACACCAGAGGAAAAAGTTATTTGTGATGCTGACTTATCTACCTACTGACTCCAGCTTTTGTTTGCCACTCAGAATTACAAATGTTTGACTTTGCAGATGTTTGAGATACTTGGAAAAGATTGTTCATCTCCTTTTAACCATGTGGTTGCCACAGAAGTTTGAGGCCAACAGGAAAATATCCGTACTGATGCCCAAAGCTTTTTTTCCCCCTTTCATAACAATGCACCAAAATTCCAGAGTTCATCTTTTGGTGCTTCATCCAGGTACACCAAGGTGTATCTGACCAAGGTGTAGCTACTTGACCTCCATTCAATTGCTCACCAAAGGTAAAGCAAAGAAAACTATTTAAGCAACCTGAAAAAAAAATTCACTTGTCACTGATTTATAGTTAGTGCTTTATTGACCATTTTGGGCTTCTTCAGAAGTGTGAAAAGGTTCATGCTGCATTTTATTATGTTAATGAAACATGAGAGGCACATGCTAAAAAGCACTTGATTCACCCTGGAGGCACCAATTTTTAAATGCCTGTGTGTGGTTCACTAGCATAGGGAATTGAGTTCCAGCTTATTTCTCCTTTGACTTCTTCTAGAGGGATGGTCTGTAAAGTAAGAAACAAAGAAAATTACATTTATGGTACTGTGGCATTTTTTTAATTTGAGTCAGAATGGGAACATTCTGTCACTCTACTATTGTATTTTCTTTTAAGGGAATATTTACATATCCAAGAAGAAGCCCTTTCCATATTCAGAGATAAGTACTTTAATACAGCCACTTATGTTGTGTATTTATGCAGCTGTTTTGCAAAAGAGCAAAATACCTGCTTGTAACAGGCTGTGATGACATGGGCATCCTGAGAATATAAATTTTTATGAAGAATAGGCCCCTTGATAATTACAGATATGCTAGTGACTTTCTGCTTTCACTAGGAACCCATTCGCTCTGTGCACTTCTATTTTTTAAAGAGTAGAGAAGACATTTTACTTTCCTTCAATAAATTACAGTTTATTCTGGGAAGCCATTTCATGCTTTGTTTTTATTTATTTCTAATAATGCATTTTTTGTCAGGCTCCAGAGTGGGAAGAGATAAATTAAAATGCAGAGCTTCAGAACTTCTTTTTTAATTCTTTTTTCCTATGACTGCTTACTTAGTCTTATAATTGTCATGATATGTCAGGTAGTTGAGAATTCAGTTCTCTGAAGTCCCAGTAATCTGCCTCCTTCACTATGGTTGAAGAGCCATAGTTAACTCCCTCTGAAAGTCAAATTACCAGGTTGATCTCCCCAGTCATGATTTTGGACCTTGTTGATAAAAATGTCTTCCACCATGCAGCTTGCCCATGTCTTGGTCAAATCATCTTTTCCCCTTGGGATTTATTTGCACCTGTCATTGCTGAAGTAATTTCCAACCCTCTTCTATTATTTTTTATGAGACGTGGCCTCAGTTCTTCTGCATATATTGATGGCTTGAATATCTTGTTGCCTCTTTTAGACACTGAATTCCCTCTTCAAGTGCATGGACAACCTGAAATCCTGAACTAGTTGACAGTGACTGCCCATTTCTAGACTCATCTCTACCTTTTCAGGTAATTTCTCTTTATTTTATCGACAATGCTGTACTTCTGGCCCCTGGACAGATCTCTCTCTTTCCAACATGTTTTGTTGATGAATTCAATCATTCTCTCCATAAAGCTATGAAAGAGATGGGGCAGAGTGGTATAATTTTTTTTCTTCTTTTTTTCTTCTTTTTTTTTGGGGGGGGGGGGGGGAAGAATTTATTTGCTGAAGAAATTAAATTGCTGGCTCAGAGCTGTTTATGTCTTTGGTTTCAAAACTGTGATGTAACTCTACCTGAAGAAACATTTAGAAATTTTCAAAAAGCACTGCCATTGGCATTTTGCTAACTGATAAGCCATGTAGTTCAGACTGCTCAGCCACCTGAGTGGACCTGGAAAGAGGAGAGGCAAATTCTGACCCACTGCAGGGGCTGCTGTTTCACTCCGCTGGTCAAGGAAGGAAAGCAGCAGTGAAGTCTGTACAGTGGCCTCTTGGTTGATTGGAATCAGAGCTCCTGATTTCATTAAGTACAGCATTACCAGCAGAGGATGTTAAGAAACCCATCCTCAAATCTCATATGGTATCAAGATTTTTACAGATGTGACAGAATGAAAGTCAGTCTGCCCAGGCAGACGTGCTGATCGGAACTTGTGTCTTCCATGACCTGGGGAAATAATCTAAACACCCTGACATTGGATAAAAGGAGAAAAAAAGTAAACTGGGATCTCCATAAACACAAAGTCCTGGAGGATAAAACAAGCAGTGGCAGAGTTTATTAGAAGTAAAGTAACATCTGGTAAAATAAAAACCAGGAATGCAAACATGACTGGGATGCAAGTGTGATAAACTTATAGCTTCTGTCCATGGAGAATGTACAGCTAAATTGACATGATAAGCAAAAGCTAAAAAGGAAAACACAGACACAAAGATTGCAGAATTTGACGATGAAAGTGTTATCATATGGCAATGACACAAACAGAACAACGGTTTTCTATTGTTTGCCACAGCTACCAACAGCTTTGCCCATTCTTCCTCACAGATTTAGATCCTCTTAGATTACCTTCTTTTGTTCATAGCACATCCCATATAAACTTTTCATTTGCTCCTCCCACACCTCCACCTCTTTGGATTACATAATGCACTCTGAATATTTTACAAAGGTCCATTTTGTGATATAATAGAGATTTAATTGTGATACATGAATGATAGAAATGTTGTTGGGTCAGTCATGGACATTAAAAATTCTCAAAAGTCAGGGGATCATTAAATGAAATGAATCCAATTGTGTACTTTTACATAATATGTGAAAATGTTTGTAATCCCCATGCAGTTTGGATATTAATAACAGGGACTGATCTTTGTGCCACAAGTGGTAAACTTGCCTCTCTCTTAAGCTGAAGGTGTTTTCCTTCCAAATGCCATTCCTAATATCCAGACCCGAGCCTTATAAATGCTACTGCCTTTCCATCCTGGATGCCCCATTGCCTTTGCTCAGTGCTGGGCACAGAAACAATGAACTCACTTTTGGTTTCACAGGCAGGGATGAGGGAACATCAATCTTAGTCACTCAAAAACAGAAGGTTGCATTCAAGATGTTGGTTCAAGAAAAACACAGAACAAAATGACATCTATCAGTGAAGATGAAGGAGAGCCTGATCCCGGCAAGCACAATGATGAAATTGTTTGTGAACAGTTCATACTTTTTTGTAAGTGACCCCCAGAGGACCCATTATTCCCGCTATTCCTGAAAATACTTCCAGGGTCAGTGCAATGCAATGATATCATCTATACTGCCATTAAACTGGTGCATGTCAATTTAAAAAAAAAAAGAGAAGTTTTGATGCTTGTATTTTCATGATTGCTCTTCCTTACCCACTGGGCCAAACAGTACCATCTCTGCCCTTCTTCTCCCACTGTTCCTCTTTGTCCCTCCCCCCACTGTCCCTCAAACAAATATCTCTTCATGTTCCTTTTGGATTTGGCAATCCTCTCACTGGGGCTAGCTAGTGGGGTATGCCAGTTTGAGGGGAACTTTAGATAAAATTATGCTTTAAAATACACAAAATCCATGCTTATGAAGCATAAGAACTGTACTGTAGCAGAGTGGAGGCTATAGAATAAAGTCTGGGAGCTTCATTTGTAGGTGGCTATATGTATTAAATCTCTCCAGTGGTGCACAACCCATTCCTCCTGTAATGTTTGTATTATTGACTCTACCGTATTTTCTCTGATCGTTCACTAGTTTTATGATAAAAAAAGCTTTTCTGCAACTTTCATTTTATATGCCTCTGCCCTCCACACCGATTAGACACTTTTCTATGCTTGTTTCCAGTATAAAGAAAGGAGTTCGTCTGAAATTGCCACAGTGTTTGAATTTATGGAACTACTCTTCTAAATTACTTGCTGCTAATGATGTCTCATGCTTGATCAAGGGTGACAGCTGCATTCTTCAATGGGATGATTGTGCTCAAGACGTTCAATAGGTGTTAAGTAAGCAGTTGTTATCCGTGCTACTGGTGGTGGCCAAGACCCACAAAAACAGCAGAGGTGCTGTTACTGCTGCTCATCTTGCTTGCTGCAGCAGTTGGCAAGCACTGCCCGTCAGTGGGGAATGGTTAGCGGGAAGAACACCCAGTCAGGCATCTTGTAATTTACATCTGATTGATGAATGTATGGAGACTATGGAAACACCAATTAGTAATAAAACTGTGGCAGCAAAGGGTTTAGGATGTGTTGTTTCTCTTGCCCTCTGTCTCCTAACCAAGAAAAGCTGGAAAGTCTGGCAGTTTAAAGAAATTCAAAAGGCAAACTCTGTGTGTGTCCCCAGCTCTTTTTGGATTGCATTATGTTGCTTGTAGTATTTTGCAGAATGGAATTGCAAAAAGTTTATTTGGCAGAATTTTTTGTGAAATTTAAAATGAAAATATTATTTGAAAGAAAAGGTAGAAATTATAAACCTTTATATTCTCATTCTGAGCATAGTTCCTGATTATAATAATTATCTAAAATTAACTTTTGATATGCTTTTGAATATTTTTATTCAACTATGATAGAAACCTGAAATAAATGTCCTGTGTTTCTTTGTTTAGAATATATTGCTTTTAAATACGTCAAAATAATTTTTCAGATTTTCCATACTGAGGGAAACAGTCTTACTTTAACATGCTATCCTTAAGCCAGGATTGCCTGTGCTACGATTTTGATTTCATATGACCTGCTTTATATAGTCTGAATTTTTCCTCTCTTTCTGTTTTTTATTTGTGTGTTCCCAGTAGAGTGATTGATATCATTTATCTCAGTGTAGAAGAATTGGAGTTGATATTGATTATGCTGTGTTAGATTTTGAAATTCCTTTGTAAATGTGTAAAGCCTGTAAACATCTACCAATCCCAGCACCTTAAAAAAAATCATCCTTCCTCTGACTGCATAATTGTTAAATTGTGCATGCAAAATGGCTGGAGGATATTCTGTCCCTTTTCCAGCAGGTTATCAGGGAAAACTTGCCAGAGAACATTGTGTTGTTTATATATCCTGCAGGTTAAGAACTCTAAGGTCAATAGTTGCCAAAAGCAGTTTCACTTAGTAACTTACTACTTTTCCCAAGCTCTGCAACCTGCCTCAGCAGTGATTCTTATCATTTATTAGTGAAAGTGTACATATGCAGCTCCTAGATCTTTACCCATAGGCAAGTAATCTTGGTTTACTGAAATAATCTGTCCACTTTCTAGTGTAATTAATCATGATGATTAATTACCTGCATAAGCAAATATTACCTGTAAATACACTGAGCTTACATTGCAGTGTTATAGTTTCCTAACACTTCTCACTGAGTGAATCTGCAATGCAACTTGATTGACTGAAAATTTTCCCTTGGTTGGATTTTGCCTTTTTTTTTTTTTTTTTTTTCCGTTAAATAACTAAGAACAGGATAGATTTTGTATTTTGTTTGCTTGATTTTTAAATTAAAAAAATCATTACACTAAATTTTCTAGACTGAGAGGGTGTTATCAAATATTTAAATTACATCTGTTTTCAACAGCTTAATTTTGTCTGTAAATACTTTATGAGACCTTATTGATTTAAAGAAGTTGCTACTGTTGCATGCTGATGGAATAGAAATGAAAATTAAGGTTATCTTTTCTCTATCTTTTTTAGCAGTGAGAGCTTTTTCCTTTATTTACAGGCTTTCTAAACTGTTGATTTAAAAGGAATACCCCCTCACCCCCATAGTATTTCTCATTTTAACAGTCGTTTTAGAGGACAACACTTTTAGGCAGGAAGTTCTGTTAAAGTTGATAGATTTTTGCTTAGCTAAAAGGTATTCCAAAGTGCTGATAATAGTTCTGTCTTTGGGAAATACCGTTAATAGTTCTGTTCATTTCACAGAAGTTCTGCTTTATTTCCTGAGCACTTGCTATTGGCAATTCTCCACCTTTTAGTCAAAATCATCTAATAATTATTGCTCAAACCAATTCTGTGCTTATAGTACCCAGATGAAAAGATGAAGAAAAAAGCTTTATTTTAAAGTTTTGTAGCTTATAAAGTAATAGCATTCATGCTAAATAATTTCATAAAACATCCAAGTAAAATTACCTTGATGCTGAAATTTGCTGATCAAGTGCGTACATAACTTAGTGATTTTGGAATACTTTTTTTTTGTTGTTGTTTTGTTTGCTTCTTTGTTTTTTAATATGTGTGTGTGTTAAAACAAGTAAACAGTCCCCTCTAAACAAAACAAAACTAAACTAAAACCAAACTCAGAAATACAGAAGCCTTTATATTTTATCTAGAGTGCTTACAGAGTAAATGGAAGATTCTGTTCAAATTAACTTGCACTTGTTTCCTTCAAATTGTGATGACATCATCAAATCAAATAATATAGTTAATGAACACTAAAACCAAAAAAAGAACAAAAGAAAATAAATAGACAATAATGGGAAAGGATTAGGTGCAGTACAAGACATTAATCTAAGCAGATGAAATATCATGGAACATCTGAAAGAATAGAAATGAAAACAGATTGTCATCAGATCCTTTCTCTTCCCCAAAAGTTTGATACCACTTCTTTAGGGAATAGTTTGCAAATGATTTATATGATATGTGTAACACTACCATAAACAGGCATGCAATTTGCCTCACTTACAATCTGTTCCATGATCTCTGTTCATCCCAAAATAAAAAGACGAGGTGCAGATCTTGGAACATGAGGATGAGGAAATAAATCAGAGCTGCAGTTAATAGAACATGTTTGGGACATTAAAATTGTAAATATTTGCCCATTTTTCTTTGTGCATATTCCAGGATTTATGCCAGCTCCTGCTTTTCAGTGTCTTTGTGGAATGTTTGTTAACCCATTTTAACATAGGTAGCAAATAATGAAGATAATCAGTGAGAAATTGTGTTATATATATTAAAATCTAGATTTTTTTTAATTAGAAATATTTAAAGTAATCTCATTGTGACATGGGCAGCAAAGAATTCATCATCTGCTTTTGCTTGGGCTTTGTTAGAACTGTTTGAGTGTCAATAAATGAGTAGGATTAAGGAGAAACCTGTAGTGGAGAAAATTACATGTCTGAAGTATTAACTGTTATATTCAGTACTGCTTACAGTTTTTGTCACCAAACACATATTATTCTGAGGTCTGTAACTGAGCTGAGTGCTTAAAATTTTATGGCTATAACTACTTTTTTTTTAGCTAAAAGACAGTTTGCTCTGCGCTGTCCATGTGTGAGAGGAATGGAATGTCTCCCATAAGATGCTGTCAGAGCATGGGAAAACAAAATCCCATAGTTTTTGTTGCCCTTGTTCCACTCCTCCACTTCAACCACCCCCCAACCACTCTTAGCGACTTGGCAGGGACCCCTGCCTTGTGCCATTTTGGTTCCCCCTTTGAGGTTACATGTGTGACTGCACTGAGCAGCACTGCATTTGGAAACTGATTGTACAACACTGTCCAGCACAAGCTGTGCAGAAACAGGAACAGCTCCATGTGAACCTGGAGCCTTCAGAGGTGGTCAGCCCACACATGCAGCTCCTGACAAACCTTGCTGTGTGTGTTACAGGCTGCAGGATCACTGGAGTGGAAATGAGGATGTGCAGCTTGGATGAGAATGGCTAAGGAGATGTTTTTATCATAACATACACTTTGTGCTCTTTATACCATTTAAATTCTTCTTCTTACTGGGACACAGCTAGGCCTCTTCTCTACTCTCGCTTTGCCCACACCCTTTAATCGAACAAAATGGTCACTACAATCTGAGAGTATTCTGTGTTATAAAGGCTGATCCACTGATACTCTTGATTCTTCAGATCTGTTTAGTGAAAAAGTCAAATATTTATTGCAGATAATGAACATTTCAGGAAGGGAAGATGAAAATGGCAGCAGATAGTGGGAAATGGTCTTATCTGGGTTACTTAAAGTAATTCTAATATATATCTAGGGAGCCCCCGGTGGTCTAGTGGTTAAGACGCAGCGCTGTTACCGCTGAGACCCAGGTTCGAGTCCTGGTCAGG
>JAWWES010000001.1:87329551-87366599 GCA_035583135.1 Lophotriccus pileatus
GCGCAGGCTCGAAGGCCTTATCTGCACATGCGGGTAAGGACCTTCCCCGGCTCTTCGTTCGCGAAGACGGGCCATTACTTATTAATATATATCTGAAATAATCCATTAAAAAAAAGTCCAGTGACTGACCTCTCACCTACACACAAAGTAAACAACAGTACAGTGATGGCATAAATAAGAAGAAAAACCCATACTTCGTTTAGATTTCTAGATTTGATTATATTGCCTTTGTGTATGCATAGTGATGACTGAAGAACAGTCTAAAATGATTAATACATATACCAGTTGTTATTTTTTACCCTTAAATAAGGATTAGGGCCTTTGAAATATGAACAGAAAGAAAACATGCATATAGGGCTGATTACACAAATAGTTCACTTACTAAGTGTTTTCCATTAGTATTTCCAGATGTGTGCTTGAAAATAAACCTACCTCTGTCAGAGATAATGGTTAAACTTGTACAACTTTTTAAAAATTAGTATTTGAATTTAAAACATTGCTGTTGGTGCCATCTGAAATAAAATTCTTGACCACTCATCTGAACAAGATTCAGAAATAAATTTCTGTTTAGCCTCATATTACAAAGAGAAAAATGTGAAGCAGCCTTACAGTGTGACAGCTGATTGAGTGTGCACATGGATGCTGTGCTTTTTGTGTCTGGCTTCACCTGCCAAAAAAAAAAAAAAAAAAGAAAATCAAATAAAGCATGGGAATCTGTAACAGGCTAAAATGTAGTAAAAATAATGGCACAGGCTTACAGTATTTAAAAATATTTTTTAAGTAACAGAAAATGCTTTATTCCATTGTGATGTTGAACACAACATTATTGCTCCATGGCTAAACATGCAAAATTCATGAAAAGAAAAAATACTGTGGTTGTCTTAACTTCGTTGTTTTGTGCATATGCCTTACAATAGAGGTATTTAAATACAATCAGCTTCACATATGTAGTTACAGATACCAGTTTCTCAGCTTGCATATTTTAATGCAAAATATTACATACTTTTACATATTAATCATAGGGGGGGAAAATGCCATTTTTGTATGCTTGCAATAATGTTGTCATAATCATCTATCTGATCTATCTTAATTAATTCTGGGTCTGGCTGAGAGTTGCTTAAGGAGTACAGTGACCCAAAGAAGAGTTGTCTTTTTGCAACATTTATAGATTAATGTAAAAATTATTATCTTTTTTGGCCTGATACAAATTAAAATCATAGCAGGCATGAAGATTTTTGTCTATGACAGCTGCCTTCTCTCTGCTTGCATTCTGATTTTTTTTTTTTTGTCTTTTGACCTATCTTCCATATCGTGTTACAACCTTTGGTCCTATGCTCTGGCATCTCAAAATGTTAAAAAATATTTGTTTACTATTTTTTTTTTTTTTTTTTTTTTTTTTTTTTTTTGTGGAAATATTCCAGAAAAAAGTGTAGTTGGAGAAGCAGAAATACTAAGGACCAGTAAATCCTCATTAATTTTCCACACTATTACTCCTTCTTTTCTGTCCTTACCTGAGTGACCTCTCAGTGTCTACTGTTGAAGTCTTATTGTCATTTATCATAGATTCATAGCAAGTAAGTCTGGAAGGGAGCTAGAAAGAATGTTCAATCCCTCCTTCTACCCCAAGGCTGGACCAGCTGTAACTAAATCTTCCCTGACAGATGTTTGTCTATCCTGTTTTTAAAAACCTTCAGCCTGGGGATTCCAAAAATTCCCTAGGCAATCTATTCATTTATTTCAGTGTCCTTACAGTGAGAGGGATTGTTACTTCTTTTGTCTTTTCTAATGTCTAAACTCAATAATAAGCTCCATATTGCAGTTTTCAGCATTATTTTCTCCTGCATCTTCAACAAACATGGAGTGCAATCTGCCGTCATTCGCCTTGAAGCCACCTTTCTTGTATTTGAAGATTAGTACTGGGTTTTCTCTGTCTCATTTTTATATGGTTGAATAAGACCCCTAGAAATTGTCTTTCCTTGTACACCCTCATTTCCTTCCTTCCTTCCTTCCTTCCTTCCTTCCTTCCTTCCTTCCTTCCTTCCTTCCTTCCTTCCTTCCTTCCTTCCCTCCTTTCCTCCTTCCTTCCTTCCTTCCTTCCCTTCCCTCCACCCTTTTCTTGCAACTAAGCAGTTTTTTTGCTAAATCTTATGATTTGGATTCAGTATATCCACATGAGACAACAATTGCATGAGGTAGTACTAAAATTTAATCTGGTCAGTGCAGGTCCTATCCTACAGTGAATGTCTACATCCTTTCTACAGCCAATGGAAAGGCCAAGCAGCTGGCTTCCTGAAGGACATCCTGAGTTGGACCCGTGTTAGGTTTTTAAACAGTACAGTAGGTCTTTCGGAGGAGCAGTGGACAATGGTGACTGAAGGATGAAGAAGGAGTGAAAAACATAACAAGTTATGTGTAAAAATTAAGAGAGAATACCTAGTGGCAACCAATCCTGTAAACAAAATACTCCATGTCCAGAGTCCTGAGAAATCATTGTCTTCCTTGATGTCGGATTCATGTACTGAAGAACAGAGGGGAGATCTATCTGCGGAATCCTGGCCCTGCTAGAAAAATTCTGCTAGCTGCAAGGAAAGGTCTGAACCTTCATTTTGCTCCCTTAGACAACTGCAGTCACTGCAGGGCATGCTAAATAAAGTGACGCTGTGTGTTTGCTCAGGGACAAACATGGGAGGTCCTACCTTCTTCGCAAAATAGTATTCAGTCCATTGGATTTTTGGGTAGACTTTTATACTGTTGTAATTACAAAATAAAAATAAATGCCCTCTCTTTTTTGTTTTTCCTTTTTAATGCAGCTCACATAAAAACAGTGGAATTAAATTTTTGAATAAACATTAATATTTTGCTCACATTTCAGACGATCTACTTTGTTTTGAACATATTAGACTGTGTTCTTTTGATATGTTTAATTTTTGCAATTGAAGCTTTCTAAACTCACAGTGAGGTATTTGTAGAAAGTTAATTAGCCCATGCAAATTCACTAACATCTGTTTTCTACTTTAAAATAATTGGAACTGTCTTTTATTGTACAGTTAAAAAAATTAAATAATTAGTAAAATTTTCTGCTATACAAATGACCCAGGCTGCGTTGGAATCTTCAGACAGGTTTGATCAACTTTCTTAGCCTGCTGATTGGGAAAAAAAAATCAATTTTACTAAATCGAGTAGCATATTAAAGACCTGATAGATACCTTGAAAGATAAAATAAAGACAGACAATATGCTCCCATCCCTTTCTGTAAAGCACACTGTCAGTCTTGGAGAAAATAAGTCTGAGGTAGCTGGTGTTATTACAGTTTAAATATTGACCTTGCACAAATTAGGCCATAATCTTGTTATCAAAGTAATATAGGAGGAGGTGAACATCTGAAAGATCAGGACACAGCAGCATTTTCAGTAACTAATCCCAATACTATTTATTGCCCTAATCAGAGCGTGTTTGGTCTGAATTTATCCCATTTAACTATAGACACCAAAGTGAAAAATGTACCACAGCAAGGCTCCCTCTACAAGCTAAGAAAAAAAATATCAGGAAACTTCAGAAGACCAAATTCCAGACGTGAAAAAAATCCGTAGCCTGAGATCATATAAGCACGCTGCTAACAACCTCATCATATAGCAAGGAAGTCTGTGAAAGCTGTCATAATCCAGGTTAGGGATCCAGGAAAACTGCAGCCTTTTCCCATTACTTGCATTTGAGTGTTTTTTTCAGTGTTAGACAGTTCTCCTAGGAAATAAGGCATCAAACTCAGGCGTTTAGAGATCTGAAGTAAAGGTATTAAAATTTAGTATGGTCATGTTTTCTCTAACAATATAATTTCTGTTGTCTCTCTATAGCATCAAAAACAGACACAATTTTTAGCAAAATTCTACTTTCATGGGAAATTTTCCTTAATCTTTCCAATTTCCAATTTTCTTTCTGAAGGACATTGTTGGGATATAGGATTATTTACGTATTTTTATATACCTTTTACAAGATAGCTCAGAGAATTACAATAATCTTCTCACACAGTCTTTACAGTATGAATATTCAGTGTAGAGGTGGCTACTAGTGACAACAAAACATTCATAGAAGTATATGAAGAAATATTTAGAGGTGGAAATCCACAGTGCTGCAGCAATAAACACTGCTGACCCCTGAAGAGTGTTTCTGAGGAAAATAAACAACTGTATTCTTAAATAATTGCAACATCAGATATTATAGCCCCAAACAAATGGAAAATGTTTGAGAATATAGCTGTGATTGTACTGGTCAATATTAGGAGTAAAAATGCCTTTCAGTTCCTTATAGTAATCATCACAGGACAGTAGCAGCGGGAGGGCTGGGTATGCTCACCCTCCACGGTGTTTGCTGCTAGAGGCTGCCTGTCTCACTACCACTGTCCCCCCTTGCTGAGCAAAAGCAGCTACAAGACTGAACATAAACACTCACGCTAACTTATACTACTTGGCAATCAGTTGCAGCAGGGATCCACCCAGATCACCAACATAACCCCTCTGCCAAGTGTGTAGCATTTAAATGTAAAATCTGCGTAGTTCCTAAGAATCCTTTAAAAGACTGTAACCTGTTTGGCTCATTCCCTGACTGATAGCTGTATGCACTACACAGCTTAGAAACTTTAAAGAATAAACATCTGGAATTTCTTGACAGGTGTTTTTTTCCTTACTTGTAAAACACTCGGGAATCCTTCAGTACATGAATAACTTTAAGTGGGAAAACATTAATAACAAATTGTGTATTAAAATACTTCCTCAAGAAGTATGTGAGAGTAATGACAGTCTTCCTAACTTCATTTCATATTACTGTCTATTTTATGGGTTAAGCCCTAGAGACAGACAGAGGATGCAATAAGGGCAGCCTTCCCCATCCTTTCTGCTGCCATTCAGTGAACTTGACATTGGACACTAGCTGCCTTGTGGTCAGTTTCCATGCAACCAAGCAGATCAGCAACTGTTAGCTCTGGATGGCAAAGCCCTCACATCAGGTCACCTTTGGCCAGTTGTCTGAGATGAAAATTACTGGAGCCATGGAGCTTGCAGTGATGTTTCAGGGATATCACTAGCTCAGTCTTGCCAAGGTTTTGGCAAGAAACCATAAATTCCATGTTGAAACAAATTGATGGAATTTGAACTAAAACTTGATGAAGTAGGTGAAAATGCATCATACAGAACCAGTTTATTTCTATTCCTTTTATGTCATCTACACTTATAGGCCTCCCATCTGGAGAAACCCATACGTGTATGACCTAGATTGTCCTGCTATTTGTGCTTTTTGCTGTGGCTCTTCACTTGTACTTGAAAAGTGAATCTTGGTTTCAGATCCTTCCTCTGGAAATAGCCAGGAACAAAAAGATTATGACCAAAGAACATTTAGCTTTTGCTGACATTCTAATATGACCACATATGGAGCTCTGGAGCATTTAGAGGAGGACTTTAATTTTTCAAGAATACAACCTCACTGGTTATTGATGGAATCTGAAAAATACAGATTTTGCAGTGGAAGTTTCAGAAACACGAACTGCAAAGATTTTGGCTCAGACTGTCAACATAAAGACTTTCTTCAGGCAAGGATATAAGAAATCTTTTGCTTCAAAGAAGAAATCTGACACCTTTTTTTTCACCTTTTATAGGAGAATTGACAGCAACTTCCAAATGGCATACTGAATTTCAATACTTCTAAGAGTTATGAAGTTAAACTAATTGTAACTCACTTATCCCAATCCTTGACCAGTGCCACCACCTAACAGACACTAAGAATATTTACAGTTTATGTCAGTGATTTAGGAACATGACTATTATTGAATTTCACATAGACTTTTGTTCCTGAATCATTGTATTGCTCTTAAAAATATTCAGATCCTTCTTCTTTTTGCTTTCATGTATCTTTAATCCTGAAAAAAAAAACCCAAAAAAACATATTTTAAATCCCAACAGTAGTAGTCAAGCAGTCTGCAGAAGCAACTACAATATGTCTGTTTTACTACTGAAACTAGTAACATTCTTTACTTAAAGCAAATGATTGTGCACTAATTTCTCAGTGCAAGAGAAAGCAATGAAAACAAAATTGTCCCAAAACAGCATGATATCTTAACACAGTAATAATATTCTTAAAAGTTTGTAAATTATGACTGTATTCACTTTGGAAGACAATCTATCTTCATCAGTGAAGATGCAAAATGCAGAATCAAGATTGTAATAGCTACTTACCCACCCTTTCACTCCTACACACACTATTTAGAAACACTAGAAGCTAAAATTTCTGCCTCTGCTGTGGAATAGAGAAGTATTTTTTCTTACTTCAGATACCTGAAAAGGTGATTTATCAAACTCCTTCTTCTTCATGTGATACTATAAAATCAGATAGCATATTGAACTGATTGCCATAATTCTTCAAAGTTTGTTTTTCATAAGCATAGCAGATGCATATCATTAGCTGTTTAAATACCAAAAAGCATTGCTTGTGGATATGTTATTACATTCCTACACTTTTGTTTCCCTCTTAATGACAAAATATGCATTTTCATAGAAAGTTGTGGTGATAAAACTACTTCAAGGTAAAAACCTAATTGTTTTAAAAGCATTTATCAACAGATATCATTAACAAAATATTTTAATCACTATAGTTTATGTAGACTAAATGTAAGCACTTATTAATACAAGCTAAGCGCTTATTATAAATTTGCACAGAAAATGATAAAATATTATGTATGAAATGAATCATTAGCATGGACCATTAAGTCCTCTATTTTCTTTTAATTGAATTTGTCACTAGTACCCTCTTTAACTGAAAACCAGTCATAACCACAAAATTAAATAATAATTAAAGAAACAACTATTCAAAGAGTTGCTTGGTAGCTAAGGTGCCATTTAACCAAAACAGCAATTTAATGTAAATTGCAGCCCATGTAGACATAGTTCTGAAAATTATACATCCTGTGGTTCGTATATGTTTGAATTAGCAAACTATTTTCGGCATCAAAGTCTAGATGTTCTTATAGTGGTTCTGTAAGCATAAAGAAAAACTGAATAAATGGGTCAAAATAGGTATAAATAGACCTATGGCAATTAAAGATAATTAAGACTTTACAGAAATAAATTGCTGGCTGTTCAGAAAATTTTAAGTAGATTAGAAAATGCACCAACTTACAGCATAGGCATTCTGCCTCTGTACACAGTCATTCAGTAAAGATGTACTCGATGTGGAACCAAAAATAAAGCTTTGTCCACATGTTTTTTTCTAACTTTACCCAATTATTAAAAAATACAGAATACAGAAACTTTGTTACACTATCCTTTTCACATACAAAAAGAAAAACGAAACCAAACAACTAACCACCCTGTCCCCTTCTTTCCCCCAAAAAACCCCAACCAACCAAAGAACCAAAAAAACCCGTATAAAAATAAAACCCCAAGAACCAAAAAACACCATTGGCATGTTCAAGAGAAAGTGGATCTTGCTCTGAGTAAACAATGATGCAGCTCAGAGGAGGTCCAAGACCCTCCATTGCATATATGGAGATTTGCCATCGATACTTCAGAATAAAGACTGGAACTTTCTTATCAGTGATGATTTTCTCATATAAATTACCTCTGGGAAGATGGGGGTTTTTTATTTACAAATTCTGTTTTGCACAACCAGCAGGGGGAGGCAAGATTTAAGGAAATAAAATCGGAAAACTTCATGAAAGCAAGTACTTTAAATAGGAGAAGGTGGTGGAAAGCTTTGAATAAAAGAGAGGTGAGTAATACAAGACATGAGGGTTAAGCTGGTATTTTGATTGCTATTCTCATGTAAACCAAACCATAACATACAGTTGCCACATGTGAGAAATTTGAAAGAGCTCACATCCGTTTGTCCATTTTCCCAATGCAACCCCTTCTGCTTACTATGAATATACAGTGGTAGTAAAAATTATTTCATTTCTGTTTTCTAGTAATATAAGCTAATATGAAAAACCAGAGCTGAAAGTAAATGATGTTACATATTTCAAAGACAATGTCTCTTGTTTAAATATTTCACATAATTGACTACTTGTGTGTAGGAACCAATGAACGAGATGTACAGCTGGACTGAATGCCCTAAAATTATTTTCAGAAATACATATCTCATTGTACTTTTCAATTCTTACTTACGCGGTTTTCATTCTTCTGCAGAACAATTTATTAAAAAGCTTGTTAGCTACCATGGTTAAATTTTGAATCTGCTAAAAGCATTTCAAGGTATTTTCAGATAGAGGACCAAATATATTCATGTCTTCTTCATGGCTGTTATTATTTAGGGACACACACTACATGGTAAAGACTAGTAGTCAATATTTGTACTTGTTGCCACAAGAACACAACTTGTTCTGCATCTATTTTGCAGAAGAGGAAAGGATGCAGACCTGCTGTGAACAACAGGGCTGTTCTCCTGTATGCTCTGCAACAGCCAGGGCAAAAGGTACAACCAAGCCCTAAAAGCTTCCTTGGTAAACCTCCACAGGCAAAGCTGCCTGCTGAAGAACATGCCCATGAATTTCATCAGGGTTGCTTACTGGTTGCTTGGTGAAGAGCAAAGTATACCACGTGGACCACAGATTAATAGCCTGATGGTTACCTATGTGGATCATCAATGAGCCTTTCAGCTCCTTTCTCCTTTTGTACTCCTCCATACATCCTACCTGTTATCTGCCTGATAGATCTACTTGCCTCCATGCACTCTGGACTTCTTTTTATAAATATTTACAAATATGCATGTTTGTTTAAAGCCCTATAAATAATATGCATAATTATTTTAGTTGCGTAAATTGTTAAGAACATATAGGCTTACAGAGGAAGTATATATTAAGACTTTCAACTGTAGACCACCACAGCAAGAGGGCAGCAGCCTGCTGCCCTAAGTCACTGAGGGTGTCATTTGCCCAACAGACCCTACGTACAGTGTAGTATGATAGGGTACATTTTGCTATCGTTATTACCTTAATCATAAATGTCTAGTCTCTAGTGATATCCAGTCCCAAAGCATGCAGATATAACAGTTACTCATAATTACAGCTTTGACGAGTTATTTGAATCAATGTATTCCAGAGCACAGGAAAAGTTCCAGCTTCATGGCTCTTATACTGACAGATCTGGTGCAAAGTGGGTGTTTGGATACAATGCCAAGCATAATTGGTGCCAGCAGTGGAGATTACATGTGCTGGCTCCATGGAAGCTTTTAGACTTATACAAGTGTTGCCACGTATGGTAGCACACATGAAGTCAGAGAACAGCCTTCATGTGAAGGCTATATTATTAATTTGGTCTCGGCCTTCAGCCTGATTTTTGGAAATAAGAAGGGATACAGACCTTATTGCATTTCTGTCAAGTTCTTCACTCAAATCAGAGGGTAGATTCTGGCACCATCCTCCAGATTCAGCTGCTCTTCTTCACCAGGTTTCAAATATAGAATCTAGAAATTTTTATTTTACCTCCTCCAGTAAGGCCATCTGTTCCCATAGCTTTCCCTCAAAACACCTGGCATAATCTTTTTTAGAATTTCTGGACTTCTATGTTTGGGTTTTTTTAGCATGTTTAGGGGGAAATAAAGATTTGAAAAGACACTTTTAAGCAAAGAAATATACATACCTCTTTTGTTGCTCTTCGCATTTGTCATGCAGGAAAGTGACAGGCCATTCTGGTGAATACAGAAGTCCATTTCACCTACAGTTCTGCCAGGATCAGAAGCCTATTTAAGATGCTTTACAGATTGAAAAGGAAAATTGTTTTAAAACTGAGTGACAATAATTCTTCAAAGCTCAAACACAGGATTATTTTATTGAAATGGTGTTCTAACAGGAAATAGTTGGTTTCATTCCCTTTTTCCATAGCAAGTAATCTTAGCATATTGAAGCAGTTTTCCAGAACTCATTGTCTTAACACAAATATATTATTATTTAAATAACTAAAGGTCTGGATTCAAAACCACAAATTCACAACCTGGAAGGACCCCACATACTCTTTGTGATTTTGCAATTGCATGACAAAGATATGAAGGTTTGATGGATCTAAGATGGGATTTGTGGTCTGGAGAACTCAGTGAAATTCCTTGGCCTGTCTTATGCAGAATGTCAGACTAGACTCTGGTGATCACTTAAAATAGAATAATTTAAAACAGATTCAGTTCCAGCAGTTTCTAAAAGGTCTGGTAGGACTTAGTGAATTAGCATTTGGAAAGTTAGATCATACTCTTGGTTCAAGTAGTCACAGCTTCTCTTTGGCAGACTTTTTTTTCTGTGTGAGTAAGCAGGGATGAGTAATGTTTCTTGACCAGCAAAAGGATAAGACACCTGAACTGCACCTACTCCTCTACAATCTGTAAATTCTGAAACAGAAAAACTTCTTGGCTGACAAGCTGAAAAGTTTTGGATCCAGTGGCTGTCCCATCATAGGTACCATTTTCACGTTACACTGCAAGTGAATCTGCCTAAAGTACAGATTTATTTCAGGGATAGCATTTGGGACCAATGACAAATGCCTGGCTGATCCAGTTGTATAACTTATGCTAAGCTACAGAGACAACCTCAAAGAAATTGTTACAAGCTTGTGTTACAGCACTTCTAAAAAGAGGAAAGGATGCTCGAGAGCCAAACCCCATCAAGCCAATGTCTTTAATATAGGATTATAAAGATAAAGCACTAAAGTAATTTATAAACTGTCTGTCACCAGTGGCTGAACACCACCTTCTTTTCAAGCAAACTGAATTTCACTCGAGAAAGTATGTCCTGGCTGGGGACTGAACATCATTCAACTTGGTGAAGTTGGGCTTGAAAGTATATGGGCGCAGATGCAGTGTTCAAAGGCCAATCAGCTGCGTCTGACACCATATACTACCAGATGCTTTTAGACAAAATACAGCACATGAGAGAAAAATCAAGGCAAAGTATGACTGATACAATTTCTGTCTAAAAAAAGAACAAAATTCCCTATAATCAGCAATGATTTCTATGCTGAACTCTGAAAGAGGAGCCAATAGTGGAGGCTACAGCATGACCTACCACAGGGGGATGTGCTTGAGTCTGGATTATCCAGCATCTACATGGAACAACTGAAAATCCCGTTTCATGGCAGAAGCAATATTTCTTCAAGCAATATTTGTAACTTTACCTAAATTAAGAGCTTAACATGAGTCCAAAACAAATTTAAGCCCATGTTCCTCAGGTTTTCAGATTACACTACCAAAACTCAATTACTCTATTTTTTTCTTTTTCTTTTTTTTTTTTTTTTTTTTAGTGAAATCACAAGCTCAGTAAACTTAGTGTAATTTGGAATAGGGTGTAATTTAGAACAGAGTATATAATGTGCCCACTCTTGCAATCCTTTTTTATTTTGGGCACATGTAGAAAAGAAAAAAAAATATAAGGTCCATGCCCATAATTTTATACTGAAGAAGCTCACAAATTCTAAATGGACACTACCCCAATAACATCATGAATGACTGCACTTATCCTCTCCAGGGTCTTGATATAAAAACAAGAAGGAGTTGTTCATGTAGAGAAGTTAGACAGTGTTAACAGAAAGTGGCTGTTGGACTGTTTAATGCCTTAGACAAGCTGAATCGAACAAACTGCTTGGGCATTTTGGGATCACCCACTGAAAACCAAAAGCACAGTTGTGAAAAAAGTGGAATCCTTCCAACAGATTGAAGACTGAGGGAGTGACTGCTGGGGCATGCTGCAGCTGTTGGCCAGCTGCTGTAAGATTTCCAACTACAATAGAACCATTTAATAAATCATCAGGAGTTCTGCATCCCATTGAGTTTGTTTAGTTAAAAACGGGAAAATGATCACTGACTTTTTCAAATACCTGTTTGAGAATTCAAGAGTAGACTGACCAGTCTGGACATGTTTGAGTTATGTTCAAAAACTATTGATGGCACAAAAGAATTATATGAATATAACTCATAAACATGCCAATGTGGAAAAACACAGATCAAAAAATATCTTAATGTATTGTGGATGGTAATTCTTCTGTGATGCAAATCATAACATGGAAGGGATTTTTGGAAAAAACACAGTCACTCTACAAGGACATAGGAAAAAGCATCCTTGGTGCTCAGAACATTTAACTTAAGCTGTTTTTTACTCTTTTCCCCTGTACTATAGCATTTCATCCAGTGTGCATGCCTCATATTCTAAATCAGAGGTATGAAAAGATTTTCCAGAGAAGTTCATGTAGGTGAACATCAACAAAAAAAAATGCTGTGCTGTATTAGATCAACTCTTTCAATAACAAGTTTGGCGGGTTTTAGTTTGTTTTTGGGTTTTGTTTTGTTTTGTTTTGTTTTGTTTTGTTTTTATTCTGGGGTATATGCATACCTTTATCAGAGGTACCATAAGACAATTCAAAAAATACTGTAAGACTTTTGACTTACAGATCACCCTGATTCCCTGTCTCAGGTAGACACCGTTGATTATTAATTTTAACTTCCTTTTTTAAAAGGAGCTGGTTGTTTTACCATGATTTCAGGTTGCTTGGCCCCAGACACCTTTTCATGTCTGTCTCTGTGTCTCTTGACTTTGCAAATATCTATCACTTTCCCTTTCAAATCTAAACAATTTAAAGATGCTTCTTCTTCAGGTTTTGAGCCAAATTAAGGATATTATTTTATTATATTATTTTATTATATGACATAATAATTTCAATTATCTGAAGATGCTTAGGATCGGAGGACTTGAAATAAATTCTGTGTGGACTTAGTGAAAAAAAAAAAAAAGAAACAAATCCCCCCCAAAAAAACCACAACCCACCCCCCAAAACAAACAAGAAAGTAAAAAAAAAAAAACACCAAAAGAGAACATGAAAACCCCAAGTTAGACAGTTTTATGAATTATTTGCTTGCATTTTTATCAACGCAATATATTGTCAGTACAGATTGCTACCGGTTTTATATATTTGAGCTTAAAATTTGACAATACAAATTCAGCTCAGGTGTTATATTTCTTCTATTTGTTTTTGTCATTCCTGCCCTGAAGATTGCCAGCCAGACTAAATTTAGAGAGGGTACTTTCAATGCCTAGTGTTGTGCAACATGTTTATTACAGCAGTGTGCAAAAGGTCTTATCAAGAGTGACACACAACATTAGAAGTTTTACAAGGCCAGATCGGTTGTGTTGTGCCCCTCAGAGTTTCATAAAGCACAAAGCAACAAATGAAGAGACAAACAGTTGATGTTGAGATCAAAGTGGGAAGAAAACTCTGCACTGAAGGGTATGAACTGGGAGCACCACTTGATAAAGAACAAGTCAAACAGTCAGTTCCTTAAATAACAAGATAGAGTTCATGCAGAATTGGAATGGAAATAGAAGCCAGGTGAAGTTAAAGAGTCAGAGAGGCTATCATCATGGAAACAGAAGTGATTAAAGATGGCAATATGGCAAAATGTTACAGACAAAAAAAAAAAAAAAAAGGCAAGTTGAAATCACTTGCAAATTTATCAACTGAGATTTGTCAGGACAAAATATTTTTCTCCATCATTATATATATTATATATATGGAGGAAAAAGTACATTTAACAACTCACCCTTCACACCTCATATTCCATATGACTTTACAGGCCTTGATAAAGCAGATCTTTAACTTGAAATGCATTTTGGTTTCAGCAGTGGGTTAACTACTGGTAACAGCCAAATTCCCACCCAAGCGCTCACCCACTTTCTCCACCTCAATAGGATGAAAGGAGAAGAAAAAGAAAGCCAGGTAGATGAATGTAAAGCTAAAGGTAAAGACAGGAAAATTGCTTAATAGTAACCATGGTGGGTAAAACAGACTTGCCATGAGAAAAAAGAATTTATTAACAATTAAAATGGATATGGGTAGTAATAAACAAACAAAAATTAAAAACATTAAAGCAATAACTTTCATCTTCCATTTCCTGGGCTCAACCTCACTCCTCTGCTTCCATCTCATTTACCCATGTCATGCGGTATAGTGGGAAATGGAGTGTGAGAGTTATGATCAGTACACAAGCATTTGCTGCTCCTTTCTCCTCACACTTTTCCTCTGATCCAGCATGGACTCTTCATGGGGCTCCTTGCCCCTCATGAAATCTCCACCATGGAGGACCTCCTCTGTCTCCTGCTTTGATCTTGTTTTTCACTTTGCTTTTTTTCCCTCTTGAGTTTTGGATTTTTTTCTCTCCTCCTCTGCTGGTCCATAAATTTTATCATTTATTAAATATGTTTTCCCAAAGGTAACACTAGCTTGGCTGCTGTCCTGCCATGAGTCTGTTGGAGCTGTCTGGCATCAGCTGTGTATAGCACAGGGCAGCTCTTTTTCTCTTCTCACCCCTGTAGACCCCCACGGCTGATAAAAGACCACCTATGCCCTCTATGGCTTTGCACTGTGGTATAGTGATCCTGTTTCCATTGGAGGCACAGAAATCTGAAGGACTCAATTAATATTTTGTAAGTGAGGTGTGTGTACTTCTGCGAGCTACTGTGTCAGAGGTGAAAAGTTCACACCTGGAAAAGAGAGTAAGGTGGAAGGGGAAGGACCCAAATGTCAAAATCGTCTACTTTTGCTCTCATAAACCTTCCTGGGTATCAGTGTTAGTTCTGTAAATTATGATTGACATGGCCCAATAACAAATTGTTACCCCTGGTTGGGTGAATCATGGCACAGTGATCTTCCTCTGTGTTCTGCTGCCTTCAAATTTTCAATGCAGATCAGAGTGTGACCTTCAACATCTTTTTACCTTTACTCAGGACTCTAACTACAGGTTGACATTGCCATAAGGCTTTGTTCTAAAAGCAAGAACTTGCTTGACTAGCACTTTAAAAGGAATACTGCTAGCAAAATCATTAATAAAACTCCAAACATATTTTGCAAAAGACAATAGGTCTTATATTATATATATAAATGCAGACAAATTCAGAGCAAGGAGGTGAAATAGAGTCAGTATTTATAATAATTGTAATTATTGCTACCCTTCAATGGGAACCCAAGTGGATTGTAGAAGTGAAGAGTAATTTTACATCTCACTTGAGCCTAGCCATTTCCTGTTTTCTACTCCCACATCACTGGAGTGGGAGAGATCTTTGTGCTTCCTTGAGGATCAGCAAGATTGAGATCTTCCTTAGATGGTGAAAGACATTGCTGTGGAAATACCTAATCCCAATCCAGTATAATAACAGTATACTATTTCTTATTTTGAAAATATATTCCCCATGATGATGCATTTAAAAGAAAAAAAAAAAAAAGAAATAAGACTTAGTGTCTAGGCAATCTGTCAGTAAATAATGTATTAATGTGAGTAAACCCAAACCTCTTTTAATATAATTCCTGAATGTGTGTTCAGCTTGGGTCTTTATTTTAAAAGTTCACAATACATGACACAATATGTCAAGCACTCACTTTGTAAATGTCAAGCTCTTGATGGAAAATAAGTCTTTCATTGTTTATAAAGATAATCACAGAAGATAATCATAGAATATATTGAGTTGGAAGGGACCCACAAGGATCATCAAGTGACAATCCTTAGCGCCACACAAGACCATCACCAAGAGTCACACCATGTGCCTGAGAGTACCATCAAAATACTTGTTGAACTCTGTCAGGCTTGGTGCTGTGACCACTTCCCTGGGGAGTCTGTTCCAGTACCCAACCACCCTCTTGGTAAAGAACCTTTTTCTAATATCCAACCTGAATCTCCTCTGACACAACTTCAGACCATTCTCTTGGGTCCTGTCACTGGTCACCACAGAGAAGAGATCAGTGCCTGCCCCTGTACTTCCCTTCACAAGGAAGTTGTAAACTTCAATTAGGTCTCCCCTCAGTGTCCTCCAGGCTGAACAGACCAAGTGACTTCAGTTGCTCCTCATATGGCTTTCCCTCAAGGCCTTTCAACATCTTTGTTGCTCATCTTTGGGTGTTCTCTAGCAGGCTAATATCTTTTATTCAACTAACATTATACATCCAGAAACACCAGAACTAGATTTGTCCTGCCTGGTTACAGGTTTATCACAGCAGCATCTAAATTAAGATCACTGTTAATTTAAGAATATATTTTTTTCCCCTGAAAGTACTGGGGAGGCTAAAAGACTGTAAACAATCAAACGGCCTGACTAAGACCTGAGTCACTTTCAGAACAGTTACTTTTCTTTCTTTTTCTCTATTTTTTTGTCTATAACGAGGGCTAGGGGCTATGTTTCTAACTCAATCTTATGGATAGATGATGAATATGGGATAGTTTGCATAGTTGTGCTTATTATTTGTCTGTTGTTTCTGTTTCTTCTTGGATAGAGAGGGATGTTCTGCTTGAGCTGAAGAGGATGCTTCTTACCAGAACATTCTAGGATTTTAGAATTAGGATAAGTATCTCCTTTTCTCAGAAGTCTTTGAGAAAATGATGTCACATAGGGGGTCTTTCATTTATGTTATGATATCTGAAAACAGGTTAAAAGTATTAACATTCCCGGCATTAGCAACAGTGAATGTAAATTCTTGGTTGGCTGAGTTCTCAGAGATTCTTAGGAGTTAGAATAGCTGAGCAGAGGCAGAAATAAACAGCTACTGAAACAGTCTGGCAAGCAGATGTGGATAGAAGGCAAAACGCAACAGGGTGATGTTTGCTAGTGGCACAGTTGTTATGCGCAACACCCTACTCAGAGTAAAGCATTCTTGCTCAGGAAAACCATAGTGATTCATATGTGGTTGTGCATGAGTTTCTAATAATGCTCACAAATTCTCTGGACTTTGCAAAGGAATTCTGGCATTGTTCATTAATAAAAACAAATCCATTCCCTGTACTCTCTGACCAGCACAAACAATACTGTTTCTACCATTATTAATAGAACCCACAATGAAATTACTTATTTGGGGTGGGTAGTAGAAGTAGTAGCATAATAAAGCACAGGCAAATATAGATGACCATTGAGCTAGGAGACTAATTTCAACAAAATAATGACTTACACTCCTCAGAGGAAAAAAAAGGGTAACCAACAGTAGAAACATGTTAATTAGAGGCAGTCAAAAAAAAATCAGGTCTTTCCTGCTTTGCATGATTTATATATTTTTCTTCGGCATGATGTATATATTTAATTTTAGAGCAAACACTTTAAACCCCAAGCAGTTGGAAGAAAATTTAATGTAGAAACATCAAATCTTTGTGGTTGTCAAAGAAATCTGTTCCAAGACATTCATGTCTCTCCTGTGCTGAGCACCTCAGAGCTGGACACAGTACTTCAAATGGGGTCCCATGAGGGCAGAATAGAGGGGAGAATTCCCTGCCTTGTCCTGTTAGTCACACTTCTTTAGATGTAGCCCAGGATACTGTTGGCTTTCTGGATTGTAAGTGCACATTGCTGGCTTGTATCTTGTATCCAGTTTTTCATCTGCCAATATCTCCAAGTCCTTCTCTACAGGGCTGCTTTCTATCCATTTATCTTCCAATCTGTTTTGATACTGGCAATTGCTCCAACCCAGGTGCAAGGCCTTGCACTTAGCCTCATTGAATTTCTTGAGGTTTCTTAAGCCTGTCAAGGTCCCTCCATATGGCATCTCTACCCTCATGCATATCACCCATATCTATATAATCATTCACATTAAGTAAATCTTTTATGTCACAGATAATTTCAGTTTATTCAGCACACCAGTAAGGATTTCCATAAGAACTTTCCTTGTCCATAGTTTTGTAAAAGGCTATTACTAATTTCCGTAGATGGCTATAGAGGTTTTTGTATTTTCCTTTGGCATCCTAGTATTTCCACATTGTGATGTTTTCTTCCATAGTACCACTTAAGACCCATAGGATTGTACTGTGTTTGCTGTAAATCAAATCATTTGCATAACTCAATTCCAAGTACAATGTTTTCTCAGGATCTGTGTCTGAATATAGGCTGACCTCCCTCCAGACATATTTTAGGAAAACACTGATGGTTCCATACTACTCCTGTAAATTTGGTTCCACAAGGTCTGCTTGATGGTCCTTTGCCATTGTCACAATGACAAAACATTTCCCAACAGCCTGGGCATAAGTGGCAATCACTGGCTACACTTTCACATGGCATTTCAGTCATATGAAATGACTGCACTGGCATGGTGCCTTCCGCATATCACAAGAAGGATGTAATACTTTCCAGTTAATGATGCTTTTACTGAACTGTATTGTATTATTTCTAGATGTCCCAGACCTGCACCTTTATCTTGTAAACACTCTGTTTTGGTACTGGAAAATCTGAAGCTGTCAACAGAGTGGAATTAGGAAGAGCACACATGTAAGTCTACAAAATCTTTCTGAGGTTTTAAGTGACATCCACTAGTTTAACATCTTGTGTATCATTAGATCTCTTTGAGTAGCAACAGGCCAGTGGAAAGTGTAGGTTGGCAGTAGAGTAAGTCAGAAGTTTTCCAGCAAAGCAAATGCTGATTTGTTTATCCTAAAAGGTTTTGTTTGAGGTCCAGTTAGAACTAACATATGTAAATACCATAAATTAAAGCACAGCCTCACCTTTGCTTCAGTGACATTCTGTGTAATTTCCTGCTGATTTAAGATTAATTTGTTGTCTAATAATTTGAAGTGATGTCTGAGCTTCCCCTACAATGAAAATTACTGATATGCAGAAAAACATGTTAACTTGCCAAAACCCCTCATAGTTTCATTTATTTATCCTGCAGAAACAAAAGAGATTTATTGGCATCTCTTTCTCTGAGTAATGCTTGTGGCAGGAATTCTGCTATACCACTGTTAACAAAAAAGTTGAAAATTATGCTAGACTTTACTTTCTTGTCTACTATGTGCCAGGGAGTATTTATGTGTGTAACTGCATTGGAACTTTTCAAAATGGTGTAAGACATATTTAAAAAGAGGAGGGTTCTTGTCTCATCAGCTAATAATTAGGAAGTATGAACAGGTTCTAGACAATTAGCCTGAAAGTCTTTCAATTTTCTAAGCCAATAGAACATCTCTATAGCATTCCATAATAAACCAAATTAATTAATTTAATTAAAACCCCATAAATTCTAAAATGAAACATGATTTTGAGTGGGTAAGTACCCATGCCAAATAGTGTCTTATAACAATACAATCTTATTCAATTGGTTGGACAGATTACTCATATGGCTTCACGCTTTCCTACTTGCTGGCAAGCAGTAGGCATGCTTGGTTACTTTGAAACTTCTGCTGTATGGAGAGATTGCCATTCAATTATACAGAAACTCTAGTGTCGTGCCTACTTTTCTATAGAATTTTTAGGCTTTTCACATAAGAGGAAAGCAAGTGCTTTTTATTCCTTTGTCTTTGAAGAGAAAATGCCAGAAAGGTGACGATTCTCCTGCTGTTAAAATCTAATGCAACGTCATAGGCCCTTCTTTACATGTACTTGGTCCCAGGGGTTTACAAGCATGAACATGAATGAATTTTCCCAGCCCTTGACTCATGGGGTAAATCTATCCAGAGACATCAGACCACTAAAATGAATCTGAGGAGCAAAAGGTCTACCAGGTCACTGCAGCGGTTCAAAGCATGCTGGTGCCAGTCCCAGTGCACTTACACCAAACCCAGAAATTACACAGATATAATAATCTTATTGTTTTCACTAGCAAATTCTCAGTGATTTAAATTCATTATAGAATGACACGCTTGTAAAGCTTTTTCTTCTGATCTTGTCCCAGGTGCCTGATTGCAGTCATCAAACATACCATACTAAGTATTTATATAAATATATCATAAAATAATCAAATATGATGAGTTATTCCCTTTGTTCCTTTATGTTGATACACTTTTCACAAAATATTTAATATGCTTCTGAAAATGATGATGCCAGTGATAAAGCTAGTTTGCAGTTTCATAGATAATTTATGGAAGTTATAAAAAATGAACCAAATTGTCATAACAACATGACAATGTGAACATTCATGTTTACATAGTGTCCACATACAGTACAAATACTGAATATTAATATGAAATGAGAATTTATAAAATTTGCAATAAACATAATGTAGAAAAAATAACAACTTGATAAAATCTCTGCTTGTATTGTAACCTATAAAGAGATTTTACTTTATGAATGACTTTGACATTTCCTTTAATGTGTATTGTTTTACACGTTTAACCACAAATCCTGGTATATTTTAAATGTAAATTAGATCATATCTATCCTGTTTCCCCTTTCAGATAGACAGTCACTCTAATCCAAGAGAAAGAAAGAGAGTCCATAGACAGCATTTTAAATGTACTTGGCACATATTCATCCCAAGGGGTGCAAGCAGCAAAAATTGTCTGGGTCAGATTCTGCTGCTTCTATTCTCATAAGGTAGTTGTTTGTTCAGTGATTCTGTTAGCTTGAAGGAAAGCAATACACAGTCTTTTGTCTAAATATAGGCATTTATTGCTGTTTTGAGATACTGAAAGACATTCTCCTGGGGCAGGCAGATGGTACACAGGATCTATGTGAGAGCCCCAACTTCATGATGCTACTCTGGAACACCAGTTATGGCCAGGCAGGATACAACAGGGTATCTCAAATGACACTCGATGCTTACTTTTAGGCAAGCTGATCACGCCTATATAGACACCCAGTAACATATCTCTTCTGAGGACAGCCTTTGCACATGATCATTGCCTCACTGTGATGACAAAGGATGCAGTATCTGTCCGATAACTGTTTGTTCTGGTGGCATCTTCTTTGTGGTTCATCGATATCTGAAGAAATTGAATGAATCATGAGGCCCGTGCCTTTGCACCATGCGAATACCCTGAGAGTATTACAGTTATAATTATAATACTTGAACTGTGTTTATTTCAGTAATCTGTTAATTACACTACTAGCAACTGGGAATGAGTCCTGAGGTTTTCATTTTCCTAGTAACTCTAAAGCCCTGTTTTTTCTACTACCTTTTGCCAAGGAATGTCCTTAGGCGTGCTGAACTGTGAGTTTAAGTAGCAAATCAGAAGTGCCACAGGACACTGGTTGCCTGTATGCATCTGTAAATTTGAAGCTTTGGTTCAAAATGTGAACATTGTCTAATATTAGATAGCACTTCACAGTTCCTCCTCAGAGGTTAGAGTGAAGTTAAATGTCGCATTCCTTCATGGCAGAATTGTTCTCATTTTCTCCATCTCTCTGTCTCTCTCTCTTTATTTACTGTGTAGGGACCCCAGACAGTTATAATCCTGAGGTTAGATACCCCAAAATGTTTTTTAAATTTAGATGAGATAAAAGTAACAATTAATGACTTGATAACCCCATTACACTGATGAATTAATGTTCTGTAAATATATTGCTACTGTCTCATGAAGGATTAGTTAAGTGTATAAAAGTGAAGTTGCGAAGTCATGTTTAAGATTTTGGGCATTTTTATTTATGATACCAGGAATGTGAATGTTGGAATTTTTGAAATACAAATATTTAATCTGGATGTCGTAATCCATGTCTTCTAAGGTGCATGGTGTACATTCTTCTTCATCTCTTGGTAAAGCATCCACATACTACCACATCAGCTGAGCTGAGGGTATCATAAACATAAGTGCTTTGTGTAATATTAAAACTTGAAATATTATTCAAATACTGTTAATTTCCAAAAGCATTGCAGAGGAACAAATCACTGAAATCAGTTATATGGCAAAAGATCCCCTGCTACTTCATTCTGTTCTAGCAAATAAGACACTACTGAATTGTTATACGACTTTCAACCTCCTTCACTACACAGTACCCAGCATGCTTATTTCCAAGGACCAATACTATGCAACTTGGCTTAAAGGGAGAAAAGGTAATTTTTACTTCTGATCATTAATTTTTATGCCTGAATTTTATCCTGCTTTTAGCCTAAGTGGTACTGCTGTTCACAGTTTACTCTTGCTTTATAAATTTATTATATAAATTTTTATTAGTTATTTCTACCTATTTTTAAAAATTATTGTCTGTGCCATGCACTATTCATGTCTACTTTAGAAAGCCTGGCAAAAAATACACAAAATTAGACTTCCTTCTAGTTTACAGAAGGAAAAGCCTAAAGGCTGGAAAACTTTCAGGTACAAATCAAAATATCTGCAGCAGTCTTTGGCTTATTTCTGTCTTGGCAAGTAGAAATAGATCCATAGTAATCAATTTAAAAGGTATTAGAACAATTATTGGTTGTAATTGTCATGACACCTGGTTCCAGACTTGTGAAATAATTACTAAAGGCATCAGTGTGCAAAGATTTCGTTAATCGTTGGTTTTATATCACTAAGTGTTTAACAGAGTTTGTCACTCTTAATATGAAGCTGAATGTCTGTTTCACTTACACAAATATCAAAAATAAGGAAAATAAATAAAACACACACACACATTATCACAGAGGCAAATCAGAAATAAAGAATTAAGGTGAAGATACCATCCTTCTTTTAGAATTCCAGGGTTCAAAATCAGAGTTGACTGGTTTGAAAAATGTCAGTGTTATACATTGAAATAGCTTGTGCCAAATAAAATATATGCAAGAGGATTTATAGCAAGAGATTAAGGAAGGGGCCTTGAAGTCTCCTTTTTCTTAATGCTATATGTGTTCTTGAGTCTTTTTATTTATTTTTTTGCAGCTGTGACCCTGAATATCTGAAACTGAGCATATACCAGTTGCTATTCCTTCTTGTCGTTCCCACCATGGAGTTAGGGAAAGATGTTAGCAATGGGAGTTTAGAGTCATTTGCCACATTCTCTGTAACACAGCTTTTCTCTGGACACCTCTGTAAGAGTTTTTGCTCCAGGGTAACTCCAGGGTAATCTGTCCTTCTGCATCGAGGGATTAGAAAAACTGGCTTCTAAGTTAAGAATTCAATGCTAACAAGTATGAATACCCTCTTCTTCTTCCCTTCTGCCTCCCTCATATGCTCTTTTGTTCAATATGTTACTGCATATGCTGTGTTTGGCCTAAAAATGATGTGTCCATTGATCTTCAGTGGTGATGAATGAAACGATGATGCATCTACAGAGGTTAAAATCATTACACCTGTGAAAGATCAAACTTATCTATGTCAAGGAACTGAGGTCTTTTAACACCTGTCTTCTATGCTTTCTTGACATGTAGTGCTACCTGCCTTGAGCAGTGGGTAAGAGTCTTTTATTAGTTAACTCTTCTTTTGATCGTTTTGGCCTATTATAGGTCTAGTTAAAACCGCTTTCCTGAAGTTTCTGTAGCAGAGATCAAAGGGTGCATTTCACGTCTTGTGTCTAGCAGTCTCAAGGCCAAACAAGTTGATGTGTAGGTCGCTATAGCTACGGTCACAGATTTTACATTCCAGTGGATGGCCAAAGATATATGGCTTTATGAGGATACTAGCTCACACTCAAGGTCATTTGTTGCGTATATGAGATACCTGATTAAAGAATCAGGCCTTCATTTGGCTGTATCTTCAAAAAGGAAGATATGAGGCACGCATCTAAGGATCAGCAGTTTTAACGTCACTGATTTAAGAGAGTGAATCTAAGAGTTAGGTAAAAAACCTTGTGAGTGAGGGATGATGGCAAGGAATGAGTTTCTAAAAACTGGCTAGCCAGCAGAGAAGAATTATATGGGACAGATTTTCTAGCAGTGACTGAAGAATTCCAGCTCTGTAGAAAAAACAGTAGCAACATTGCTGTCTTGTAACTATGTTTAATTAAAGGTCTAAATAGAAATAGAAAATTAAAAAATAAAAAGCAAAAATTGTCTACAAAATACCTAAATAAAGCCCATCCTTGTTTTATACCTTGTCACAGGGTGACATATCTGAAACTCGCCATGATGAGCTGTGTCATAAGAGAACAGTGATCCCACATGTTTGAGCTACCTCAGTAACAAAACCCATTAATTGTCAAAATGGAGAATAGCAGAGAGGAAGTGTGAGTCAAAGTTGTAGAAAATGTGCAAATCTAAATGACTGCATATATGTCTCAAACTAATTACACTGTATAGGTCCTTTGGGAAGTAATGGAAGTTCTTGCACAATGAAAGGTCTTGGTTATTCCAACCATCTATGGAATAATATCCATTTGTCTGATGTCTAGTGATGAAATTTTGTAGAATTTCACCCATGCTGTCTGTGTGTATGTATATTCACAATTATGAAACATGTATGTATGTGTATATATATATATACATATGACATATATGTGTTTTCATATACCTGTATTCAAAAATCCCCCTCCAGAGGGAGACAGTGGTCTAGAGTCCCCTTTTCTTCTGGATTGGGTTCCAGAAAGTATTTTCTTCTCACCATCTAATCTGTTATGTATGGAGACATCCTGTCTCCTGTGTGAAACCACTTGAATAAATTACAAGTCCTGGACAGTGTTAATGCAGTGTTTTCATAACCAATGATATCTTTGATAAGAGATGTAAAGGTGACACTAGGACTCTTCTTTATTCAATCTCATTTTCTCCTCTTCCCATGGTGCTGAATTCAGCTGAGCTGCTGAGATGGAATGTGTACTCCAAATTTTTTGCACTGAAAGTTTTTTTAGTGTGCGCTTCTCTATCTATTACACATTTATGAGAGCACTGTACAAAAAAAAAATTAAAATCATAGTGTTAGCAATAAAGCATGGCTTACTGAAACTAATCAGAAGATAGGACTAAGGATAGAAAGAATTAAATGAGATTATATCTTTATCATATCTTCCTAATAACCAATCTGAAAATCTAAATAGCTATTCATTTACTATTATGTACCATGTAAAGTGGCAGGAGAAGCTACAGTGCATGGGTTGTTGGTTGTAAGTTCACTAAAGCAGAGGAGGAAAATCCAGACAGGTTGTTTAACCTATTTGAGGTTGTTTGCCTTGAAAAATAAATGGTGAAACATTTTCCTGCTTAAAAAGAAAAAGAAAAATAAAAAACAAATAGTTTTGAAAAAAAGGATTTCATGATGAGGAAGGAAATAATGCACTTTTTGTGCAGTATTTCTATAGAAAAGAGTGACAGAAATCTATTGATGCACATTTGCAATAGTAGTGGATTGCACCATGCAAAGGAACAGAAACGCCCATGCCTGAGGAAGATAATTACACTAGACATTATGTTTGAGTACATCACATAGGCAAACAGTAAAGCAGTGGGAGTAATACAGTTGGAGAACACCTACAAGGAGAGAGTTTTAGCAACAATGATACTGTTTGGTTACAAAACACAATAAGGAGAAAGAAAATGGTGAAGCAAGCTTAAATGCCTTGGTTCTATGGTTCTGGTAACTAGTATCTTTCTGGATAAAGTTTCTGGAAGAAGTAATACTAACAATTACAGCTGACACTGTGAATAATGAGTGACATTGCAGAACAAAAGCTATAGGAAATATCTACCTCTTAGCTCAGCAGAAATATTGTCTGCATCCACGGGAAAGGCAGGATGGGTTGCAGCCAATGGATGAATGAAATTTTAAATGAAAAGAAAATTAAAAAACCCAAAAGGTAAATTCTGTTAGTAAACCAATACTGAGACTTGATACTACATTTACAGGAAGGCATTGTGCCTTGGAGAAAAATCAGAAAGGAGTTTTTGGAAAAAAGTCATGTAGTATCTATGAGATTGTTGTAGATTCAAGACTGCTATGCCAATGCAAAACATTCTGTATGTTACAGTGTCTTCAAAAGTATGGCAAGAAAAAGAATACATCATGAAGCTCATAATCTAGTAGTGGAAGAATATAACGGAGTAGCACATCTTAGCAAATCCTGTAAAAAAATGAGAAAGCTAGAACATGCACCAATCCTTGCAAAACTAAAACAAAATCAAACCCTCAGCTGGTCCACCTTGGATTCCACGAAGAAAATTTATTTTCTGTTTATGGTGAATTTTTAAAAAACCTCAGCAATTTAGTTATTTTCAACATTCAACATTTCTGAAGGTGATGCTTTATCAAATAAAAAGATACATGAAATAAAAGTTAAAAATGCAGAAAATTCATATAACAGGTTTTTTAACATACAGTGTCAAAGAATTACATGAAAAAGGTCATTTGCAGTCAGGACTCTCAGAGATGTAAATGCAGGCATAGTTAAATTACAGAATTTTTGCCATAGGATGTTACCAGAGTGAAATGCTTAGATTGGTTCCTACTCTTGAAATAAAACTCTATCAAGGTCTATTAAGCCTAACGCTGCCATCCATGGCTCAAGAAGACCCAGTGCTGGGAGCTGGGAAGTATCACAGTCTGTTTCTCTGTTCTTATGTTGTTTTCTAGGTGTCTCCTGTTGTGCACTGTTGAAGATGGGAAATAGACCATTGGTCTGACCCAGCTGGGCCAATTTTCTTTGTACAGTTGGAGACTATTGGTGCATTACAGACTTACTTATTGTTTGATGAAAAAAAAGTTTCTCTTTGTCATTGAAAGTTGGAAATTTCATCAAGTCTCGTCTCTGTACACTGTAGAATAGCAAGACCTGTAGAATTGTACAAAATCTTACAGCATTCAGGACAAGGCTCCAACTTCTGCACCATCACAATTTTTGTACATGATCTTAAAGCCACAGAGAGATGGAAGTGGAAGATAAACATAAGCCATAATAGAAAATCCCAGAGCACACCTTTTCTTTTTTTTTTTCATGTGGTTTCACAGAAAGAAAATATGTACTTCAAAATGGCTTGGACAAACTACAAATTTAAAGCAACTTGTTAGGAACAAAAACCTTAGAGTAAGTAAAAAAATTTCATGAGACATACTAAGGTTGGTGTGCTATTACAGGTATAATAACTTTGCCTTTATTTTGGACACAGAATACATAAAATAAAAATGCAAAGTTGACAGAGTAGTGCTGAAGACAAAAAACTTTCTATTTTCAGAGAGAATCATGGCAACTCATAGTCTATTTTTCTCATTGTCTAAAGCAAATTCACAGTCCAAAGTATAACAGCAAAAAGCGCACAAATATCCAAGAAGAAATAAGCCAAGAAAAATGAGGACAGTCAAAATATTTACTTCAGCTTTTCAAAGCATCTAATCATACCTGTGGAAACCATTGCTTCATCTGAGCACAGACTGAGGAGCAGAAAGGTCATATCAGTGCTACCTGCAGAGTAGTCTCTTCCCATGTGCAATTGCTAAGCATAGACACTGTTCTGCACAAAGAGAAGAACAGAATCACAGAATATGCTGAGTTGGAAGGGACCCACAAGGATCATCATGCCCAGACCTTAGCCCTGCACAGGACCATCCACAAGTGTCACACTGTGTGACTGGGGGCATTTTCCAAACACTTCTTAAACTTTGTCAGGCTTGGTTCTGTGATGACTTCCCTGGGGAGCCTGTTCCAGTGCCCAGCCACCCTCTGGATGAAGAACCTCTTTCTAATATCCAACCTGAACCTCCTCTGACAAAACTTCAGGCCTTTCGCTCAGGTCCTGTCCTTGGTCACCACATCCTCAAAGTGATGAGGACTCCCTTCAGTCTCCTCTTCCCCCAGCTGAACAGACCAAGTAACCTCCCTCAACCACTCCTTATTCTCCTCAAGGCCTTTACCATCTCACTGTCCTCCTCTGGACACTCTCTAATAGCTTAATGTCTTACATTGGGGTGCCCAAAACTGCACACAATATTTAAGGTGAAGACAGTATCTGCACATCACTGCAATTTTTCACAGAAATATCTGCTATATCAAAGTGAAGTTCCAATAATTTGCAGCATGGTAGCTGGACACACAACTAAATAGGTTGTACAAAACGTGGACAGCAAGTTTGTTTGGCTAAGGCCACAGATCCCCAGTGGATCACAGTCTGCAAACAGGACCACCTCCAGTGGGCAACAACACCATGTGAGAAAACCAGCCATTATCCTACAAATGTCTGAAAATTACTTTGGAGATAAAATACATTCCAGGCAGGAGGCAGTACTGATGTTAGAAGAAGCTACTGTGTACCTATAAATATAAGGAAAGACTTGTTCTAGATAAGGCAAAAAATTCAAAACCAAAGTCTGGCAGGGCCACAACAGCTGAGATTATTATTCAGAAAGGTTGAAAAAGGTGTCTCAAAACTCATTTTCACCATGGTGAAAAGCGTAGACAATGCAGATTAGTGGAAGAAGCTTCTTGAAAAAACACATCCTAGAAAAGTGTTTTCTTATGTCTCTTTTTTTAGGGTTTTATTTTATTTTTTTTCCTTTTGTGCATAAGTAACCCACAAATTGTAAATAAATAGGGTGGAGAGATGGAAAGTTCTTGCTAATTTACTCTTTGCTTTGCCTGCCTGGGAGTAATCTAAAAAGAAGTAATAACAGCACAGATCTGTGTGCTGTAAAGATGAAGCTGACACACATGTATTTGGTATTGCCTTCATCCTCACTAGAAGAACCCTGTGTGTGGAAAGCATCATCCAAGAGAGGCAGAACAGTTGGCTCAGGCTAAACTAAGAAATCTGTTTAGCTAAAAGATGGGAATGTTTTGAATTACTTGGGAACCATTAGCTGCCAGAGAATCAACCCACAAGACAAGCATCAAACATTCCAGGTAATAGCAATTGGGGACAAGGTTAACTCGCAACGAAGTTTTTAGGGTTTTTTTTGAGGAAATTCTGTTCTTATCTCAAGAACTACCTTTTCTTGGATAGTCTAAGCCTTATTTTTACAAGATTAAATGAAAATTCCAAGAAAGGTGGGAAGACTATGGTCTGTAACAGTTCATCTCAGAACAGCAAAACACATGTGCAAATACATGTCCCCTTTATGTTAAAATCTGTGGATCAGGCTGTATAACACTTTTCTCCAAGTCTTTCTATTAATTCCTCCATCACCCAAAGGTGTGGTAACTTGGGACTCACTCCCTTCCCTCCCTACTTCAGCACACTTCAGAATGAAACCAGCAAACTGGAATTCTGGCCTGGCTCTTGGTAGTCCAAAACTGAGGGTATTTGTGGAGAGCCCAGAGCAATTCTGTAACAAAATATGTAATTATAAGTATTACATAAGTTAAAATTTTAAATTACCTTTGAATATAAAGAGATGTAAATCCAGAACTGCAGAGGGCAAGTTATAGAGTGTCAAGAATTTTTTGAAGGTGAAATAAAGAACTGAGGTGTAAAAGTCTCATAAGAGAGAAGAAACAAGATTAAGAGGATTGAACTTCTCCAGTACTGAATTTGAATTAAACAGTATTAGCTATGTATTTTTAAACGAACTGTTCATATTTCACATAGCTGGATACTCTGTGGTTCCTGAAGAGTTAATAACAGATAAAATATTGGAAGTAATTTATTTCAGAAAGTCTTCTAGATATATCAATTCAAGCTGCCATATCAAATTTGTACTATTTACAGTTTATCAATCTATCTTTAAAAGTCTGTGAAGATAACAAAGCTCTTCATATTTAAAAACCCACATAAGATTCAAAAGATTGCTAATGCTTACCAGGGTTGCAAGTAAAGTTAATTGAGAAATTAAAAAACTGACAGTCAGGGGGAAAAAAAAAAAAAAAAGAGAAAAAGAAGGAAAGACACTTCAGCCATTCTTTTGGCTGCCTTTAGTTAGAATATCATGATGCTTCTTAGAATCATTCATTAGTTTTGTCATCGTGTGTGAACTTCATGGAAGGAAGACTAAAATCTTTAGTGAGAAATACCTAACAAGCTTCTGGAGCCAAAGAGTTGTGCCTGCCAGGGAACTAGAAGAGGGGGGGGGGGAAATTAAAAGCAGGGTTACCCATGTTGTAAAGGAAAAAGAACATGGGACTGGAAATCGGATGTAAGTGGCAGTCTGCCAAGGCAACAGTTATGCCATCTGCAGCAGGGTCAGAAGTCAGAGCCATCTTTGAAAGTAAGCCCCATGGAAGATATCTAAACAGAACCAATGAGGGCACTCTCTCTGTTTTGTGAGGATACCCAATATGCTACTGACAGTTTCCTGCCAGAGCTGCAGGCACAGTGTGCAGTGGGGAATGCTTCTGCATGGTGGAGGAGCTGCCCCTGATCCCTCTCACAGGGCAGTGAACACACATCGTGCAGGGTGTTGCCAGCAGGACCCTGAAACACACTGGGGGCAGCTGCAGTATCTTATCTGCTCTGGAATATATCTGCTTCAGTGCCAGACCGAAAATGAAACAAAATGGCACCAACAAATGAAGGAGCCTACTAGCAAGCACACGGTAGCAGCAGAGGCAAGCTGGCCAGAGAGGGCGTTGCCTGGAGGGCAAAGGAGGGCTGGAGTGTCGGGGAACACCACCCTGCCTTGGTGGCGTTGGTGGTGCAGGAGTGCCACACAAGGATGTTTGGCTTCTCTGTTTGTGGACGTGGCAAAGACAGATTTGGGCATTCTGATTTTGGATTATTGTTAGGTTTTACTTGAATTGGTTTTTTTATCTCCCTACTCCCCCAAAAAATTGATAGTGGAAAAAAGTGTAACATCCACCTAACAGCGGCCTCTGGTAAATGATCTTAGTCAAATGACAGGGACAACAAACAGAGTGTACTCTCAGCAGCACTTCAGTTTCACATGCCTGGAAGCCAGCCCTTTGTAAATATTTTACTTTATTTTCTTTTTTTCCTCTTTAATTTTTTTCTTTTTACTTTTCCCTTTTTTTATCCCCTGTTTTTCTCTGGTTTGTTGGGGGAGTTTTTTGTCTTTGTTTTTTTGTTTTTTGGTTTTTTTTTTTCCCTCCCCTTAAGGTGCATAAGTATTCCATCTTGTTCCAATGCAGTCATCCAAGGCATATGAGGAGGGGTCTTGAAATGCTTCTGTTCTAATAATCTTCTTCCACAGAGAAAGAACAGGGCAAAAGGCTAGCGAGAAATTTATTGTCTAGCAGGCAGCGTGTAATTACCATAACTTACCAAAAAAAAAAAAAAATCCACATGTTGGGGTCTTTGATTTAATGCCATCAGAAGTGTAAGGTTACATGAAATAAATGGCTAATTGGGTTAATTTAATAGCAGGTTAAATCTTTCTTTTATTTTGTGCTAAAGGAACATTAAAATGGTGCAGTTTTCAAGTGGTCTTAGAGAAGTAAAGTAGAGTTTCTTGATAAAAAAATATATATAGTGTTCCTACTGCTAGGTTTATGGTGGGAGCTTCTGGCATTCTTCCAGTTCACCGCATGAAAATCTAAGCTGCCTGTATAAGTACAGAATTTAGTGTTGGGTCTTAAGGTTTTGGTTGGCATGTTGCCAGAGATGTTATGTATTTAGCTGGGAAAATTGCCTAGAAGTTAATTGAGAGGAAAACAGCAATATACAGCCTGCACCACCTTAAAAAATGCTGTGGATGTGCATATGTTGCTGATCCTTGATAAGAGATGAGTGTTTGCAGTAAAGAATTGGTTTAAAAATTGGTCCAAAAATTGGCTAGATTGAATTTTTCAAGCTTCTCCACTCACTTCATTCACAATTATTATTGTGTCTCTTCTCTTTTTAATCTCCCTGCTTGCACCATCCTTAGATGGGCCAGCAGCAGACCACATCATGACCACAGTCTTCTTTGGAGTGGGCAAAGCTGGAGTGCAACACCTTTGTGCCAGTTCCAAGGACCAGGCAAGACTAAAGACCTCCGCCCTCACCTCCTATTCTTTTTCTTGTGACAGCCCCAAAGCTTATGGTGTGGCTGCTTGTTTTACTATCACCACCATCCAGTAAATTCTGGAAGCTCTAATTACAGAATGGGCATTGACACTTAAGCCGCTTAAGAACAGCAGATGACTTTTCCCTGCCACACAACTAGCCATGCTGCACACTATCACCCAGCACAGCACCATGTGCCTGGGAAAGCCCCTTTGTGCTGGGGAGTGAGACCTCAGCAATTTGGTGATTTTTTCATCTTGCCAGAAAAATTAGGCTTTTGTCATCTCAGTAAGTGAAACATTCTCTTTAAACTGTACTGAGCCAGTCTGCAGAGGCAGAGTTTAAGTGGTTAATGATCACATCTGTAAGTAGGCTCCAGATCGGACAACAGGCTACCTTCAGAGCAAGGAGGCTGGGGGGCAAGAGGCACAAGAAAACAAAACTAGGAGCTATGCTGAAAATAAATGAGGAAGAGGCTTTCTTCCAATTGTGTCCAGCTGTCTTTTGTACGCCCAGTGGATGCTCCTGATGCACTGATCTAGAAGAGACATGAGCAAAGTAGAAACAATGACATTTCGCTACTGTATGAATTCCCTCTCCCTTCAGTTAATCCTGTTCTTACTGGGGCCTTGTGCGGAAAGCTGATAATTTTGATGGCCCCTGAATAAAGCCGGTAGCTTGAATTCCTGCACCAGCCCCCATATAATGAATAGGGCTAATGAATGCTAGTAAGTGGTAGGAATCTGTGACCAGCTGCATCAAGGCAGGTAATACAGCTCAGATTTAATTGGGAGCAGGTATTGGAAGGCTGTATTACTTTAATTGGTGAGGGGGTTTTATAAATGGAAGGGACAAAGCATAATGGACAAATTGTGCTGTACAATAGCACTTAAGCTGGGATTGTATGCATTCGTTAATCTGTTGAGGAATGAGGCAATTCTAAACAATTTTCTCAGTGAAACCAACTCCAGAAAGCTTGTCCCTTTTGTTCTCCCTTGGGAAAATGCAAGATTGAAACAGAAAATACCTTTACCAAGGCAATCATTTGCCACGTGTGGAAAGCGGATACAGCTGTAAACTATGAAAGAGGGATCTTTGTAGTACAATAAAGGATGGAAAAAGAGATAAAGCTGGGGATAAGAGTGGGGCTGTCACTGCATCCGAAGGAGGAATAAAGTGATGACATTTACAGTGACAGATGAGACTGTAAAGAGAACTCAGGACAATTTAGAGAGGGAAATTTGATATTTAAAAGAAAGGGCTCTGATAATTAAAAGTAGCATTACATTAAACTGTTACGCATGTCATTAGTAACAGAAGGGAACTGGTGCCTTTTGAAAAGTTAATGATTCGCACAGACCTGCTCTTGAAACTTTGTATGTAGTAAAGTTCACTCGAACACGGCATACTGTATGCAACACAGCATAAATTTTCTCTGTGTTTCATAGTGGGAAATAAGAAAGTTATATGATAATATGGAAGGTGTACTGTAAATACCATATGTCAATGTGTGTACAGTGTGGGTGTGTATGTGTAGAATCGTTGTACGCTGGAGGTCCAAGGTAGAGTTGAAAACCCAGCATATATAAATATTGTCAAAAATGCTCATTCTGTGGAATCCTTGGAAAAGGCAGGGTGTCTTTTTCTCAAGGCACAGGTTCACACGTTTTATTTTTGTCTTGTTTGTGTTTAGCTAGATCTGTTCAACCTAGTGTGCCTATGGCAACAGAAGATAGCTTAAAGACTAACCTCTAAAGGTAGAGTGTGTTTAAAGTGAAAGAACACAGCGTATGCAGCCAATTTACATGTCTGGTGCAGCTGTAATGGGTTAAGAGAGCATTTGTAACTGGGTTCTTCTAGTAGAGCTTTTGCTCCAGTGTACTTCGTTACAGGTGGGAAAACAAGAAGGATTGTATGTCCTTCAGAGTTCATGTAGGCTGGGAAGTGGGAGGAGAAAAACAAAACAAAGCTGAAAATGAGTGTTGAATGGGCTTTCCCAGGATCCCCAGGTGGGTTTCATGTATTGCCTAATGCTGAAAATGAGACAGATTCAGCTTTCTGTACTGGTTGTAAAGGCTGAATTATCTTACTCTTACTATTGTTCACAACTAGAAATCAATACACAAAGCTGGAGTTTATTTCAGAAATTCTTTGTCAGTGAGAACTATTTTGTGTTCTTCAACGTTTTTTCATTTTTACAGATAAGGACAGAATTCGGTCTCCAGCTCACAAAACATTTGTATATATGCATAAGATAAATTCTAAATTAAAAATGATATGCAAGAGTAACATTATTTAATTCTAAAAAGGAGCATGAAATTAATACTTATCAAATTGTGTGAAAAAGGATCATAAATGTTTTTGCAGAAATCTGTGGTTAGCACTGTGTGAACTGTAGCAAAGTTTGCCAGAAAGTAGGTGAGGTACACAATGAAATAATCTATAAAAAAACCAAATACACACAAGACTACCTATGTGATGAGCTATCATCCCTTAGCTCTCTAAATAAGATGTTTGAACAGTGACAGACAGATGAGAAAGCAGCTGGAAAATAACTTAGATTTAAAAATAAAACATTATTTATGTGATCAGAGCAGACTCCTTTGGAATCCTAAAAAGGCGTACTGATCAATCACTGAAAGTATCCTAGGATCAGTTTTATACAATAATCATGTTTATTTGATGTGGAGAAAATTAGGCAGCTTAATGTCACCCTCTCTCCTGCCATGTAACGTGTGTTATCTCTGTAGAGCATCTCTGTCCCTAATCACGCAACACTAAACGACATTTGGGGAAACTCCCTTCACAGAGGAAAAAGGAGTTTCATTCAAAAATGCCTGTGTTCCTGATCTTTCCAAATAAAAAACAGATTCAGAAAGTGCAATGACTTTAGTGGGCTGCTTGAATGTTTTTAAGGAAGTTGGGACCACAAACTTCATGAAACTCCTGATTATCCACTCTCTCTCTGAGGCTCAGATGAATATCTAAATACAAAGAAAAAGAAATCTTTTCCTTCTTTAGCCTGAAGAGAAATAGCCAAATTTCATTAAACTTTGGATAGCTTGCTTTCTCCGTCTGTGCATGTGTGTATATATATTTATGTATGTCTGCAATTTAAAAAAAAATGTTTTCAGAAGCCAGTTCTGAAAATAGTAGCCCTGTCACAGAGTTTCATTATCTACATCTGCTTGCAACTGCCATTAAATTCTTATTCTTCAGACTAGATTCTTGCATACCCTGCATGACCTAAAGGAACCGCAAGAAAATCCAAACCCAATAGTTAATTTACAATTTGAGAAAGGTCACAGATCACTATGCCTTGGCACTGAAGTGCTTTAAAATAGGAGCATGTGTTGTGTCCTACTTTTCCTAGTTCATGTGAATGAATCATGACTTTGAAAAGCCAATTCTGCGGTCTTTGGACTTGAAGTTCTCCCTGGCACCCAGTTGGAGTGCAGAGCCGAGAAGTCTCTCTGACATGCAAGGAAGTCACCACATTGTTTTAGTCTTCAAGCAGCTGCTCTATGCCATCTCTATGGCACCAGTAGTAGCTGGTTATGACTCATCTCCCTTAGGTAAGGTTGGAGGAGAGGAACCAGTGCTGACTGGCTTGTAGTACAATAAAGTACTGGTTGCCTGTAGTCTCACAAGATCTCCAAATAGAACTTGCCACACTGTCTGTAGCCCATGATCATTCACAGAGTTCTTCTGTTTCTGGAACACCTGTGGTTTTCTGTTCAAATTGGCATATAGGGTTGCTCACTTACACTTGCTTATCCAACGAAAAAGATGATAATTCATAAAATAATTTTATTAACTATCTTCTGGAAATAGCATTCTTCATGAAAAATGTTAGTCTGCTTGTGGGATTTGATGTAGATGGGACTGAGGGGAGACACTGCCACTGTTAACATGTGGTCTGTATATTGGAAGAGTTTAAGGATACAGTCCACCACATGTGCAGCTTAACACCTTTTGTATACTTCTACCACTGTTTCCGGAAAATGGATGGTTTTGACCTCGTTCTTTTGATAGCTGCTTCTGAAAGGTCAGACTATTGTCTGACCCTTCCACTAGTCAGCATGATTAAGTGACTGTGTAACTTGTGAGTGCTTGTTCAACTGCAACTTCTGCAGCTGGGGCAGCAGCCTCCCTACAGTTCCCATCATGTCTGGGCTACACAGCAGAAAAGCCATGGGAAAACAACAGTCTGTGCCCTAATCATCTCTGCTGACTGAGCCCAGTGCAGAGAGAGAAGTGAGGGCCCAAGCCAATATCTGATGTGACTCCCAGAGCCAGGGTCCTCTCAGTGGTCTCCTCAAGGAAATACTGCACTACACTATCCCCTGAGTAGGAGTGTTTGCTAATGGTCTGGTTCACCTCAAGTGACTCTAAGAAAGTTTCAGGTGATAAAAGAGAATAAATTAAATCTGAGAAGCAAATGGTAAAAAAATCTATTGAATGTAAATCAGCCACTGCAATTTACATCCCAGATTATTCTCATTGCTACAGATATTTGAGATTTTGCTATATTTATTTTGCATCAGGAGATTCTTAAGATGAATAGATACTGTTTCTACCTCTAGATATATAAGATTAAAACAGAGGGAAGATCATGAGGTAATGTATATTAGTTTATTCCTCTCTATTTTGTTCTAAATGGCAGAGTGACTTCCATGGCTTATTTTGATTGCTTCTCTCCTGATTTCACACTTAAAAAATTAAAACAAGAAGTACATTCAGCTTCCCATGGTAGCTTTGGAGAGAAAGAAAGAAACTGAAAATACCTTTGCACTCACAGAAATGTTTCCTATGCAGATCTGTTGAGACCATTCTAGCAGATCTAGTACAAGTATGTGAACTCTTCAGAAAATGTTATATTCTGTGCAACTGAAGAATGGAAAAAACATGCAAAGAAGAATTATTATTTAGAAAGCACTCTCTTGTCAAATTAGACATGAAAGCATAAGTAATTGGTGAGGGGAAAAAAAGGAAAAAAAAAGGGAAAAGCTTTATTCTACTTCAGCTCCAACAAGGGTAAAACTGAAGAAACTCTAGAGAGGTCAAAGGAGTTGTACATAATATGGTTGGAGTTCATAAGGATTGAGTCAAACTTTCTACAATGATAAATTTTGCTCAGGTTCAGTGTCTTTACTGGAATTTGGAAGTTTGCTTTCACATTGGACATTCACTCACTATGTTTGAGCTACAAAAGCATGAAGTAATCAATGTGGAAAGGATGATGAAATACCTGAGTAAGCCTCTGTACTTTGCAATTTAAACTGGGAAAAGGCTCTGGTTACATGAATGAAGCCTACAAGCAGTTTGGCAAACTTACTGAGAATGGTTTACTTGTCAGTACTACAAGGAAGGCTCTTAACAATTGACTTTACTAGGAGACTTCCAGGTCTATCCTGATTTAATTTTAGTATTTATCTTACAATTTTATCTTCTGCTCTAGCTTAAAAGTAACTTTATAGTGCAAAAGTACAGCTGGTAACACTGATAAAAATTGTGCTGGTTTAAAAGTTACCCAGCAGGGGAAATGAGCTCAACTCAAAAGAGAGATTATAAGTCAGAATAACAAT
>JAWWES010000001.1:87369012-87390275 GCA_035583135.1 Lophotriccus pileatus
TTGGTCCCAGCTTTTTTAACTAGGAAAGTTACATATTTATCTTCCACAATCGTTAAGGCAATACTCACTTATGTGCTCATAATCCAAATACTGTGTTGGTTGTCAACAAGTAAAGATTCAAAATCCTTTGACTTTTTTTTTTTTTTTTTTTTTTTTAAGAACTAGACAAGGAGCAGCAACCTTGACATCTTTATGCCTCTAAGGGTCTGGTCATTATCCTGCAGTAGGTATTTCAAGTTGGCAAATCAGTGTAGAAGATCAGGGCTGGAGATGAAAGACCCAGCTAGTCTTGACCCTTGCCACGTCTGTTTTTTTTAAGCGTCCTTCAGTGCTGATCATGCAAAGAGTTGTGCTTAGGCTTATTGTACCACCAGCCAAGATGGAGAAAACCCACCCTTCTTTTGAACTTGTCCTTCTTTTCTCCAAAGGCGTTTTGAAACAGCCTCAGGTTTAGGGTTAATGTTCTGTCTTTCTCTTGCTTAAGACTTTATTCTTTGCCTAAGGAATCTATGAGAATATTTCCTTCTTCTTGTATTATAATGACCATCATGTCATGACAATAATTACAGACATGATCTGGTTTTACTTCCCTAGAACTAGGAAAATGAGTGCTGGTATGTCTTCATAAAATCTTTTGTTCTGAAAAAGGGCTAAGCATGATAAATGAACAATTTACATTGCAGATTGCTGGAGATAGTTCCTTTATTGCAGAGACATATTCTTCTTTGTAGTGAATCCTGGAGTGCAGAAGTGTGTCAGTTATTAAGAAGAGGAAGGATTCTCCATATGGAAATGGGAAAAGTTATTTTCTCAGTTGCTCTGCTAAGTAAATTAAAAGGTACAATTTATTTTGTAATGGATGAAGGTTATCTACTATTTTGCTTCTGTTAGTCAAACTTGTTGCAGCTATCTATATACAACAGGAAATCAGCAACATTTTCAGTGAGTTAAGGTAAGAACCAATGTACCAGGTTACCAATGTAACCTCTGTCTTTAAAAGAGATTACTATACATTATTTTCACTGTGACAGACTGAAAAAAATTTTAATGACAGCAAGGAAGATCCCAAAATAAGGTTTATGAAAAGTTCAGGAAATAAAAAAATTTACTGACAACAGTCTGTTGAAAAAAGAGATATATTTTAGTATCTCATTTGAAACTCATTAAATTTGCCTGATTTTAGAAAGTATCCAACTCTTCTGTGAAAACATAATGCCTTTTGAAGTGTTTCCTGTAAACCCCCTCCTCTAAAGTTGTAGGTTAGAGAGGTTGTAAGGGCTTTAGGTTATTGAAGTTGTAGGGTTTCAGGTTATTTTAGTCATCAAAAATACAGTCTTCTTGTGACTTTTAACACTAACCTGGGTAAAGAGGCATCCATGCTTTACAAGCTAAGTCCTCTCACTGTGTTTGAACACGAACTCCCTTTTGATATTATGAAGGAAAAGACTTTATTGTTTCCATAATTAATCTCACTGAAGAAGGGTGTGTTTTCCCATAATTAGTCCACTTCTTCCACACATGCTTTCTCAGCAGAGACCAGCTCCTAATAGTGCAGTATTTAGACATATTCTTGATCATGTAAATTTTAGCATATGCTTTAACATAACTGGTGGAACATTAAGTCACCAAAGTGCATTAGTCACAGCTTTAGATTAATCCTTAGATTAAATCTCAAATGAGATTTTAGCAATCTCTTAGATTCCAGCTTTTTTATAGTCTGTAACGATCTTAATTTATGAGACTTTCACCACTCTCTAGTTTGCTCCTAATAAGATGTCACTTGATCTCTCTCTCTATTTCTACCAAAGCTGTACCTTGATTCATCAGTTTTTAGTATGGAAGGATGGGAGGAACATAGGGCAAAGGCCACTGAAGTCTTGTGAGTTTCCCATCAAGGCGTGCTTTCTCTGGTTTTCACCAAAATGCCACCTTTTATTCTTTGAAGATGAGTGGAAAGGATTTGGACCGTAAAATCAAAACTCATACCCCATATTTTCGCACTACATACAAATATATTACAGCAGTCATAAGAACTGAAGAAGTTAAAGTCTGAAGCAAAGAAATAGTTCTTATGAATTAAGAAATGTTAATCAGGATTAGTTTTACCTCAAACCTAATAATCTTTAAAGATGACATTTTGGGAACTGCTTTAGTTTTAGAGATAACCCTGGTACCTTACTTATTTCCAAACGTGATGAACTCTACCTGACAATCAATCCTGCTGCAGTTGCTTGCTTTAGGAGATGTCTGAGTATCATACTAGTGGCCTCTGTTTGATAAATCTGTATTCCAATCATGCTTCATCTTGTGTTAGCACGTGAGGGCTGGTTATAGACTTGAAATGTGCAAGTACTTATGCTATTATCAAGATAGTTTGCAGGGTTAAAACTGGAGTTACTGGAATGTGAGTCAATGCCCTGCTTTAGTGATACTGGAATACAATATTTGGCAAATAGTGTAAAAAATAAATCAAAGCAAAATTGAGTTTGTTCTGAGTATTTGAAAGGCCATTTCCTCACATTTGTTTCTAACTTTTCATATACTTCCCAACAGAGATCTGTATAGCTATTTATATTTCTGTAGGTTTTGTTTTTTTTTTTTTTGTTAATTTGAGGATTAAGTATTTTATCGATTCCACTTGGTAATCTTTGGTTCTTAGTGGAATTGTATGGAAAAAAACCACACAAACAACCCCTTCTCATGTTTAAGCAGTGTGAGTAACAACTCACAGTTGGCACTGTGAAGACAGAAGACCTCCCGATGAAAGTATCTCATTGTCACCTCTGAAATGTAGTTACAGCATCAGAGAATGTGGAGGCAGCATTGTCTCATTGAAGAATAAAACCAGTTAGATCACCACTTTAGTTCACAGTTTTACACTTTAAGAATAGCCTTTACTACTACATCCACACCTTTGTTGCTTCACACATGAGACTGAAACAGGTAATGTTTGTTTTGAGGGTTTTTTATTTTTACGGGGTTTCTTTCATTAGTGCTCATGCTCAGTACACATAATCATTTACAATGGGAAGTTTGCTGATACCTTTTTGTAACTTCCTGTTGATTCCCATGACCTTTTTGGACAAAGACTTTGACTTAATACTGCCACAAAAACTTAATCTTCAGCTGACAGGAGGAGTTTAAAAATCTAGAAACTAAACAATTATGTTAATAAAGCATATTTACTTCTCATACATAAGTACTTTATGACCTGGGAACAGTCAGATTTTATCATTGAGCCTGATTTGTTGAGCACAGCAGTATTACTAGTTAGGAGGTAAAGTTGATCTGAAAAAAATTAGTTTGCGTTATCAGTTGCTTCTCTGTCAACCTTCTCTCTCTCTTGATCAAGAAATGAAGTCCTTGGAAAAAGAATGTACAAAACAAATGTCTGTTGTACAGCAAGATGTTCTTTAATTTACTTCCTTTTGTTTAAAAGTGATGTCTGTTTAGCACATTGGTTTAGATATGATTTAAAGCAGTTGACATGACAGATTGAAAACTTAAAATGTAGCATGAATAATACACAGTAAATTTATGTTGGGATGTTTTTATTCACTAGGGAGCCCTGAATAAGTTAGCAGCACTTCCAGCCACAACTTGTATACAGGGGAATAATTTGTATTTATTCCATTCTTCCATGGAGTTAATGTGTGTGTGCATACACACACACACACACACACACGTACGTATGTATATACTTGTGTGTGTATATGCATGCATAATATATGTATATGTGTATATGTATATAGTCAGCTGAGATTCACACACACACAATTCATGTAGTTTATTAACAGTTAGCATATCATCTCTAAATGGAGCTCACTGCAATTTGAGATGTGCCCTGCTAGGAGCTAATGAGCAAACTCCTGCCTAATATTGCCAATTAATCAGGCATAAAAGCATCTAGGATCAGGACCCATTGCCAAGCATAGAAGACTCATATAGACTTCAATGAAACATGATATGTGAACAAATTTGTCTAATTGTATATCAGTCCTACGAAGAAATTCCCACCAAAACACTTAATTATCCGTAATACAAAAACAATGCATCCACCTCAGAATATGTTAGTGGCTTTTTGGTTTGTTGTAAGCCATTTACTGTAACTAATAAATTGAAGGAAGTATCATTATGTTTTCTTGCCAATGTTCCTATTTTAATTGGTCTTGGATACTTGAGCCAATATCTGTGCATCGACTAGAGTAACCAAGTAATGACTTCGCAATGAAAAGTGATCGCTATTGCCCGAATACTTGTCTTCTGTTGATATGGGAAGTTTTGGTTTCAATCAGATAAAATTAATCTCAAAAGTCAAAAGAAACCCCAAACCAACAAACCAAGAGTGCAATAAAAGGTTCAACCTTGCAGTCTATAATAAAAAAATAAAAACATCATTGCTAATAAAAAATATTACTGCTAATATGAAAACTATATATTTGCTCAGGTTCTATGAACTTAATATTGATAATATATCTAGTATACAACTTTTTTTTTTCTAGGAAAAAAAATATGTACCTCTTTTTAGTATAAAGTCGTGATACAGGCTTTTTATTTTTTGGCAACATCAATAGAAAGCCTGTTATGACACACAGCAGAAAACCACTTGAAGTATTGCTGTTACTCACTACAGAAGAATGATTTTTGCAAAGATAAGATGCTTTGGCCTTGAGACACACACGAGTAAATTGGATAGTTTTCCTAAGAAACATTCTTGTTGAACTGTTTTTCTTTTCCATTTCAGTTGACAATATGGATCTGTAGTATATTGTTGGATCTGCTGTGTGATAACACAACAAAGCTTGTGTTCTGCTCTCAGCAGTGCTATTTATACCTTGTAACATTTTTCAAAGTACTGCTTTAGTGTTCTTCCACTGTTAAAAAAAAATAAATAAATAAAACCAACCAAAAACCCCAAACAAAAATCACAAGATAACTGCCCCACAAAAAAATAAAATAATAAAAAAAAAGCAGCCTGGATATTTCCCAGACAATAAAACTCATTTTTCAGCTCATTTTGATTTACAGATGAAGACCTACATCTTGCAAATGATGTAATATGAGCCAGAGTCCATCCCTTACAATTGGAGAAGCTTACAATTGGACAGCTGCTCAGATCTTTTTCTTTAGCTTAATACCTTGAATGGAGAGCAAGAACTATCTTTGGCATTGGGCTGAGAATTGACTATGAATAGTTGTCATCCAAAAATCTCCACAGCAGTCAGGGCACGAAGTGCAGTCTCAAGTGGAAGGCAAGAGTAGTGAAGAAAGCAGGCTAAGCATCTACTAATTTTTATTTGAAGATGGCTCATAGCTAGAAAGCTCAGTATGACTTTGAAGTGACTATATATTGAAGTGTATCTTCATGTGGTCTCTGGGAGAGACCCTTCTGTCCTGAATGCCAATCAGTCATGATCAGCCAGAAGCTGAAGTGATACTTACTCATTGCTGGAAATCAGGGAAAGAAGCTGGAAGAGATTTATGCTAGGCAACAGCACAAGGCTTAAGTCATCCTTAGGCATCAAAGAAAGGGTAAAAAAGACTGCTTAAAAATTTAATACTGGTATATATTTGAATACATAGGTCACCAAAAATAAAAAAACAATCATGATTTTTCCTTATACTCAGAATTTATATTTTCATGGTCAACACTGCACTGTTTGGCAATGGCTAATTTCTAATATTAACCATTTTATGTGGTTGTGTGATGTGTCTGTCCATCTCAATGCCTCAGCTAAAAATCAAAGGAAATATGCTGAATTTTCCTTATGGTTACAGTATATAGTGGGATTACAAATCAGGAAAAAAATATAGCCAATAACTTCTATTGGTGGGGGAGGGGGTGGGGTTCAGTGTGTGTTATTATTATTTCTAGTTGTTCTAAAAAACAAGGACAAGAAGAGAAAGAAAAAACATTGAGGAAGAAAGTACAACACTTCATTGAATGTCCACTGCTTCCTTTAGCATGACAATGTCCTGATAAAAAGCTGGATAGCTTCTGTGGCTCCAATACAGATAACGTATTTTTTCACGGCACAGGATGAATATGTTTTTTGAATAAATGAAGGAAAAAAATTCACATGAAGAAAATTATATTCTTGGGTATAAACTTAGGAAGATGTGTTATCTTTCTATTTAGGACATTTCTCATTTTCTATAGGTAGATAATTTCTTCTCTTTTTGAAACATTATTTGTCTGGGCTAATCAAAATCAAAGGAAAATATATTAACAGCTGTACTGTCATAGATCTGCTTTTCTCTTAATTCACAGTAAATCATCAGTTTCATGGATAATTTGATACACTCAAAGCATGCAGACATGGAAATACAGCCCTCATAGAAAATGTTCTGCTGGAAGGAACAGGAAGAAAAGCTCTTTGCTAAAATCAGACTTAGCACCTTTAAGCTTCTCTTTTTTTCCTCCTATCTTTCCTAAATAGAGTCTTTAGAACTCATGGTATCTCTCAGAAAAGTAAACATTATTTTTTTCTCACCATTAAAAGTCTTTCTTCACCAAAGTCGCAGTCTTATAATTAAGAGTCAAGGTGAAACTATACTAGATTTAGGATTAAGGGCAGCATGCTGAGGGAGGAGTTTGCTGAAACTTTGATCTCTCCTTTATTTTCCCTGCAGCTCATGTTAGTTTGGTGGAAATTTTGGCATGGTCACAGGGCTACACAGTGCTCTCACTTGAAAAGGAACAACTGCCTTTCCCTAGCTTTATATTCTTCAGTTTTCCTACATCTTCATCCTCTTACCCATCGTGATACATGAATTTGAGGTATGTTTTGGAGCAGTCTGAATGAAAAATGTTGAAAGCACTTCTATAACACATATATGGCAATTGAAAAGGAAAAGACCATTGAGTGTGTGTATATCTATATCATCTATAGCTATATCTAAATATTAAAAATTATAATAATACATACATAAATATATATATCATACCTATAAATACGTGTATCAAGATGACATTTTAAGATAGCATAGCATAATTCTGTTAATTTCTGTATGTTTATTTTCAAGATGTTAACAGATACACATTTTAAAATGTTTGGTAAAATTAATTTACTATCCCTCTGTTCACCCTTGGACCTGAGCCAGGCCCACGGGGGCAGAACAGCTACATCACTACAGACTGTGAGGGAGCAGGTGACATCAGGGTGGGAAGCAGATCATCTCCCTCAGTGCTTGCGACACAGAGCTGTCTCAAGTTCCTTTGAGGACAGTCCTCAATGTACTGTATTTCTTGAAGAGTTAAAATTATTTAGCACTTGAAAGAAAACTTTTGAAAACAATCTTGTTTGTTTGTTGGTTTTTTTGTTTTTTTTTTCTGTTGAAAAAATTAATAGAAAAAAAATCATGGAAGTGATCCCTGTGTCGGAAATGTTTATGCTTAAAAATGTATTTGCCAGCTGGAGTGAGGCTGAGCTGTTTTTGAGTCTTGCTTCCAGACTTTATCAGTTGTCCTGAAGACTGATGTAGAGCCATGTGTGAAACTTGGAGACAGAAATCTGCAGTGCTTACCTACATCAGCCAACTGGTTTAGGACACCTATAAACTTGGGATACCTGTTGAGTCACCTAGTGCATTAGGCTTTTTTATCTGTATGCACTGGAAACACAAAGCTTTAATTTCCTTAGTTCTGCCTAAAATAATTGTCATTTAGATGTGTGAGCGTGCACATGTTGCTTTTCCCATCTAATAATGGTTAGTCAATATAACGTACAGCTGCTCCTGCTAATTTTCCCTTGAAAAGCAACTGAAGCAGCATTTAGTGGAGGCATTCACTGATACATCAAGCCTAATTTTAAGGCAACAACTACAAAAAAATAATGAAGGTAATGCATGGCTGAAGTGGCAGACTGTTGAGATAGCTACAGTTTGATGGATACAAAAGTTCTTGGACTGTGAAAGGGACAATAATGTCCCTCCAGACTAGTGAGCATCTTTGGAGAAGCCACTGTAGTAAAAGACTTTTATCTAAGCAACACAATGTGCCTGTTCCTCCAGAAAGCCTTGAAGTACAGTCCTAACTGAGAGGTTGTAATAAAAATGTAAGTAGTCATGGGATCAGAGGCAAAATTCTTTCCTGAGTTTCAGTCTCATTAAAAAGGAACAAAAATAAAGCTTAGCAAAAACTGATTAACTTTCAAGGTGGAAGGAGGATTTAAAACCAAACCCTTTTCATGCAGACTGTTTTCCTTTGAGCTCAGAGTATAGTATCTGGTCTTCAGTGGCACTACATGTGTTTACAGCATTAAGTATATATCATGTGTTATTTTATTTTTTGTAATAGGCATCTTAAAATATGATACTATGAACAGCCATAGAGGAAAAACTTTGTCAAATTACTGAGGTACTTAAAAAGCACTGATATTTTTTCAGAAGCATTTATGAAGTTCCTATGTTTCAGAAGTTCAGAAGGTTGTTAAACAGAAGATGGTATTGTTTGTTCAAATATTCAAAATTGTAAAGGCCAAACGAATAGCACAGGAAGGAAGAAGAAACCATGCAGCATAAAACTGTTCCTGAGAGAGGCTAGGGAATACAAGTCATGAAAACTTTTTAAAGGTACATTATAGCTTTTGTTTGACCAGATGATAGTTGGAAGAAACAGGCAAACTTTTAGATATACCATTCTCAAGTTCAAAGTAGAAAAAAAATCTTCGTAGTAACACAGTCACAAGTAAAGTAAAATGTAAATTTCACTGTTTATGTGCATTGGAAAAGGATACTAAGACAGAAGGTAATAAGATATAAAATTTGTGTTAGCATTCATTGCAGTGAAATACCATTTTTGTTCCCAACTTAGAATTATCAAGGAATGCATTGAAGTTTGAGGAACATCATTTGTCATTATATGTCTTCCTTTTCATATGATAAATAACTTTTTAAAAATTGATGTTATGCTTGTAAATATCCTTTAAATCTCCTTCAGACACTTCTTCCATATAGTGAAGATAAAGGAGAGACTTGACTTTAATATTTTCTTGATTTTATATGTCATAGGAAAAATGTGTATATATTTTATGGTTTAAACATGTATAAGCTTTACATTTTCTTCTAATGAGGACATTAAAAGCACAGATGACATGTTTTTTCAATGTTGCTGCCACAGAAGTAGAAAAGAGAAATAATACAAAATTCAATATTTCTGTTGGTGATAATTTGGTTATTTTGGTAATTTTGATATGAGCATTATCATTTGAAGTGTAACAGTGCAGCAGCTAAAGGCAGATCGATGCTGCCTTGGCTCTGAGTGGACTATGGGAGTTGTTATCAAAGCACATGTTCAGTGGTTGTCCCCTTTATGTGCAAGAAAAGCCAGGTGAACTTCAGGTTAATGAAACTTCAGCTCACAGCACACACAGCCCACCTGAATTTGTCAACCAGTGGAAGTGGGTCACTAATCGAAAAACATGTCAGCAAGAAGCAGGGCAAAGAGGGGAAGGGCAGGAATAAAAATAAAGTCAGCATAAGCACTGTCCAGGGAGGTGTTCCTTCCCCATCAAACTCAATTGCATCTGATTTTTTTTAGTATTTATTTTAAAGGCTACTTGATGCTGTGATATGCTTTTAATTTTCTCTAGGAAATTGCAGCTGACTAGAACTAATTCCTCTTTAAAATCATCTGAATTCAACTTTAATTGAAGAAGCATTCAAACATTTTTTGATTAATAGCAGAAGATTCAATAGATACATTTGTTGCTCACCCTGTTGCAACAGAAGCTGTATTTAAATAATTCCTTATGAAAATATAGGGAAAGACAACTGAATTTTTAAATAAGATTTCTTTAAGTCAAAATAGAAGTTCCCACAACTAAATGTTTAGTAAAGCAACTGTCCACATCGTTGTTTCGTTTTTGTCAACATAAATAATACATTTAATGTTTCTGGCTTCAGTTCTTCAACAAGTTCTAACAAAACACATGGGAGGAGACTGGAGAGAACATGTCCCCCCCTTCAAAATTCATCCAGCCAAAGGTGGCTGTAACAAACTTCCTTGCCCCTCTTTAGAAATGAAAATCGTCTTTGGACTGAGAAAAAGAATCTCAAATGCCAGACCCTGAAGAACTGATCGAAAAAAACTCAGAACAACTGAAATAGGTGAAAAAAACAACATTACACAAGTCTTCTAGAACTAGTGAAAAAAATTCTGTATGTATACAAAAACCTCTTACACTACTATATCCAAATAATCATGTCAAATATAATTTCTCATTAGCCTTATATAGGTAAAAATGTTTAGTAACACTAAACAATACAGTATTCAAAATATAGAACATCTAGTTTAATGCAGATTAATTTTTAACAAGAATTCCTATGCAGTAGGCAGATAGTTCCCACATTCCATTGTGATTGACAAGCCTGACATATGGAATAGTTCACAAATTCCCAGGTGACTGACAGATGGAGAATAGAAAGGCGGATAAAGTTGCCTAGAGAGCTGAGGACGATTTCATATTCAGCGGTTTTGATCAAAAGGATTCCAGATCTCACACTAAATTTAGCACCGCTGGCAATTAGTGCATGATTTATTCAGTCCTTTCATTTGCTGGTTGACAAATGGAAAACAAGCACAAAATTAAAAATAAGTTTATTTCCAGCATTTCGGATATTTAAAATGTGTGTGTCTTTGTTTGCACATAAATTAACATGAGATGAATTTATAGTGAGATTAAATCTGAAATGGAGATGCAAGCAATAAATAAGAGCTTTTTTATGTATCTTTCAGGCAGAACAGGTGTTTGAATTAAGAAATACTAATATGTTTAGCAGCATGACTCCACCTTTAGCATTAGGGAGTTGATGTTTCCCTAAATTTAGAATAATCTTTCCACAATTTAAGATTCTTTCATAAGCTTCCAGCATAGGTGACCATCTGTAAGTCAATAGTAATGCTTTTTAGACCAATAATAATTAAAAAAAACTATCCCCATGTTTTCTGAACACAGTTGAAGAACTGTATTTTTCCTACTGATGCGTCTTCTTACAAGTGGCAGTTAAACATAAACACAGAGCATGGAAATCTTCCCAGTAGTGGATAACGTCACTCTTTTATGAAAAATATACAGGAAATTCTTCAGAGATACGAGTAAAACTTTTTTGAAACTAAAATCTGGTTTCTCAGCCATTCTACTTATTTTGGAGTGAAGAGTCATTTGCTCCAAAATAATGGATTCATATGAACTCTTTGGACAGAATATGCCAATATCTCATCCAAAAATGGAGAGTACAGCATGGTACTCCATTCCTGGGGGAATCTACAAGATAGGAAATTTCAGGTACATGCTTTCAATGCAGAAAACAATCTATCATATAATATGAAGACTGCTAAGAAATGTTCATTTCTAAATCTAACCCTGAATTCATTGTGAGCTTATCCTTATCTTCCGAGGAATAATGCAGACAATGTAAAACTCTGGGTACATCTTTTAAACCCCCCAAGTACAGTTCTAAATCACTTCTGGAAAACACCATTATTTGCAGCCTGTAAGGTTGTAAGCCTGTAAATCTACAGAAGGCTCTCTTTTACAACAAACAGAGAGATATTAAGCCAATATGAATTAAAAAGAAAAGAAGTTACTTCTCCTAGTGGAAAGGTGGAACTACTGATGGTAAATGTTTTAAATCCTAAGAGTTAGAGGAACTTGCTATGAACAGAAAATAAAACCTGCATACCGTAATTTCAAATTATTGCTTATAACTGAAACTATTTAAATTTTTTTTTCTGTCTTCAGAAACTTGCAAGTAATAACAGATGCAGTGTAACTCTGTAGCTACACATATTTCCTAAGAAAGAAATGTGTTTCTAAAGTCTCCACGAAGATTCAGCCTAATTTCTAGCTCATTGCTTTCGGAAGTCAGTGAGTTAGCATGGCAGTAGCACAGCCCAGCCCAAGGAGCACAACACACTTTGTGCTCCATGGCACTCTGTTTACCCTCTTTACAACAGCCTGTGGTTTATTAGTGGCATTTTCTCTTCCTCTGCATATCTTCTCCTAGCTCCCAGCAGCAACCCAGAGTAATTCCCAGAAGCAGACTCAGAGCAGACTTTTTTTTTTTTTTTTTCAGAATTCCCTCTCCACTCCTCTTATGGGCTACAGCAAAATAAAATCATTGTCTCTCCATAAATGTGAGTCCCCTCAGATTTTTCTGCACCTCTGAAAGACAATAATTGTCTCCCAGCTCCTCCCCTTCCCTTATATTTCTTTTTACACTTAAAAAGAGAAAAACACCCAAAATCAAGTGAACAACTGTTGCATTTCTAGTACCTACAGCTGTGTGATCTAGATGGAAACATCTTGGGGGAAGGGATGGAGGAGAAGACCTCACAGATAAAATACATATAGTAGATTACCCCTAGTGAGTCTAAGAAGATAAACTTTGAGTCTGTTCATGTAGGTTACAGTATATTCCTCTCCAAATCCTAAAAGATGAACATTTCATTCACCGAATCACTGGGGTTTACATGTATATAAAACTAGCCTGGTCCTAATTTTCTCCTCCTTAGAGATGGGAAAGAAGGCAGCAGGACTGAAAAGGAAAGTACCATGTGCTCACTAAAGCCTTCTTGTAGGCTGAGAGCCTGGAATATCTGCTCCACTTGGGAAAGGTAAAGAGCAGAGCTGCAACATTGTTCTTTCCTCTGTTAGACCTAAGCAGGAAATGTCATCTTCTTCCAAAAAAAGACAGACAGTGTGCTTTTATGGGCAAACCCACAAATCCACCATTGTGTAATAGGCTCTAAGTGAATGGTAGCTCCGTGGGTATTATTTAAGAAAAGCCTGTTTTGCTTTTTTCAGTTTTTCTTCATGTCCCCCTTAGTTTTCTTCTCTCTTTCTGATGTACAGGAATGCAATGCTTATTGGTTTCTGCTAAGGCAACGTCTCCTTTTACTACACAGCTACACAAGCTAAAGACATGTATTTAATATGTAATGGGAAATTCTGTAAATTCAAATTATTTCAGGCAGTTTGGATCCAGTCCAGAGACTGGATTTTTTACGCTTCTGTCTTGTGGTTAGCGATGCTTCAACATTCTTCATTATTCAGTGGTGAGTATTATTGCTAGCTTTTTACTAATATTCTAGGGAGTTTTGCTGAACTGTAAATGGAGTTGATCCAATGCCTTATAGGCTCGTCCCTTCTTTGTTGCCACCATTATTATGAGTAGTCTCCGTGACAGTAAAGAGTTCCCAGCATACACATACATTATGGTGTATTTTTCCATGTGTTCTTCATAAATAAGGCACTAAACCCTTGAGTTAAAGATCTCTCTTCTTCACCTTTAGCTGGTAAAGCCTGGCACCTAATGAGAGAATGCTCACACCAGAGGTAGCTGCATAGTAATAGAGGAATCGGAGAGGCAAAGGATTTGTTTCCTTGTGAGTTACTTCCCATGCACTTGAGTGATTACTGATAACAAATACTTAATTTTTTCCTGTATAGTTCAAGTGGTTCATTTGGTGAATTGTTTACCACATTTACAGTTTTCACACAACATTGTTTCTTCACCATGAATAGATGACTAAACTTTTAAATAAGGGACTAGGAGAGTAATGAAGAGAGTGAATTTACTGGTAACAAAAGTCAGATTTGAGTCACATCTTTATGAATCTGTCTTTCATTATTTGTCCAGCTGGAGTTTATATCCACCACTATTTCAGCCTCTGCTGATTTTTCACTTCATCATAATGTTTTGGTTAAATTTAATAATCCACTTACTGGGCCAGATTCTGCTTTCAATTATGTTAGTGTAAATCTAGAACAACCTCCTTGAAAGTCAGTAAAGTTATTTTTATTTATTCCAGGGTAAGAAAAAATGGAATCTGACTCCTCTACATGTGCTGCTAGGTCCTTTCTATTAATCTTTAAAATCTCTCTATTTGTTTACAGACTTTAATAATTTTCCCCTAAAAGCTCTTATCACATGCTCCATGTGTGTTGTAAGGAAGGAAAGAAGGGTTCTTGCCTGATATTTTTTTCTTAGCCCCTTTATTTTTCTGTCCAGACACTATATTATGTGTTTAACTACTTAATATTATTTCCTCCCTGTCCACCCATCTGTTTATTTTAGTTGCTTCTTCCTCTTGGCTGGCTTCTGTATAGACTCTCCCCATATGCCTGCTAGGAATGTGAATGAATATGATTAACAAGCACTGAAATGCACAAAAAAGATCTTATTTGAAACTCTGTTTCAGGATCTGTGTGTCCTGGATGTTTCAGACTGTGTCTGCTTCTCAGCACATTAAATATACCGAACATAGGTGTACAGACAAGAGCCAGTCCACATGAGAGTGTTTCTTTGCAACTGATGAGTAAGTCTTATGAAGTGATCCTTTCTGCCTAATAATCATTGTCATGCACTGTAACAAGACAGTGGCTAACAGCTCTATAGAAAAGCATGTGCTGTGCATTTGCATCTGTGTAGCAGACACGCAGAGTGGAGTCCTGCCAAAAGCCTCTGGAAGTGTCACATCTTACATGGGTGTTGCAACTTCCTCTGCCTCTGCATAAGCCCTACCACTGTTGAATTCTTCCAGAGCTTTACACATATAATTTAATCTAGTGTTACTACTCTGCATGAAAGTACCCTGTGGAGCACTGCTTGCCAAGGGTTTCCTATTGTAACAGGTTTCAGTGGCAAGCCAGAGACATTAGGAGTTGAGATGAAGCAACAGGTTGAGAGAGCCGAGAAAGTAAGACTGTGAGAAAAAAGGATGGCAAAGACGAAACCTACCGAAGCTTAGAATGTTGAGTTCTGTGACTAGGAATAAGTCTCAGCTACGTTAATTATACAAAATAAATCCTGAGTCCATGTGCCTTTCTTTCTGTATACCCCACTTGAGTCATCTTAAGGCTGGTTTTCAGAATTATTTAGCTCAATTTAGTAGGTTTTTCTCAGCTGTGGGCAATCATGCAAAAACACACAACCTACCCCAAATAGAAAGTTTTCTGCCAGATAAGGGATGCTCCAGACCCCAGCCAGCCTGTTTCTGCATTAATACTCAGTCAGCAGATAGCTATTACTCATAACTTTTCTGTCCCAGGAAACAACAGTACCTGTCTTTCACACACTTTGAATTTATCTCTAGCTGGCAGAATATGTATGGAGCAAATGAAAACAATATTTATTTAGTTTTCAATTTGGCCAGGAATTTGAAAAGCATTCATTCTCAGTTGACCTGAAAAATCAGCTTATACAAGTGCTGCCATAAACGGTCAATTCATTGATCACTGTGGATAATACTGAAAAACTCTTTCTACAAATAATTTTCAGTGATTATTCATTTACATTTTCATAGTAAATTCATTTGGCTGTGTTTGCATCTTCTTTGTGCCTGAACTCTGCAAGTCTGATTTAGTCTTACGGGCACCTCTCTTTACTGAAAAAGATGTTTAAAAGCAGCTGCTGCAGAGTGCTTATAGTAGGAAGCTCAGTCACAAGGGCCACATCCGTCCAACAGCAACACAGAAATGGTGCCAGCAGGCTCATGACTGCTCTCTGTTCAATTCTACAACTTTAACAGAAATCCAAAGACATAAAATGTTTGGCTATGTTTGAGAGGACAGTGTGTATATTTCATAAATGTAAAAGGAGGTAACTAATAAAAAAATGTTATTTTCCTGAATAGAATAGGAAGTGAAATTAATTAAACAGACTATTCGCCTATGAATAAGTCCTATGTGTTGATCAAATTCCAGAAAATGCTCAGGGAAAACTTGGCTAAAAGCCAGAATGCAGTAAGACCTCGGTTCTCCAACGGTATGTAAGTCTGAATAGGGGTACAGCTCCTTTGACAGGACTCCCAGCCTGCTGCACAGTACGGACCTTTGGAAAGGAAACTTGTGTGCACCTGAGTATGTGAAAGTAGTTACATATTTGGAACCCAGATTTTATCATTAATAATAAAGTCAGAGCTAAACGGTTGGTGATAAGTTGCTGAAAATCAGAGGAAGAAATTTGAAAACATATGGTAAGATTTGGTTGAAATCCAACGGAATAAAGTAATTGAATTTTGTACAAAGGCCACAGAAGGGAAATGGAAAACGTGCAATGATAAATTAATGTGTGGCCAAGGGTTACGTGTCCCATCCAGCAATATATACACTAGGAAGTAAAAAAGGTCAATGTGGGTAAATAAAGATGTGAAAAAGTAATTAAGGGCTGAGACACAGGCATATGTGAGGTATAAAACACCCAGGTATGAGAGAGATCTGGGAATATTAGAGAATGAATTTCACCAAAAATTATGAGGAAAGGAAAGGTGAAAAATGAAATGAGAATCACAGAAATGTTTAGATATATATTAAGGCATTTTTCAAGTGTCTAAGGAATGGGAGGTCAGTGAAGGAGATGGCAGTGCCTCAAAGGGAATAGAAGGATAATTTATTGAGAGGTAGACTCTTCAGAAGAATTAAATGTTTTCTTTGATTTATTGTTCATAAAAGGAATGGGGGACATATGCCAGGAATAGACAAATACCAAAGGAAAACAGGATCGTGCCAGAATAAAAAAAAATGAGAAAACTTTGGCATAGGCTCTCAGCTGGTGAAAATCTGCCAGGTTCACTTGCCCTCAGTAGAGCCAGTTAACCCATTAAGGTGGTTAGGAAACATTTATCCCAATATTTCCCAGTTCTACTTAAAATACCTAAGTGAAGTATACAAGTGTTTTTATATTCTTTTCCCCTTTCTGTTCACCAATTTAGCTGAGAGCTTGTTGCATGGGCTTTAGAGTAGATTTTCTATTCCGTAATTTATTCACTGCATAAACTTATGTAGAACTTGAGGATGCTAGCTACAGGTTTGATATATATTGCCTTTTATCATAGTTCTGCCGATAAGAAAAGTAATATATAAATAGAAAAAAACAACCATAGTTACTTCAGGCTGGGGATTCACAAAAATGGAGAGACTGTTTTGGCCAATGCCAGGGTATATGATTTATGGGGTACAGAATATGTTTTCCTTCTGGCATTTTCAGTGCAGGGACTGACTCTGTAAGTCTGCAAGTTTGATAGTGTAACACTTCATCTGTGAGCAGTGAGACGTGCGATGGTGGAGGAACAAGTTAGAAGTTCTGTAAAAGAAGAATTCTGTGTGAATTTAACAATTTTTGATAGCACATTTAATGAGTCATCATACTGACTCGTAGGACTTCAGGATTCCATAGCCTGTTAGGATCAAATATGCTTCAGTACTCCCTAGGAATCCAATGGCAGAACACTCCTAACATAACGTTTAGCGTATGTAGTACCATGTGCACACCAAGAAGTGTCTTGTCTTCCTTTTTCCATCAGTCCTGTTGCTGATGGATGGAGATGAATCTTTTTCTTGTGACCAAAATTCTTGAGTTTTTCTTCTGATTTTCTTTGGCATGTTCATTTTCACAAAGCTCTAAACTTAGTCTTCCACCTAAAATCATAGTATTTTTTTCTACATTTTCTTGTTATCATTTTGATGGACTGACTTAAGCAAAGTATTTCCATTGAGTAGTAGTGATTAAAATCCTGATGCCAGTGACATGTTACTGTCATATGGGAACTTATGGAAAAACATTTTATCTTGACATCTGGGTCAGGACTTCACAGTCACATTCACTAGGTCAGGCTTGGGAGGAGGAACTTGAGCAGGGAGGAGGAGGGTAGTCCTAGAAACCTAACACAGTTGCTTCCAGTTTTGTTTTCCTCCCTTTAGGTACTCAGCAGGAAGGCAACAACAGAGCTGCCTTGTTTTCTTCCATTTAATAATACAGAAAATGGTGTGAACCAGCAAACAGAGTAAGCAGAAAAACGTGTTCTACAGATGAGGCATTGCCAGTAACAAAACAGAAGTCTACAAGCCAAATTTTTTGTGAAAACATTTTAATCATTTTCACATAGCTCTAAAATTAGCCCCAGTGACAGAAAACTAAACTTAGTTAATATATTTGTAGCTGTAAGGTGTGCTGATTTATTTATGAACAGTGAATATTTTATGAAGTTGAATGACTATTGCAAAAAAAGGGAGATGAATATTCACTTCAATTTTAGAAAAAGGTTGTTGTGTTTATGCGTTCCCTATGATCACTTTTTATGAACCTTTTAGTGATTGAAATGTGATTCCCTTGAACTGTTATCAAACTGTACTGTCTGAGGGCACTCAAGGATAGTGAATATAAAACTCAATCTGAATGAATCACATAAGGACCTGACCAAATCCGTTGCAGCTAGGATAAGGCTGCATGCAAATGTACAGTGACTAGATTTGGAAACGTATTTTCTAGCAGAATGCTTTTATGTTTATTTTCTATTGAAAAATTCTATTTAATCAGCATCAAACATTTCCAGTAAGGCAAGTTTATTTCTTTAAAAATTTAATTTCAAGGAAACAGTATTTCAGTAAGGTTGAAATATTCTTGTTTAGCATTTTCAGAATACAAAGTTTCATTTTTCTAAACTTTCAAATTACTTCCTATGTAAAAATATATTCTTCATATATTACCCAAATCAGTCACACCTAGGAGAAAAAAAAAAACAAAACAAAAATTTTTTTCTTTTTTAAATTCATTTTATAGAATTAAAACAAACAAACAAACAAACAAACAAAACCAAAACAAAAAACACAACAACCTTCTTTACTGGAATTTTCAGATCTTTCACATCCTTATTAATCATATTCTGTCAACATTTGTACACTTTCACAAAAAGGTAAAGAAGAAGTTTTTTTTTTTTCTATTTTCTAGTACAATATTGCTATTCAAGCTCATGAAAATATTCTCCATATATTTGATGAGCTTGTGTGTGAGCTTCTAAAATAATCTCCTAGACACATTTTTGTGACAGGATGTCACTCAGAGCATAATGTTTTTTTCTTACTAGGTCAAATATTAAAAGACTTTCCAGATCAATAAAGTAGAGGCAAAATCTACTGAGAGTGCTTATAGGAGACAACAGTGTGAAAAAAAGCTATGGAGACTTTTCCAGTAAATTAGCATGTCCAAGAAAAGGGCTACCAGCAAAGGAAAGTTTCTGGTAACAAGTGTATTTTTATTCCAGCACCAGGCTCACTAAGAATGAAATAATTTGTCTGACTCCAGTGTTTTTCTCCCAGTTCTTATACAAGAACTCGTCTGCCATATAAAAGGAATACCAATAGTAAAATCATAAAGAATGAATATGTCCATTTGCTCATGTCATGTTGAAAACAAGGTCAAATATCAGTCACTCTAGTTCACAGCCCATCATGTTAGTGCAAACCTATTTACCTACTTTTGCTGCAACCCTGCTCTAATATGCTTAGACACAACTTGAAGTGCAGGGAAAGGGGAGATCTTTGTCATTACCTGCTGCCTTGGCTAGCTGGCAGCCTTGGGTATCAGGATGGAGTGAAGGGCTAGGCAGTATGGTCCAAACTCTTTTTTGCTGAAGTGCCTGTTATTTTGGGTTTGTTTCTTGACTATTTAAGGCAAAAAAAATCTTTGCACAATCCATCACTGCCCTTTAACAAGAAGAATTTCTAAAATTACTTGCCTAAACAAAGATATATGGGCAAGTTAAAAGTTAGAAGCTCGCAGGGTTTGATGTCAAGAACTATGTGTGCCTGCAACATATGCAAAAGGGGAAATTATTAAAGACTGCATCCCACCCTTAAAATTAAGAGTTAAAATGAAGATCCTTGTCTTAGAGAGAACAGTGGAAACAGGATTCTGCATGACAAAAATATGGAGTTTGTCTCTCCAAGCCCTGGAGCAGCGAGATCAACAGTGCCAAGCAGGCTTTGCCTCTTATCTCACCCCTAGAGTGTTTCTCTACCTCTGGAACATGCTGACCCTCCAGTAAACTGGCAAGTAATCTGAGATTTCAAGACTAATTTTTTTCCAGTGCCTTTCTTTTTTTTTTTTTTTTAAAGTTGTCAGCACCATAATTTTCTGTAATGCCCTGATAAAGATACATCACTACAAAGGGAGTAGGCTGGGCTTCCTCAGCATAGACCTTCAACTGAATCCCTGTTTATGATAAAAATAGAAAAGGTGCACCACTTGTTGACCTCGGCCACTAGCCTGTTAGTCAGTATAATCCTGGCAGAAACACCTTACTAGATATGATCATCAAAAAGTGGTTTATGCAGCTGAACTCTGCTCCAATACTGAAACACTCAAATCTATTTGGAAAAGTGTCAGCAATACAGTGTTTGTATCCACAAGAAGACCCTGGCAGAAGCTTCTGCACAGGTTATTATGCTGTCACCTGAAATCAATTGCCTGAAACAAACTGAGATAAGTTCTTCCTTAAAACACCCTACTCTGAATTCTCATTAGGTGTTGTGACTAGTTTAGCGTCTGCGTTCAGACTACCTTACAGAAACAGAAAGATGACTTTAATTGCTGGGCAGAGGGCTGCATGAGATTTCTTTTTGATAGAGTTTTGCTTTTTTTTTTCCGTCTTCAAGTAATGAAAGTTTATGACTTCTCTTAGAAATTACTGATAAATTCCTGTGCATTATTGTATTTATTTAATTTCAGTAACCTAGCTGTTGATAGGGTAAAAGATAAAACTTTAATATAATGATGCATAGCTATGGTCAAGCTTCTTCATTAATTGGAAATAGAAGAGAAACTAATGGCATGTTCGCAACATGCAGTGAAATATGTTTAATTAACATGGACAGGCCTCCAAAAATAGTATCTGACTGAGCGAGATCCAAAAGCAGTAATATTGCATTTACTTGGCAAACCACTTAAGCTAATTAGCCTTGCAATGAGAGGGTGCTCAGTAGCTCAGTCATACTGTCTTTCCTCTCCAAGCGTATTGTTTCTGGGGCCAAGCAACGGACATCACCTGGCACCGCTTTTCACCCTTCAGGTCTACTTCCACTCTCCCGCTTGCCTTCTGGGTTGTGCTGCATTCTCTGATGTGTGTGTTGCAAATGCACCTGCCCTCTCTTCTTTTTTGGATGGAGGGAAAAAACAAACACATCATCCATCCTCCCCAAAAATAATCCAAACCCAAGTTCAAAAGGCAATCTTGCCAGTCACCAAAGAGAAACAGACCAAAGTTGATGTTGTCTCAGACTGACCTTGCTAATATTGTCAAATTCAACAATGTGCTTAAGTATTTGTCATGGGTTTGTCTAGGTGACAATTTTTTTACCACACCCCCCAACCAAATTGCTCTAAATTACTCTAAGTTGAGAGAAAATTTATGCAGACAAAACCAAATCCAATTGGGGAGAAATAATATTAGGATTTATTACTACACAATAAAAACTAAACAA
>JAWWES010000001.1:87390375-87415726 GCA_035583135.1 Lophotriccus pileatus
TAGCTGCACAGATCCCCTTGTGGGATCCCAAGGTCTTACACGGGCCTCCTCGCACAGGCGTAAGACTTCTCTGTGTGTGCTACAGTCCAGCAAAGACTTCCACAGAGTTACATCTTTTGTATCTATTCCAGCGTGGGCTACTTCATGAGCTGCAGGCGAGGTTGTCTCTGCTCCCCAACAATAGGTGGCAGGGATTTTAATTTCAGTCTTTTTTCCCTGCTGAAGGGAGAGAGAGGGAGAGGGGAGAAGAAATCGTCTCTCCTCCACTTTCGAGGCTTCTCTCTCCAACTGCTGCCAGGTCTGACCTTGAAGGCTCCGCTATCTCTCCGGCTGCAGTTCTTTTGCAAAGTCCTTTAAGTTTTTTTTTCTTCACTCTGTTCCATGTCTGGATGAAGGGGGGTTTCAGTGTTGCCTCTGCCCCTGGCTTAGGGCCGGGGAAGGAAGGAGGCCTGGCCCCCCTTGGGGCCTGGTGCCTCTCCCTCACATGGCTCCTCAATTTCTTCTGCGCAACCAACTTTCTCTTCCGATTTCTTAAAGATGTAATTGGCAAAAGGCGTTACCAAAATTTCTGATTGGTTTTGTCCCGGAAATTCACCTGGACAAACCACTTACAGTCCCCCAGGGAGGGGGAACCCCTGTTAACCCACGACAGTATTCAGTGTATTCTGAAAAAAATACAGCTGTATTTGGTCCTACTTTAAAAAAAATGCACTGATAAAGGCTGGGGAAAAAAAAAAAAGAAAAAAGATAATAGAAAAATATCTTTAAGAATAGCTGATAGTGTAAGATTATGCAGTTTGTATAGGAAAGGCCTATTTGTGCAAAGTTTGGGGTGAAAAAAAGAACTGCTTGTTCAAGTGTCACACACTCAAATAGCGATATGCATTTCATATAAGATAGTACTTGCACAGTTGTTGAGGCACTTAGCTGTCAAATAGAAGAGTTACTCAAACAGAAGACCATAGGACAACTGAAGCAAAATTCTTAGTAGGACCATGTAGAAGTGTGCAGAGAATTGCAGTGGCATGCTTCTGATGTCTTCAATGTCCAGATGTTTCTTCAGGGAGACCATAAACATACTCCTAGAGCTTTAACAGCCTATCTTACATGGGGAAATGTAGGAAACTTTAAACCCCTGGCTCATCAACATACAAGTTTTTAGGAACGTACACTGAGGCACTGAAAACTATCATGTTAAAATATACTGTTCAGGATATCTAATGTGTAGATTAGGGATCTTGGTTTATCATAACAAGTTTGGAACAATAATTATGAGCAAACATATAATAGCAGCTGCATAAGTTACGGATTGATATATGTAATGTCAATGCTGCATAGGCAATATCTGTCCTTTGAGGGTGGGGTTTGGTTTGGTGTGTAGTGAGTGTGCTGCCTGTTTTGTGTGGAAGCAAGTGGCTAAGAGTTTTCATTATAGCAGCATTTGCTTTGGAAAAGTGAAAATACCACATTTTTACAGTGATCCCAAATTTGTGTAAGTAGCGCATTAAGCCAGTGAGCTGAAGTGTCTTTGCTTACTACCTAATGGCTTTGCAAAACAAAGTAATGGATGTGGATTAAGATCCTATATAATTTAATGGTTTACCAGAAAGACACAGAGGTGTCATTACCTTCACAGTATATTACACAAAAGAAATTGTATACAAAGAGAGTTATGAATCCTCCAAAGCTTTTTCAGTTGTTCTGTGTTTCAAAAACCTAGAGCAAAATAAAAATAATAAAGAAAAGAGTATTCTAATGTTTTTCTTATTTTTAAAGGAGAGAATTTGTTTTCACGTAGATACCACATTTGCCAGATTTCATCCTTCAGTGGGTTTTTAAAGGCTAGTTATTTGTTTGTCATAGAAATGACGGCTGAAAGTGAACCATTACAACTCTTGTAGACAACACTATAATAAAGTGAGTGAAATACCTCAAAATATAAGGAGAACTGATTATTGTATTTATTACCTTGAGACCAAATGGAGAAATGAAAGTAAATGGGTTTTGTTAAAAAAAAAAAATAAATGTTTAGGCTGTTCACTTGTGGTGACTCCATCTCAGAATTTCTTGGGCATGAGAACTGCAAATCAGCTGGCTTGTAATTTGATGCCAATATTCAGAAAATTACTGAAAAGACTGAACACCACAGCCCTATCTCAGGTGTCCATATCCTCAGCACAAAGGAGTAAAGAATAAAACTTTTTAGAACGTGTTTCAAAATAGAGTGACAGCTGTCACCACTAGTTTGTGGAAATCTCAGTCTTGCTGGAACTGGTGAATGACTAACAGGTTGAGACTTCTAATATATAGACAGAGAAATAAAGTAGTGTAAGAATTATGAAAACAGCACCTTACACTACCAGAAATATAATCTGAGTAAGAAGGCAGACCATTTGGTTATATAAATTATATTTTTGAAGGTATTTTTGGCATATTTGTCCCAACTGTGAGCTAATTTTTAGTTTGAATAAGGACATAATCATCGGTTAATTATAATCAGCATACTTCTCTTTTGTAAGTCATGTCTCCTGCATGCATAATCTGCACTACAGTTCAAAAAGTTTTGCTTCAGCAAAAGAATTAACATGTAGGGGCAACATAAATGAAGACTTCTAAACTGGAAAGAGACCATTTCACCAGGATGAGCATAGGCTAAATGAGTATTTTATTTAGCTTCTAGCTCAAATTTTGCAGTATATGTTGACTTTTATGTTAACTCAGATGGGCTGCTTCTGATCTCCAAAACAGAAACAACTGATGATAGTAATACTGAAGGAGAGCCTAAAATTTTCCGAATTCATAGTAAGATGTAAAAGTAACACTTAAGTAGAACTTAAGATTTTCAAAATGCATTGTAAGATATTGGTCACAACTTTCAAGCCCTGGAAGTTTTAGACAAGTGAAACCTAAGGAATTTGGCCTTTCAGACTGTCTCTGAAAACAGCATGAAGAAACAAAGGAACTGGAGAATGCTGAAATCTTGGCTGTATCTTAAAGAGGGAGTTCATTGTTCCTTTTGCAACTATCTGTTTCAGTACTAAAAAGAGAGAAGCTAGGATAACATTTTATTGTTAGTTTTCTGGGTTTATAATGAAGTGTCTAAGTTATCAAAGAGAGAAGTGAATTATATCTGAAAAAGAGGTAAAGAAACTCCTGTATACAACAAGCAAACACCTGATTGTTAAATTTTACTTTGAGTTCTCAGATCGGATTATTCTTTATCAGCCTACTTAGAAATCCAAACAGCCAGAAGTTTTTAAGGGCTCACCAGATACAATTTGCCTGTGTCCTTTCGAAACTGCTGTGCATTTTGACGGTATATTTGATTGTCCAATATTAAAACATTGAAACATTTTTTTCCATTGTGATTGTGGATGTGCTTGAGTACTGCATAGACCAGTGGCTTGTTCAGAGCCTGTCTTTTCACCTTGCTTAAGCTCCTTCAAAATGAACAAAATGTACTCTGAGCTTTAAGCGTACAAAAAAGGGATAACATGGTATACAAAAGGTTAATTTTGTAGCCAGTAATTACTGCCCTTTTAACATTGCTTTTTTCTTTAATCTGGTATTAATTCCATCCCTAACCTTGCTCCTGAGATCACTTATTGCCAGTGTAAAACAAGAATCCCTCTTCGTCATCTACACTGTGATCTTTGAATTAAACTGTTTGGACAGGGTATGCACAAGATACAGTTCCGTACTTTTTATTAAAGGAAATTGTCTTAGCAAATATGTCTGTTTCATTTGATCCTGAGAAATAATTGGTTAATGAGGGAATGATTACTTTGTTCAGACATGATTACTGAAGAAATCTTTGGTCCATATGTTGCTGAATAATGGGAAATTCTCCAGTGAAAGGGGACAATGATTAGAAGAAATAAGATAGCTGGAGAATATATTCCCCAAAGTGTTACACTAGTTTTTGTTAACAAGCCAACTCTAAGGGTAGTTTTTCTTACAATAGACATGGAAGTTCAAAATATCTAATCGGTTTAAACTGCTTGTTGAAAAAGCAGTAGGTAATTTCCTTTGTTTTTCTTAGATCAAAGGACTTGATCTGCCTCTGATAAACAATGTGACTATCACAGCTGTTTATCCCCTTTAACATGATGTTAATTTGTTATTGCTGCCTTGATGGGCACATATTAAGACAACCATATCTTTAAAATAATCCTTTCCCCCTCTGCTGCTTATTAGTTGCATGTCTAGTGTTTTGGTACTGTGAAATGCATGCAGTGTGTATGTGTGTGTGCATGCACACACACAGAGGCACATTATAGGTGGTGTGCATTGCAATTCTTACGGTTAATTAAGAACATTCGAGTTCATTATCCAGGGCCATTTTAACTTGCTTAGAAATTTTTCTGTCTTACTTTACAGCTGAAACTTGGTGCATTTGCTTGCAATCCCAAATAGTCTTTTTCCTCCCAATAAATATGGCTGCACACTCCAAGAAATGAATGAAATGTAGATAGATAGATAGATAGATAGATAGATAGATAGATAGATAGATAGATAGCATAAAATTAGCAGTCTAGTAGAAGATACTGAAAAATTCAACACTGCCAATTGCTAATGATCCAGTTTAGGAGTATGTTCAAATGAATATCTGTCTTGAAGAGTGTGAACAATCCCACAGAAGTTTATGGCAGGGAAGACAGGCAAGCAATGGCAGGCCAGTTGAGGGATCCATACATACAGATCTTTGAACTTTCAGAAATGCTGGAGTGCCTGGCTATGGCTGACTTACACCAGAATTAAACATCTCAGTACTGTTGAAGATGGCCCTGGCACCTAACTTTGAGCATCTGCTGATTACCCTGAAAAACACCTTGGACCAAAGTGACTTGCCCAAGGTCATACACAAATATGTGACCTCTTTTCTAAAGTTGAAGGAATGTTCAGTGGTTATTTCATAAGAAAAATGTTATAAATTTAAAGGTTTTTTTCTGTCTATTTCATTTTCATCCAGTCAACTTTTATCAGATCTGACTACAGACAAGGAATATCCAATATTCCACATTATCAGTTCTTCTGGAAAAATTCTTTTTTCATTTTCTGTAAGTAAAGCCAGTTAAACCCCCAGGTACCTAGCTTTCATGAAGTTGAAAATAAATGTTGTAAATGAAACATCTGTTCAACACTAATATTTTCTAATAACATTAATAGGCAGATGTTTTTAGATGACAAAGCAAAGTTCTGACTTGTTCTTTTGTACCAAGCCAAACTTGTAGTCATTGAAAATTACTTACCTTTAAACGTGTCTTAGCGTGAGCAATAATTCACTGAGTTCAGTAATGTGAGGTTTTCTCAATGTAAAAAAGTATTGTAAAGGCCAACTGCCCATAGAAAAAATGTTAAGGCATTGTTCAAAAATAAACTTGTGCAGAGGAAGTTATCCTCTCCATTGGCAGGACTGGTAGTTCAATCTACATATAGTTTGCACAGAAGTACTGTGCCAATTCAATTACTGTCTGATTAATGAAGTGTAGCACGTTTATTTCAGGGGTCTAGCTAGCTATTAATTAGCATATTGGGGCCTATACTCTACTGTTTTGCCCTGATATGCTTTGAAAAATCCCAATGCAATTAAATAAACTCTAATATGCTTTAAATAGTTACTTGAGAAAACACATTCAGATTTTTTTAAAACCCTTATGGGATTTTTAAGCACATCCAGATTTATTGTAAAGCATCTGAAGTTCTTTGTAAACACTACTGTTGTGTTGGTTTGTGCTGTTCAGCAAAATAGCATTCCCTTTGCTTTAACGGAAGACTTCCTCTAACACGAGAAGCTGGTATTATTTCCTTATGGTGCCTTGGAGCAAATAACGAAGATGCTGCTATCCCCAAAACACACCAAAGTTACTTGCACTTTTCATGGTCTACCTAGTTTTTGTTGGATGTCTTCCCTTCTACAGTCATTTTTAATTTTTTTTTTCGAGAAGATCAGTGCTAACGGGATGGAAAACTGGAAAGCTTGTTAGAAAAGGTTTGAGGTCAGGCAATGGAGACTAAGAAGCACCACACTGAGTAAACTAGAAGTAGCTGAACTCTTTCTACCCTGGACAGTAGCGCACAGTGCTAATAAATGCACTGTATGTTCGTTGGGTCAAAGGGATCGTCTGAGCAGGCACATTTCAGTGCATACTGATCACAAGTGGGCTGGAGAGATGTTTTATTCAGAGCATTAACTATTTAGTATCCTTGCATTCTGGGAGATACACAAGTGTAAAACCAGTCAATAGAGCAATAGAAATATTGGTTTGAGAGGTCCCTTATTTATAAATTTTAGTAGTCCACTAACTTTAAATTCTTTCATGGTTTCCAGTGTGTCACAACTGACTTAACTTAGTTCTTTATCCCATGCACTACATGGACTAGCTTATTCTGTTCATCACAGACCCTTCTCTTTTGCCTCCACCCACAAACTCTTTCTCCCACCTACTTCATCCAGACCTCAAATAGCTCTCCAATTTTAGTCTTCTATTCTCCTTTGTCCTCTGCTCTAACACTTATAAACCAGTTAAATCCCTTATCCCCCTTATTTTTTTTCTACAAATACCAAATTAAAACACATTTTGCTCAGGAGGCCTTTTGTTTACTTACTCACCAGTGATGCCTGCATGCTCCATTGCCTTGTGCTTTCTCGTGCCTGAATTAAATCCTGCACTCTTAAAGGCGCCTTTTTGCCTCCAGAGAAGTCCATGGGACCATCTTCTTTAATCACAACATGTTTTGGCTGATAGAGCTCAGCTTTTTCTGGTCTTTACCAGAGGTTCTGGGCATTTACAATTTTGCCTGCACATACTTTAAAGAAACTATTCTAATTCCCTAAGTCACAGTAAAAATAACTAACAGTTCTTTTGCTAAACAGGGTTGCATGAGAAGCCTCTGTATTACATCTGCCACTATTTTCTCATATTTTCTAAAATATATATTTAGGAATCATTTTGCATAGAGTCATGGTTGTGTATTTTAATGTGCTGCTTTGCACAGAGCAGGCAGCTAGCCTAGGTTCCTGGCTCTAGTTCCATGGGAAGCTGCAATGAGTTTACAACAAGCTGCAAAATTGTTCTCAATTGTCCCCCCAGGGTCATTTGTGGAGGCACAATAAAGTAAACTTGTAAAAAGAAGCTACCAAAAGAAGCTACCAAGGTGCCGTTGCAGATCCAATACACAGCTCAGCGCATCTGAGAGGAAACTGAAAGGCAAGGTGAGGCAAACCTGCTGACACCCAGGCCCAGGACAGAACTGTAGCCCTTTCCAAAGGGCTTGTGTCACAGCAAAACAGAGCCAACATGCCACACAACTCTTGGTATCTTTCTTTTCCTGGCCTATCCTTTTTTTTTTGTTATTGTCACTTACACAGTCCTTATATACATACAGTCCTGAAATACATCTGACAAACACCTTTCGATCCACCAGAAAACTCAAGTGCAAACTGAACTCCAGGCACCTGCAGAGTGCTTTTGAAACAACAAGTGGTTCATGTGCTTAAATCCAGGTACATGTTTCATTACCTGGCTGAACCATGGCAGAAAAACGATTCACTTAACATTAGGGCTGTTTTGTTTTATAAATAGCATGATTAACTTCCTGCCTTTGTGATTTGTATGCAAAATGTATTATATGTATTTTGCATAACTGAAGCTAACTACAAGGTCATAACTGAGTTTTAAATGGGCGTACAATGCTAAATAACTTGGGTTTAGTAATGGTTTCTATGGGTGGTTATTAAACGGTTGATTGACAGGTTGGTCTAACAGAGTGGCAGTGAGATGATTGGATAGCCCTGTTCCATTACGAATAGCACTCTCACCCTCCTTTAGCCGTGTCTTTACCACACTCAAGCACACCCTTTTTTATGAGGTGGACTTTGAACTGTCTTTCCACAGTGTCTCCAAAAGGCACAATGAACGTATAATGTGACTATTCATTGCAGCAAAGTTAGCACATAATAATTTACAATTTTATGGAACTGCTAGGATTAGCTATGTATCATCTATTTTTAATACACATCATTGTGGTATGTAAGCAATAATGAATGTATTTAAATAAATCAAAAAAGCCAAATGAATGCTGAGTTGTTGTCAATCACTTGCAGATGAGCCTACCCTGGTGAGAAGATATAATGGAGAATTTTCTGAGAATGATTTATTGAGTCAACCAGCATCACTCTGGAACAACCGATACCTTTCCAGCATCTTTCCAGCATAGGGCTACCCAGGCAGATAAAGTTTAGTAAGAACACCTAAGTGACAAATCCAAAGAGAAATTATTGTTGAAAAATTTTACCTGAACTCTTTGAGTTACAGTCCAGAATGGAAAAAAAAACCAAAACCCACAACAACCCAAAAACCCAAACCTGCCAGAAAAAAGCCCCAAAAGCAGAGTCAAAAGACAGAGTAGTCATGTCTGATTTGTAATTTATAAGTGTTGGGGATCTTTGCACCTCTTATGCACTAAGTCAACTAAGTCAACTTAAGTGTTGACTTACTTAGAAGACTTACTTTTTTCAAAGAAAAAAATTATACAGTTTCATAGGAAAGAATACTAAATTTAAGTTTATTGCATTCTCTTTGTGAACTGCTTTTTTGCCTTTTGCTTGGAGAGAGTTACTATTTGAAGTTGTATTGTAGTCAGCTATCTTAAGGTAATGAGACATAAAATAATTCTTCTAAATAATGAGATACAAGAAACACAAAATATTCTATGTAGTGTTCATCAGGATACAATGTGGTTTTGCTCTAGAGAGTAGGAAGAAGCATGTCTATTTTCTGGGTCTGAGGACAGAACATTTCTATTTCTTAAGTATCTGACTGCATGCCACCTACTCCATAGGTTCTGAACTCAAAGTTAAGTAGGATTAGCCTGGGTCAGCTCACAGATCAGAACTCCAGAGGAAACTCAAGTGCTATATACAGGAAACAATCTTGATGATCTAACTTAACTTTATTGGGCATTATTTCAGTCAAGTAGCATGCCAGAATTGTGTCATAGGGCCACTATGATGTCACACCACTCTGTTGTGGTGTGACATGGAAGGATTTTATGATCACTTAAGAAAAAGTACTCTCTTTATATACATACATACATACATACATATATATATACATATATATAGTATTCTACCTCCAAGATTTTAATTTGTTTTTTAGTTTCAACTGGAAAAGCACTCTTTATTCCAAAATACCACATAATCATGATGACTGCTTTTAAAGGCAAACTACATTTCACATCAAAAATGCATTTCATTGGTGCTGTTATTATTTATTTATGCAGCTTGTCAAAGGCCCTGGTCTTCCAAACTGATGCTGTTCAATGAATATTTTGTGCTAGAACACAAAACTGCACTAAAATTAACACGACTCTGCACCAGCCTCGTCTTTTGCACCTTTAGATCAGACTTCAGTAATGGAACTTCCATTTTCGAAGAACTTAGAGTAAAAAAAAAAAAACACTTTTTCACTGTAACTGTAGTACTCTCACTGAGCACTGATGGTCAGCAAAGGAATGCCTGAAGATAGGGTGCCAGCTCTCTTCTGGAATTGTGCACTTCTGGTATATTTCTTCTATGGAAGTAACTGGTACCATTTTCACAGAAGGACTTATAAAGGTAACCACAAAGTGAGAAGAAGAAACAAGTCTGTGAGATAACCCATATAATGAGAAGTTGCCTACTCTTCTTACCAATAAAGTTAAACCCCCTCATATACATATATATATTAAAAAAGCCCGCCATTGAATAAATTTGTTCTACCTCTTGGGATGGATGAGTTCTCTTCCTTTCCTTGTCCAGAGAAGCAGAGTGCAACAGGACATGTTGAAAGAAAAACTCTTCACCTGTCCTCTGCTTAATTAAAATACATGAGATACATAGATTTATTTGAGGGTTTGATGTTAAATCAAGATGAACAAAATGTTTCATGGAAGGTGATAAACTTAAATAAGCAATTTTGTTCTACCAATTCTTGGGCTCACCTAGAACAACATACCTTTTTCCTACTTAGCAGTATTTTTCTGAGGCTGCCTACACTCCATTCTAACATTAATTTTGAGAGTTGCTGGCAGTAGGCAAAACAGAAGAGAGCGACCACTTATAAAGGGTAATTCATGATGTTCCATGGCATCCAGGAGACAGCATGGCCTGCACAGTGATCCTCCTAATAAGAGGATCTTCTTAATAAGAACACCATGCATTATGGTCTTGTCCAGTCAATGTGGAGTGCAGATGGACCTTGGCCTGTGGAAGTCTGAATCTCCAGCTCGAGCACTTTGTGTGGGGCAACTTTAAATATTGCTGCCTATAGCTGTCTATCCTCATGCTATCAACGCTCTAAGACTAGAAACACCTCTACCAGTTTTTGGTTAGGTTAAAGTGACATGAGTGAGAGTGGAATATCTGGACAGACCTTCTCCACTCTTCAATACAGAGGGCCCTAAAATAGTGATAAATGAGCCAGAGTACCTTTTCAGCCATTGAAGGCTGATGAGGCCTATCACACAGTTGTCTCACATCCTTTTGCGCAAGCAAACTATTTTCACCACCTTCTTATGGAAAGAAGCTTTTCTCACCTTAGGCATTCCCGGAGCTACAATTTTTTCCATAAGACACACATAAAATTTTATGTATTATCTTGTATTGAAGTGCAGTTATTGAAGAAGCTCTGTCAAAGAGTAACATATTTTGGCACATGGTAGTCCTGTGAGACACAAAATTCCTTTGCAGATTTTTCTTCACTCTCCAGAATAAGTTTAAATATTGTTCTTTACGATGACATCTTTAAGATGACCAAATTTTCATCCCAAACTTCTTCCTTTGAACTAATTAAGCTCTGGTGGCAGGGCTTATATAAAAGTTAGCAAACCATTTAACTTCATTGACTGCTGCAGTTTGGGTGAAATATTAAAGGATGAATCCCACCTCTTCGCCACAGTGGCAGGGGCTATAAATAACATATATGGAGGGCAGAATGGGACTCGTGGGACATGCTGAAGAGCTATTGCTTTGTAGATGTGCTATATCTTTCCTCCTGCCACAGTTTTCATGAAGTTCATCCTCTAAAATCAACTCCAGTGTTGGCCAAAGTGAGGTTGTGGTCCCATCAAATCTGTTAGCATTCAGTCTTCACGGCTTCCATGTCAGCAGCCAGCTCTTACAGTGAAATCCCAGGCTGAACTTACCACTTTCTGAATCAGTTCTGCCATTTTTCACTAAAATTTGGCATAGAATTGTTGCTAATTATGAACATTTACAGATGACTCTTAAATGTTTTAAGGAAATCATGGTCTCTCTTATGTTGCTAAAAACAGAGGAAGAACGTAAAGCACATTAGTGATTAAAGGGGTGCAGAATTTTACTCCCATAGCAAAATGAGCCAATTCCATAATAGTAAAAATTGTTCATTTTGCTCTGGTTGAGTTACCAACTAACATTGCTCTGGTTGAGTTACCAACAAAACTAGCATTCCGGATCAGTCCACGCATCCTTTTGACACTATGAATAGAAAGGGATTATTGTCTTGAGATTTTCTCCTAATTTTTCTAAAAAGAAAATAATAATTTGCAGCTTGTCAGCCTTTGCCAAGATTCGGCTTAGAGAGAATATTTTATAGCTGAGATATAAACCTCTGAAGTAAAAATGCAGACACAACTTTAAGTACAGTGTTGCAAATGCAGAGTTAAGTAATGTTAATCTATCAATACACAGTATGTGCAAACATATGTTTATAGACAGAGAGACAAGCATGTATAAATGAGAGGATAAAATCCCTATTTCTCATTTGGTGCTATGCAATTTCTATCAATTTAGAAATGTGTTATGATTTTATTTTAAGCTGACATACTGTAAATTGTGCTTATTCGAGAATACTTACTTAACTCTTAAGGTTTATAAGACAGAAAAGAGAGATGTCTTTGGAAGTTCTCCAGTGACCTAAAATGAACTAATAAATAATAAAAAAAATGTTGACCCTTCTTTGGAAACTTTGGACCAGTTGTCATCTTTAAATCTACACATAGCATGAAAATAGTCTTTCAATGATTAGGTTTTACTGTGGAATCTACTAAATATAGCAAAGTTTGCTTCTTTAGGGGCAAGCTGTATATTATGCTCATGTTACAAGAGAAATTACCAGATCTCTAGGTGAGGTATTTTAGAAATTTGGCAGATGGCTTTACTTTGTATTTGTGGCACAGAATCCTGTTCTAATTTTGTGTTTGATTGGAATATTCAACAGCTTCTGGTGTTACTAGGACTTGCTATCTGAAAGACAGAGTTTGCAAACTATAAATATGAACTTTGAAAATATATATCCTAGAGTTAGTCCAGTAGATTGTGTTTGTAACGTTCACTTATTGGCTGACTGATGCATTTTGGCCCCAAACCAAAAACAAAGGCTGTCTGGTTAAGTAGTGCCTCCTGCCAACTGGGAAGGCAGAGGAATATTGGGGCAATGGTTAATTGGGAAGCATTTGGTGCTGGGTTCTGACAGCTACCAGTCTTCCCCACTCATTATCCCTCCACCCACCCTTGCCTTCATGCCCCTACACCATATCTCCTCAGTTACCTTCTTTATGTCCAGCTGCTATTGTGTCCTGCTGGGCAAAAATTCCACTTCAAGATGAGAAAGGTTATATCTATAGGAGCAAGGGATTTCAGTCCCAAGATTATTCATAGCCTGGCTAGCAAATCACCAAACAAGGCTGCTGAACTGTGCCGCCATTATTCCGCTGTAACATCAAGAGAAGCCTTGTTCCTGTGGGGACACATTTCCCGTCTGTCTCTTCAGTTGCCCCCACAGGGCACGTTCAGTCAAGGTGGGGCTGAGCCAGTGTGGCATGGCGCTGGCAGGCTGCAGCACTGGCAACTCCTGCAGCAGGCAGTTCCCAGCCAGCATGGGCTGAGGTGAGGGAAAGAAAACTGGTCCTTGTCCTTTTTCAGCTGCTAGCTACCGGGTGACAGGACCAGGAGCCTTGCTTGGAGCTGGGACCTGCTCTGTGTGCCCATAGCCCACAAAGGTATGTCTCAGCTCATAGCCAAAAACTCAGAACATTTCCTGATAATGTTGGTTTAAGTGGGCAAGACTTCAACCTTAATTTGTTGAGTCATGACTAAATTATGGATGTGACTGTGCTCATATAAGCTCAGTAAAACTTCCTATGACATATCCCACATCACGGCCTGGTTGCTCATACCCATCCCTGGGATTGAAGCCTACAGGCAGGTACATAAGAGAGGGATTTCCTACTACCCCTCACAACTGTATGTATCAGGGACCAGTAGGCTTGTTTAATGAACTGAAACAGACAGCACTTATTTACCCCCACTGATAATTTTAGCTTTTGTTGACTATCATCTTCAAGGAGTCATTCTGAAGTAGAGTTATATGAGAGGAGTTAAGGAGTCCTTGTTGACATTGCTATTTTTCACACAGGGCTGGTCAAAGATCTCTTCAAAATCTTCCTGGTCATTACACCCTGTGGGTCTCTTCCCAGAGTTTTCTCTGATGGAGTGCATATTCCTGGTGGAAATGACAGAGGACTTTGGAGGAAAAGTTTAAAAAGACCCCTTGAAGCATATTTGACACCATAACAGTGGATTCCCATCATGGATTTGTAGGTGGGTGACACTAGAGAATTTTCTGCTTTCTGTGTCAAGTGAATACCTTCTAAGTGCTAAGAAAAGGCCAGAGTGCTGCTACTGGTATCAAGTTTCAATTCAGGCTTTGCAAGTCAGAGGAGAGGAGAATAGACAGCAGCCGTTCAGCTGGTTTTGTCAGACTGCATTTTCTTCAGAAGGAAGGATTTTGCACTTTTGTTATCCACTGTAATTACTCAGTGGATAACAGGCTGTCCAGTCCCTCTATAAAAAAGTGCTTTACGTAGAAATAATGTTGAGAAGCTGTGATGTGGGGCAACTGCATTTTTTTGGCAAGGAATAGTAATTTTTAAAATACTGGCAAAGACTGTCCTTTTGTACCGTAAATTCTGGCTATAACCAACCTTTTCTCCCTAAACTGCCAGATTACTTTGGCTCCATTTGTTTTAAATCCCTTGTTCTCAACAGGCTGTGTAATCAGAATGACAGGCTGCTCACAGCTTCCCTGGTGCTCAGCTGCATGCAGGTCATGCCCGAGTCTCCTTTCTGGAGAGATGGTTATGCACTGACTCCAGGCTACCTATGAGTCTGAGGATCTGAATCTTCTCAGAGGCGAGGAAAGCACAGCAGCTTAGTGGTTAACACCAATAAAAGTGTTGAAAGAGTGGGAATCTTATTCTTTCCACTACTGTTTTTAAATTGGAGTCTCCCTGCTTTCTTACACAGCCCAGCCAAATCTCAGCCAACACCATCAACATTATATTATCAATAGAAATGTTAAAGCCAAGGTCAAGTGTTTACTGAGCAGTAACTGCTCTGTTAAAGAAAACTGAAACACTTGTTAGCACCTGTCTTTTTGGCAAATTATGTGATTGTTTTGGCTGATGCAGCGAGCAGACACACTATTATTTTATTAGCATTACAGTTCAAGAGTTTATAAAAAGATTCCAATAAATACAAAACTGAAAATTTTTTGAGATGTATTTTAAAGAAAACTAGTTTCCCTATTGGTATTGCTAGCTTAAAAGTTTGAGTATCATCTTGTGTGTCACTTGCATTGATGATGTAAATGAATTATCACAAGCAAAGATGCCATACATCATCATTATCATGCAGGGAAAAGTTAGATATTGGATATTTATGATCACTTTGAGGAGAAAATATATAATTATCATCCATTATTATAATTAAATACCTAATATAAACCCCCAGATAAATAAAATGCAATCGTCAAAACCACATAAAATCAAAATACTTTTCTTCCAACTACTTTGCTTTTTAATGGTATCACTGTGTAAGGATAGTTTTCTTCAATGTATTGAGACAATAATTGAGCAGTATATTGAAGCCATTTAAAAGACATTGCAAACAACATGCTTAGGTAGGAGCATTCCTTCTCTTGCTATTTAGATCTTTTCCTTCTAAAGCTCTTCTTGGCTGTTGGGATTTTGTTTAGTTTTGCTTAGTTTATTGAACACATTTTATTGACAGTAGTTTTACTTAATTTCCATGCATTTTAGATGATATCATAAGTGACCTCATCCTCCTTGACTCCAGGGTGAATGGGTGACTTGAAATCCCTTTACTTTCCAGTGCTATATTTGAATGATGCCCAGCAAGGTTTAAGCCAGCAAAGCTGTTTAAAAATCACACATACATTTTATTCCCTCTCCTTAGTTTTCCTTATGGAAAACTAATGAAGTTTCTTATAAGGGAAAGGCTGAGAGAACTGGAGTTACTCAGCCTGGAGAGAAGGTGGCTCTGGTGAGATCTTATTGTGGCCTTCCAGTATTTAAAGGGGGCTTACAAGATGGATTGGGACAAACCTTTCAGCAGGGCCTTTGGCAATAAGACAGGGGTTAATGGTTTTAAACCACAGTGAGAGTGGTTCTCTTGCCCAGAGAAATCATAGATGCCCCATCACTGGAAGCATTCAAGGTCAGGTTGGAAGGGACAACATTATGTAATTTAGGATGTCCCTTCTTACTGAGGGAGGATTTGGACAAGATGACTTTAAATATCCCTTCCAACTCAAACTATTCTATTATTCTACGTTTAACTTAGCAGCATAGATATAGTGCTGGTGCTTTCTAATATATGCAATTCCAAAAGGGGCTCATGAAAGAGCTAGCAAAGAATAAGAGAATCCAAAATTTTATTTCCTTTTCTATTTGCTTTCCCTGTACAATTTCTGGAAAATTAAATCACTGAATGGGTTAGTATAAATTTGAGCCTACGACATGTTTTCTTTGTCGAAAAAAATCATTAAAACTATGGTCCTGAAGAGGCAAAGTGAAAATTTTATACTATAGGAAATCAAGGATAATATCTGTAGATGAGGGTTACAGACCTGGCTTTCAACTTTGGAAATGATGCAAAAGTTTTATATTTGGTGGCATAATATTACTGTGTACTGACAATTTATTTAACCTCATGGATAGTGATTTTAATGGCTGTCTTTGAGCATTTATATGACTTCATTCTTAATTAATGTGCAGATGGATAGAGTGATTAAAATAGACCTGAGCAGGGTGGGGAAGGGAACAAACAAAAATAGTACTCTTTGAACATTTACAAAGTAATTTTCTCTGAGACATAAATCAAAATGCCTGAAATGTTTTGCGATATAAGAAATTTTTAATTTTGCTTATTTTGGCCAACCTGCATCTCCTGTCTATATATACACTCAGTTTATGCAACCATATTCTACCTCTCTACATTCCCATCTGCACTATTCTTAAAAAATTCTTCCCCTAAACTATTGTGTAGGACTTATGTGTTCATTTAAACAGCTGCCAAGTTTCACTCCATAGGCAGCTGCACTTCAGTGGTGGATGAAATGCTTCTTGTAAAGTTTGCAAAGCATTTTGGGCTCTTTGCAGATGGAAGAACTGACTAAATCAGTGATACACAACTTGTACTGCACGTGGGTTTTTTTTTTTTTGGAAGGCATATATCTGATAGGAGCTGTTTTGACTTCTTCCTGTGAGGGAACAGGCAGGGTGTTTAGCTGTTCCCTTCCATCTCTCCAAGCAACCAGGAAAGTTGGCTTATGCAGTTATTTCTCTGTACTTATATGCTCAGTAGGATTCTGTACATGGCAATTGATAGAACATGTTTCAGAGCCCTGTATGTTCAAGAAAAGATGTATGTGAGATAGAACAACATAACAGAGAACAGAATATGTATCCTGTTGTATCCTACTCTATGTTCTATCAAAAATATGATCTCAGTACATTTCTTAATCCTGGACTGAAGTAATAATGAAGACTACAAAATTGCAGGAGACTATGACATCATCAAAACAACATTATGATTTCACTAGAAAGCTGGAGGAAATTAAGCCGTTTCCTAGTCTCTACTATTACTGACACTTAGAACACAAGTGTGCATGACAAATGAGCAATGCAACTCACACTTTTAACAGGGAAGCTCTCTTTCTTATGCCTCTGACCTATTCACCAAGCAGCTGGCAAATGGCTGCACTAAGTCATTCGGTGTTTTTTTTCCAACCCAAAAACTACTGTGTATGCAGTCTTTCTAGTAGATAACAGAGATATGTCATTCATGTCAATTGGTTTTCTGTATCTCTATGTTTTATTCAGTTCTTAAGTATTATGCTAAAATGCGCTCTGATATTCATCAAGTTTTCAAACACTCCGTAACAGCAACTGAAAGTGAAAAATAGCCTGGGAGTCATTTCTGCTTTCTTCAACGACCTGGGAGGGGCTGACTGGCATAGTGTGACTGTGGAACTAGAAGAGAATTAGGAGGCATGCTTGGGAACAGCAAGGAACTTGTAGAATTAGTCTGAAGGTAGTTTATACTGTTCAAAGTAAAGGTGTGCAAATGTTAGTGTGCCCGTGCCATCTTTTACCTATTTCTTTTTAATTGGCAAAAACCCCAGAAGTGGGCATAGGGAGGAATTGCCTTCCATTATAATTCTTAGTATCTTCATTCCATCTCTGCATAAGCAAATTTAATAGCTCTTTATCATCATCAAGACTACTACTTTATCTGAGCGTAGCACTATCCTGCCTTTCAACTGACAGAATAGCTGATGTATCATTCATTTAAAATTATAGAAAATAATCTTTAAAGTGATAATTTTATTTAATCTAACTAGCATAAATTTGCCAGGATAACCCTGAAAATAAACAAACACAGAACAGCAATACATCAAACAAACAAACAAAATTGAAGTCTGAAAGAGTAAGGACCTAAAACTGCCAAACCCTCACTGAAGTGCAATTGTAGCCCTGAAAACTGCAGCCCGCATTGCCAAGCATTTCAGTGAAGACATCCTTGCTGTTTTTATTCATTGATACTGTAACAATGCCTAAGGAACAACTAGGAATATACACCATTGTTGCCAAGACTCACTGAAATTGCTATAAAAAGTCCCTGCTCTGAAGAACATATGATTCAACAAGACAAGATTTAAAAGGAAAGACAAAAGAGATATAATACACAATAAGAAAGAACATCCCCATTTCTGATTCTATTTTTTTCCCCATTAAGTAGTTCTCACACAGGTTTCTTTTTTCATTTGTTTTCATCTTGTTCAGTCAAGGAGCAGTGGGCTCAGCACATAATTTCATAAAATGTCCTTCCAGGCAGAAAATCATCCATTAACAATATTTTGACTATGGAAGAAAAAGAAATATTTGATCTTCTCATCAGCATAATGATAATACATCTCGTTTGCAGAGTGTTACCGTATATTATTTCCAGAAAGATCGTAGGCTGCTCTGCAGATGAATATTTTTGTTCCAAAGGCACTATCTTACATTTGGAAAAGCTGAATTTCACTCCTGTTCACTAAGCTTATGAAAAGCCTGCTCATTACTAAGCTTGAAAATAGGTTTATGTGAGGCTTACAAAGTGAGTAAGCTTTGTGTGGGTCTCCCTGTACAAGGAGAAATATTTCATCCAAACTGCAGATAGAAGCAGAATAAAAGGAAGTAAAAACTGGCTTATTCTTGATGACCATCTCCTAAGGATGTCATCAAAATGGTAACTTCACCAGTTTCTTTTCATTTTAATAATATTTAGGGTGGCTATTTAAAAATTAGTTTCTAATAGATTTTTGCCATTACAGTTACAGAACATTTTCAGACATGGTCTTAATGACTAAGAGAAACATCTGAGAAGGGTTACTGTTCTGTTTGAGGGTATGTGTCGATGTGTGTGCATCTGGATGCACCCACATCACATATAAAGACATATTAAAACTGTTTCAGAACTTTTCTGTCAGACTGATTTATTAATGAGAAATACCACTCTTACACCAACATAAAAAAGGCATATTTAGTTAGAAAGTTGTACTTTTTTACTATGTATAAAGTAATATTAATCAGAACCTGCAAAAAGAAAGCATGTACATAATTTCTTTCAAAATGAAATCTGGGGAAAAAAGTCTTTCTGAAAGGCCTGTGATTTTTTATCTGTTTTTTCTGATTTATATTTTTTAATTATTTTTCCATCCTGTAAGAAACTACCATATTGTTTTTAAGTACATCATCTTGCTAGTAACATTGCAGTTACTCTCCAAGCTTGTATATATATTTGTCTTTGTGTACTTCATTTTCTCCTTTTTTTTTTTTTTTACTTTTTTTGTACTGTTTTGGGGTTTGAATTTTTCCATTGTAACTTTTTCAGAAGAATAACTGTACTGGGTTATGATAAAGGTCTTACCTATCTCAGTATTCTTTCTCCTGCAGTGGTCATAAGTGGTACACCATTAGTGCACTGGTAAAAAAATTCCTGTTAAGATTGTTTGCTTGCGCTGAGAAGGGTCACGGAAAGCCATATTTTTTTTATTATATAAGTACTTTTAGCTATTTTTTTTCTTTTCTCTTAAAAAAAAAGTTTTGTACAACCAACTGCTTATTCCTATTGTACGAAACATATTTCTGCAAGGTGTCACTGTTAGTGACTCCAGAGTTGGGCTGCAAACATTTTTTTTTCTTCTTTCGTGGGAACACATTGTCAAAAGTAGTGAGAGGCAAATATTTAAGGACAGCCAGGGGTGGTTAGTTGGGACTCAGATTCCATTAAAATTCCTGCTTAATATTGTGACAGCATTTCTGAATGATAATATTATTTCCTTCCTTTATTCATTCATTTGTCTCTGTATTGGGGTGGTCGGTTGTTAGGGGTTATTTTTCCTCTTGAGTTGGTGTTATTTAGGGATAAAAATATCCCAACTGTTAGCTTTTCTACTGGAGATTCAGGCAAGAGGAAGCATGACATTTTTTAGAGTTACTATTTTTACAATTATGTCTAGATAGATCATCAGATGTCACGGTGAGGAGTTTCTCACATACATCTAAAATAGATGAATAAAATACTATTGATAGTTCTTCCAGATAGATTCTGTAAGGAAAACTGAGATGGATGTTTATTTTTATCTATGGTGTAAATTATAGAGCAGCATAAATAAGTGTTAAACATCATTTAATGTCTTAAATTGCTGCTTTATATAAGCTGACTGATATGTGTATCAAAATCATAATTAGTATTGATTAATGAATGTATTTATCTTTTTTACCCAAACACTATTTTTAAATGAAATGTTTTGTCTGCAGTAACTACTGCTTTATTTTAAAATATGAAATATGGAGGATGCTCTATTGTGAACTAGGAAACTTCATTCTGCCCTCTGTGAGTTATGACTGCATATCAAATTTTAATGAAAAAGGATAAATAAATTGTCTCATAGTTCACCATCATCCACTATATCACTCAGTTCATCCCATATAATATGTAATAAACTGAATGCTTCAATTTTTGCTTTATGTGACCATTTACAACCAGTACGATTGCCTGAGAAATTGTCATCCCACAGGAGTTCATGTAACCAGTGAGCAGCCTAAACTTCCATGACGTACATCTTGACTGAAGATCACACATTTTTTAAAAATCTTTTATAAAAGCTGAGACTGACAAAAAGCAAGCTGATTTACATCACTTTAAGAATATTTAAGCAATGTAGGACCTTATTCCTCAGCTCTGGTTTTGACATCTTCGGGAGATAAATTTCGAATAGGAGAAAAAAAACAAACCAAACAAAACCAAACCCAAACCAAAAAACCACAACCAAAAAAGAAAAAAAACACCAATCATCCAAACAACAACCAAACACACAAATGAACAAAACCCCAAACCAACAAAGCAAGACTCAGTAATATAGCTTGTGCAATGGTTGCTCTGTTCATTTGCTCTGTTGCCTGATTAATTCTTCTATTCACTATTAATGTTGTTACCCTTCTAAGAAGAGACACTTTAAAAAACTGTAGAATGAGCATCTATTTCATTAAGAAACCTTCCAAACGTTTCCTGGTAAATTCCAAAGAAATTAGAGAAAGAAAACTGACAAAGCAGTTAGGAGGCTAGGCTAATTTTAAAAGCTCTGATTGTGGCAGGAAAAAAAATTTCTTTAGAAATCTTTATTTGCAAACTTTATATTCATCATAGCATTGTACATTGTTCATTTGTGTGAGGACGCAAAAAGAAAATGTCACAGTAGAGTTAATAGTCATTAAGAAAACTCATGTAAATGTACTTCTCTGATACCTACAGCCCAGATAATGAAAAGGAGGAGCACCACAAGTCTCACTGAAGTTTACTGGATTTGAGTAAAATATCCTCTTCCCTAATAAGGGCTTTCAAGTAGTTTACTTAACAAATTCGTATCTAATGCTTTGAAAGAGACCTACCACAGTTCTTACTTAATAATGACATGAAAAATAATTTATTCACAGGGAATCTCTGCTTTGCAGAGATTTTTTTTCCCCCTACTATTTTTAGTGGTTTTTACGGACTTCTACTTTGGACAGTCTGTGCAGGACTAGGCAGAAGAAGTGTTCTAGAAGGAAACTTTGGTGAGATGGCAGAACAGTCCTTGATATTTTTGATTTCCTGGAGAGTAGCTGTTTGTCACATATCTTTCACTATTTTATATGAATAAAAGTTGGAGATACCATAAGTCAAAAACCCATGTACTGTATGGAATCCTGAGCTATTATAATTTTTTTTAACAAAACATGAGTACCTGCTGCTTTAGAATCATTCCTGAGAAGAGCAATATTCATCATAGTTCGATTCTAAAAAGATATTTTTACATTATGGATGGTGATGAGTAAAGGAAAGGTGCAGAATAGAATGTATTAAAGATCTTTCCTTAATATGAGATGACTGATGTACTGTAAATGAAAGTTAAGGGGTTTTTTAAGGTTCTTTTGTGAGTATCAGATTCCTCACACAAAGTATGAAGATAATTTCATGGTAGCTCCAGAGATCTGAAAGTTTGGGGTTTATTGCATTTATTTCAAAGGAAGGGCACTAGTTCAATTTTTAAAATAAATTAATTCTTAGGATCAGATATCCACCTTTACCCTAGCTCATAAAGGAGTAAGAATTACATAGTATTACTTAAACCTCCCTGTGCATGTATGACTCTACCTCAATACTTTTTGTACCTGCTGGCCAATTTTAACCAAATTTGACAGCCGGGTAGCAGTAAATTCCCTTTGTTAACATCCTCACTGAGAAAGATTCTAAATCTCAAGATCAATCTTTATTAGATACCAGAGAGATCATGCCAGCATGTACTACCATGAATCTTCACACTAGGGAAAATCTAGTGAAATTTTCACATAACAAAAGCCTGAGAGTTCAAGGCTTGAGATCTGAAGACTAGCATTTATGAGCACCATTTATGAACACTGCTGTTTATGTTGCCATACACGTATAACACGTTTATTATGAATTTCCTTAATTTTGATGACTGTATAATGTTTCAAAATAATTTTTGGTACTACGTGTCTAAATACGATAAGACTCGAATGAACACACACTGAAGTTAATGGGAGAAAAATGTTGTCTGTATCTCTTAATGTAGAAATGTTTCTTCCTTTTTATTAGTGTTCCTTATTACTGAAATGACTTTTACCTAGATGAGAGAAAAATCCTTTGTGATGGATTGTGTTTCTACTTTCATGAACCGTGTCTCAACAGCTTATAATTTTCTTCAATGTGTTAATTTTTCTAAAACACAGATAAATTTGCTGAGTAATACTTGCTGCCTTGGTTTGTCAAGAGTAACTTGTAAAAGGTTTGTGAGCAAAATGGGAGTTGTGCTAGCAGAAGCTCAGCCTATGGTCTTAATACCACAGCTGCAAAATTGAAAGATCGCCCTCCTAGACTGTTCTCCCACACTAGTTTAAAACATGATCTTTCCAAATATGCTCTCAATAGACAGTTTGCTTATTAATGTATTAAGAAAACGTGTTTGAAAAGAGTTGTGAACTCCATTTGGTTGCCCCATAGTCCCATTGACTATATTGGACTTTATCTTGAGGTTTTCTTCTGCAGAAGCTTTTAAAACTCCAGCATCTCAGGTGGTTAACCATATGTGTTCTTAATGAGACAGGGAGTTAATTACCCATCTAATTTCTTTTAAAAGTTCCCTTGCTTTCAGTGAAGAAGCTTCACATTCTATATTCTTGCATGTCCTGTAGCTCTTTATTAATGATGGATATTTGATGCTCTACATTTCTGAGACTGACATTCAGGAATTGGCAGGAATGTATTTGTGGATCATCCTGCAGAGGTTTCAAAGACTTGCTCTGAACATGACCCTACAGCAACAGAGAAGCTGTCACCCAAAGAAACTGCTTCCCAGAGAAAATGATAATCCAAATTAAAACTGCAAAGTAGACCAGTGAAGAGCAAACATAGTTTTCAGTAGGTTTTTAGCTTCGCTGAAAAGATTTTGAAAACATTTTCTTCTAGAGAGACCCTTTCTGTACTACTTCATGGCAGTAGTCTGAAAGTTGGCTTCAAATGATTTTCTTTAGATATGAGAACTCAGAGTTTCATGAAGTCTCATGGGACAGACTTCAAATGTTTGAATGAAGGCAGTCAAAACGTAAGCATCCCAGCCTGGGCCTGTCACGTTTATATCCGCTATCATCAATAGAATGAAGTGATTGCTTCCAGAAAACAAGATTTCTGATGTGTCTTAGACTCTATTTTCTGATCACTGAGTTACTTTTCAGGAGCATGTCTTTCCCACCACTGACTACATAGGACATTTTAGGCATAGTCTTCCAGGTCTACCTTTTGGGCAGATTAAGTTTGATAAAACAAATGCTATTGCTCACATGCAATTCTTTTCAAGATTTGAGAATTATTTGGTTTTTTATCTCAGCTTTCTGTTACTATCAAGGGAGAAAGAGAAATTATTATTATTATTATTATTATTATTATTATTATTATTACAGCAACAACAATAATGATATATGAAGCCTTGAGAAAAATGAATTTGTGTTCCTAGTATTAGGCACAATCACTATGAAGGGTCATATTGCAGGACTTAGTAAGACAATAAACCAGTAGCCAATGTTCTGCATAAATAATGAGCCAAATCAAAATCAGTCATGCATCTAATTGGGACATTTGTACTACACTGCTTGAGGCATAGAATACTTTTTTATGCTCGATATGTGCTTGGCAAACTTAATCAGATAATCAACTCTCGGTCTCATCTCTATTTTCTGAAATCCTTTGTGGCACTACATAAGGGTAAGATAGTATTTCTGCTGACGGTGGTCTTTAACAGCTTTTTAAAAATAAGATAGCTATGTCATTCAAGACAATAAATAGCCGTAAAGAAGATTTTTGTGAATATTATTACTCTTTAAAAAGTTTTTATGTCTATGGGGAAAGAAACAAACTGGCAATCCAGGTTCTCTTTCTAGCTTTTCAGATACCCTGATGGTTGACCATAACTGTATTTTTGCCACTTTCTGTGCCTTGGTCTCCTTTCTAGAAGAAAAGTAATGATAATGTATTCCTCTTTGTATTACTTTGATGTCTGCTGACAGAGCCATTTCATAAGCCCAAGAGATTGTTTTCAAAATATACCTTACATTGAGAACTCAGTGAAATATTAGAAAAACCTAGGAATGAGACTAAAATTCTGTCAGGATCCAGTCCTGATTAGGACAAAATACTGTAAATAGCACCAAAAAAGTAAGAGTGTTTTAGGAAAGTAGTAATTTTCATTCTTATACAATCTACTGTCAGGAAAGAAATTACTCCACACCTCACACCTGAGATGGCCAGAGGCCCAACTGAGACCCTGGATCCATTCATCCAACTTATCTGTGGTCACCTAAATTATTTGGTGGCTCTCATTCATGCCAGCTTTTCTCCTGTGGGTCCCATCAACAGAAAGGAGATGTGGACACACTGAGTAGCAGAACAACACCCTGAGGTTTTTTGGACCTTATTGCAGCTCCTGTGACAAGGACATATTTGATGACTTGCAGATGACTCTTTCTTTGTGTTCAGAGGACAGCAGGAACTGGTGATATGACAGGATATGGACAGGAGGTATGTGATGGGCAAAAAATCCTGTTGATAATACAACAGTAGAACAGATAAACACACGAGAGGATGAACTACAATGTGCATTCCTCAAGATATCTTGTGGCAAGGTCTATGCAGCTGTATGAGCTGTACTGTTCTAAATTACAAGAAACATGGTAGTACAGAAGAGCTTTTGTACACTCTTTATTGTAGTATTCATATCTACATTTGTCATAGAAACAGAAGGGATTCTTTTTTAATTCAGGAAAGAAAATATATTGTGTCCAGAGGAATGTTTTTGGGAATAGGATTTCAAGACTCACAAAAGGAGAAAAGATACTGAAGAGAATATTTCTGAATATTAATATG
>JAWWES010000001.1:87415826-87434653 GCA_035583135.1 Lophotriccus pileatus
CAGGGGAGACCTCATCACTCTCTACAACTACCTGAAAGGAGGTTGTAGCCAGGTGGGGGTTGGTCTCTTCTCCCAGGAAATCAGCAGGACAAGAGGGCATGGGCTTAAGCTCTGCCAGGGGAGGTTTAGTTTGGAGATTAGGAAGAAATTTTTTATGGAGGGAGTAATCAGACATTGGAATGGGCTGCCCACAGAGGTGGTGGATTCACCATCCCTGGAGATTTTTAAGATGAGCCTTGATGTGGCACTTAGTGCCATGGTCTAGTAACCACAGCGGTGTTGGATCAAGGGTTGGACTTGATGATCTCGGAGGTCTTTTCCAACCTGGTTGATTTTATGATTCTATGATTCTTTGATATCTAAGTCAGGCATTAGTTATTTGATTTTGTTTAGCCTGATAGTAATAGTACAGTAACAAAGAGCTCTGCATAAATATCAGTTTGCTGCAGTGTTAATGAGAACTCTTTGGGGGAAGATTTTCAACCAAGCATGTCTTGACCAATTGAAATGGAAATGTAGACAGTCTTTCAAAGTGGCTGTTTTGGTGTTTGATTATGTCAGAAAACTTAATGGATCTCATTCCAAATGATATAAACTTTCTGCGGGACAAGAATGCCGTCAGAGCCAGCTACACGTCCTATCCAAGAATAGATTTTGTGTGCTTATACTGGCCCTGTCTTTCAGAAAAGCTCTTATAATTCTCTGTGCATATGCTTTCAGCCCCAGAAGAGGTATAAACATATCTTAGTCTGGGTCATCACTGAGGTTGTTATGGTCAAGATGAATATAACAAGCTGTAATCTAAACCTTCATTAACACTGCTGTTGACTGAAACCCCTTCTGAGATTTTAAAAAAAGTTTTATTAACTTTCTCAAGTTTGCTGTTTTTCATGGCTGTCTGACTCCTTAGCAGAGCAGATAAATCTCTACAATGGAAAACTGACATACTACAAGAGACTATTCTTACTGTGTTTCTGATTTTGCTGGCATGACTATAACTCAGTCATGTTTAAATTCTAGCTTGTAACTACTTTAAAATGGTGGCTTGGGGAAATCAGGCTGGCTGCAAAATCCTTTTACATTGTATGCAGTCACAGGCAATTAAACAGTTAAACCTGAGGCCTACCTAGAGACATCAGGAATATTCCCCACAGCACATTAGTTGCTCAGTAGAATTGCTCCTGGGCTAGAGCAGGTTTGGGACAACAAGATTTTAAAATAATGCTTTGGTAAAACACCCTGTTTTGAATGATTACCAGCATAAAAATTTTAAAAGTCTCAGTTTCATCCAGCTTTGCTCTGATCTCTCTATGAAAATACCATTAACAGGATTTAAAAGAGATATAACAAAAATATTATGGGGGTCTGAAATTCAATAGTTAGCAACAGTTTTCCTTTTCTGATTAGAAAAAAATGTTTATAAAACCATCAGAGAGCTCCTCTGTGTTTGGCAAAAAATAAGATGAGAAAGCTTAGAGAATTGATATAAAATTGACAGACAAGGAGAGGATGTGAATTCAGTTGCATTTCCTCACAAAAGATCTAGAACTAAACTATGTGCGTAAATCTGGTGAATTCATTAGAGTTATGCCTATGATTAATTTGCTACTTAGTTGACAAATCCAGACCAAAGAGAAAAGCCTGTCTAATAACCACTAATCAAGTGTTCAATATTAGCAGAAACAGCTTGTCTGGAGGGTAAGGAATTGTAATATCACAACATTTTTGTCTCAATTACTAAAATTGATCCTGGAGACTTCAAAAAAAAAGGTTCAGAAGTAAGGGACTCAAAAAGTTGATATACCACTTTGTTTAAATTCCAGTGGTCAGTCTACTTGGATTTGATTGTCATCTAATGCAAATTTTATGCAAGTGTATTTTCAATTATTTCATTGTTGCTCCAAGTTTCTCTTTCAATTGAATAAGATCAGAATTAAATTAAAGAATTAAAAAATCCATCAGTACTGTACACGTGTACTGCTCGTAAAAAATTCTAAAATATTCCAAACATAATGTTGTATATCAGTTTATGACCAGTGCTGTAGAATTTTCTTTTCAACACATAGTAGATTTTTTTGTTTTTCAGTTGGTATCACCACCTTAATGTCAGAAACAAGAAAGTTCCTACTGCTGTGTTAAATCTTAAAATGCTTCAGTTTCAATTTTACGTGTGTATTGGATCTGGCACTGTTGTACTTAGTGAATGTGGTTGTCTTCCTTTCTCAGTGTTCAACCATAACTGCTATATCCAGAAGTCTGTCTTTACAGTGCTGGTTGGGTTCTAAGGTTTGGTAAGTTTTACCTCAGATGATCACAGAGATTTTTAACAAGTTCTTTAAAAAACAAAATAAATCGAACACAATTGTCAATTTGGAGGACTAAAAATTAATGAACAATGACACCTAAAGCCTTGGTCAGCTCTGCATCTTGCTAGAAGTTTACAGACTGTTGATGGCAAGTTCATGACATGACAAATGAACAAAACAAATGCAGGCTAACAATGAAAGTATTTTGATTAGCACAAGTATGTACAGCTTAGAAGTATGCTGATAATTTCTCTTTGTTTGGGAATTCTCAGGCGGAAAACAGATGAATTTTGTGGGGTATATATTTCTAAGACAAGTTTTTCCAGTGGATTATGTTCGGAATGGGTGAAAGTACAAAAGCATTTGAAATAATCTTTTGGAAAGTATGGAGAGGTCTGACACTCTCCAGAAAAAACACTAAGTTTACAAAAATAGAAGTAAGGTGACAAGAAGTCCTTTAAATTGAAGATCGTTTGTGAGTGATGACATGGGAAGATGTTCATTACCAGAAGGGGTGATAATAGGCTCAAAACAAACACCCAGGATTCTGATATTCTATGTCTGAAACAGAGGCATCAGATTGCTGATTAGAAACCATGTTTACAATGCTTCCAACATAACATTACATAAAGAGGAGGGACTGGATGACAATTTTAGCAGCATAACTAAATGGAAAGGCATATGATTGTATTGATCAGGAAGGAGCAAGAAAAATAAAAATCTGCTAGTTTTCAATCTTGAATATGTATTTAGAATGACACTTGTGTCAGAGTAAAAATGTTAACTGTATTACAGCCCCTGCGTTTTAAGGATCATTCATCTCTTATTTTGACAAAACTTTTTGACCTTAGCCTTTTAGATTTAGGATGACCTTTTGATTTCAAGGTTTTTAAACAGTTCTCAGAGACTCTCTCTGGACATCTCTGTATTGCCTTGAAAATTCTTTCTTCACTGGGTCGTAGCTGCATGGTCTGTGGCAACACAGTTTTGACTTATGATGTCACTTACACTTTACGTCCTAAAAGTACTTGCAAGATCCATGCTCTTTGAATTTGATGTCATCTTTTGAATGCTTACTTTTTCGTCATTGTTGGATCAAGGAGAGAGAGAGACTGTTAACTAAAATTAAACTGCATGTTAGTATAATTTTAATAAGGTTTTTTGGGGAAAAAAAAAAAGAAAACAAACTTTAAGAATGTGACAAAGTAATATACGGTTAGTTCACAAAAACATTCTTACCTTTGATCATCAATGTGTAAGTGAAAAAAACCATGCTGCACAGTTACACTTTTCTTCACATTAGAGGTCAGAAAGGGTAGGAAAACTGCTTTTTCATTTAATTGCATATAAACATGTCCCCAGCCACCGCTTAAGCCAAATTGTACAGAGAATGTTAAACTTCTGCATGTGAAGTTAGCAGCAAATTAATATTTCATGAAACTCCTGCATTAACCCCTTGATCCTGACCTTCAGGTTTAATAGGGAACCGGAACAAAGATGTAGACCAAAGGCTTCAGTGTTGAAATAACAACAAAGAACACTTCTTCTGGAGCTCGTCCCTTTCCTCTCTGTTCAAAATATCAGTGGAGTTTTGACACGGCTCTAGGTATTTCTTTGTGACTCCCAAATTCTGACTGTCCCCATACAAATCCACTCAGGAGAGGAAAGTGGTTTTCATTTACTTATTTTAATTACTTATTTACCTTACACCTTAAAGAAGTATACATTTCAGAAAAGAAAAATTTTTTTCTGTCTTGCATACCTCTGCTAGGCTTTGGCAAGCAGTTGTCATAGTCTGTAGTCATAGATCTGAAGATAAGGACACACGTCTTTGTTGGTCTTGCCCTGGATGTCCTGGGGCATTGTCTTTCCTTGTGACACTATGATATCAAGCACTCCCCATCGGTATTCCCTATGTCTAGCAAGTGATTTTGCTGAATATACTAATCTCTCAGCATCATCCATCACAGTTTGCTGCTCTCAGAGGCATACTTCAGTGACAGGACACATCCCTGTCTGAGTTGTCAGTGTGACACATCACACTGGCTGAGTTGTCATGGCTGTGATTTAGGATAGCCTTGTGAGTGGGCAGAATACAGTGTGGGTCAGTCAGAAGATGCACCTGAAGAAAGGTGCTCATTGCTGGAGAACAAGTTTAGTCGTAGGAAGAGTCTTTTAAAGAGAAGATGATGATGTTGTTGATTTCCATATACTCAAAGGCCAAAGAAGGACAAAATCAATGTGTGGCAATTTCAATACTGGCCCAAGTTTTCTTGGAAAAGGTATTTACCACAGTATTCTTTAAAAACTTTACCTGTTCTAGTGGGATGTTATCTGATCCATGGGTCTCCAGATAATCTAAAAAGGAGAAGGCCTGGAAACTCCCATATTTTGCACAGCACTTGACACTCATAAAGGTATTGTCCCTAGTGGAGGAAAAACTGATCAGGCCATTTGTCTTTTCTATATGTCTATTGTTATTAGGACCCATTTTTATACTAAAATGGGTTCACGGATACAGAATTTATAACTTTATTGTAAGTCTATCACTTAAAGGACTTAAACACCTGAGCTTCCAAAATCAATAAATCAATCATTAGCCCTGGCGCGAGTACAGAAATCCTTTGGAGTGTGAGGAAATACAGATTAATGCCAAGTTGTCTGCTTCAGTCTGTTGGGAATGAGTAGTTCCCCATCACTATCACAAGCATAATTTCTGAAACTTTGTGATGGCAAATTTAAACATCAGTGATGTCTCTGCTAAATATTTTAGTACACTCATAAAGTCTGATTGTCTGCACACGCCTGTTACAGGCACTAAGACTGGAAACACTCTGGCATTTAGCACAGCTAGAAGGTACCCAGCTACAGAACACAGAACTGAGAAAAGTGCTCCATCTTGATGCAGAAATCTTTCCAGGTCATTTTTTCAGTGGTAAAGAGGTCCTTTCACAAATCTTCCCTTGAAGAATTCAAAGTATTTTATTGCTAATATAAATGACAAAACAGATATGGGACTTGCTTATACTTTCAATCTGCACCGTAGTGCATGTTTCAATTAAAAATAAAATTACTACGTTCTTTAGTTTGTGTAATTTTGGATAGAATGGTACATTTATATGTTAATTTTGCTAAGATCAACTTTATTTATCTACAGGAAGCTATTCTAAGATTGTTGTACGTTTTCTTCACTTCTGAAATGTTATCACATTTAATTGCCTGATCTTATTTGGGTTGCAATCATAGTCATTAATTAGCAGGAAGGTGAGGGACAGCATCATATCTAACTATCTGTTATGGCTGCTTTAATGAGGAAAATACCTGCCATCATTTTAAAGGCATCCTGTATACTTCACAAATCCAGCTTGCTGTAGCATTCTCATTTAGACTGTGAACATCAAAGGAAATTGATGTCAGGTGTGAACAGAAGCTGTTGAATATATCTGTTGAGGAAGCTGAGTGGTATGTCTGGATGGGAGAGATGAAGGGCAGCTTAAAACATTAACAAAACTACAGGTAATTAGTGTAAACTTTCAAGGGTAAAGTATGCTTGAGGAATAAAAATGTTGTTTATAGCTATTCCCTGTAGTGCCACTATTGCTAAGGGTCTGTCAATGTTTTCATTTATAAAGCTCTATTTTTATAGGATTGTGCACGAGTAATAAAAAATGTGCTTGGGGCTAGAAGTTGACAATTTAAAGAAAAATAAATTGGTTTTGTTGTTTTGTGTAGATTTTTTTGTTTGTTTTTAAACTATATGAGTATACAAATAATAGAAGATTATCTGTTTTAAATGGTTGTTTTGCTTTGTATAATTCAGCTGATGGTTTAAAATTAAATTAATGAAATTTGGCAAGCAATTAGTTCTTAGTATGGACTAATCAGTACTGGAATTCTTGGAAAGAATAAATAGAACAAGCTTATTTAGTGTTTCATAGGCAAAATTATACTTTTAAAATGGGATCATAAGGAATTCAAGGCATCTGCACAATACACTGAATAAATATTTTCATTTCAAGGTGCAGAGTACAGTACCTGAAAAACAAGCTTTAAGAAGTGCCAAAATATAGACAACTGTGGTCAGTTTGAAAGATGTTGTAAGCTTACTGCACCCTATCAGGCTTGCTGACTGGCTGGTAATGATCTTATCATTGTTTGCCTCAATAATACTCCATAAATAGAATATATTAAGCACCTTCTTGGGCTATTGATATTCTACATGCTTACAAAAGACACCAAAAAAATTGCCTTTTGACTCTTTCTGTGCAATTATACCTGAATTTTGTTTCACTGTTATTTCATACTGGACTCTCTTTACTGTAAGGAACACTTTTTTCCCCATCACATTACAACAATCAGAGTAGTGAAATGATGGTTGCAGGTTTGTGAAAAGGATCCTTGTAGAAAGGAGTTTAAGGAGAAAAGACATTATGGGTCACATGAGTGCATATCTAGAATAATATGTACTGTTCATATAAGTCTTTTTCACCTTCCAAAATCTCTGATGGCTTTAGGAGAGAAGTCAAGTATCATTACTATTATACAGATGAAGGAACTGAAGGCAAGTAAACAGTTGGCTTAAATGCCTCTGAGCAAAGGGACTGAAAGTCAAGGCTCTTGAAACACCATCCTAACGCTTTACCCTCTGTATGAATATGTCTCTGCTATCTTTTGAAACCTTGGAAAATACCGGTGCAAACTCTATCTCCAGAGTTTGTATATGCTCCAAAATTAAGCCCTGTAAGTTTTGGAAATATTTTAAAGATTTTTATCAAATCCATGAAATATAACTTTGTTAAAAATATGCATCTTTTTCTGTAATTATGGAACCCATTTTTTCAGATATATATATATATATATATATATATATATATATATGATGTATTCTTTACTTCTCAAAATTATAGTTTCAATTTCACAGTGCATTGGCATTGTGGAAGAAGTAACACTGTGGTGACAAATACTTGCCGTAACAGCTTTTGATAAGAGATGACTTTTTAACATGAGAAAGCACATCCATTTAGAACTATGTCCTAACCCCTGTACATACCAGAGTTTAACTTTTGTAATGGTTATTACAGTTGCCATTTCTATGGGAACATGTTAGTGCGTTCCTGTATGCAACACCTAGTTTCTGGACCTTTAATCATAAATCCAATTACATGTGCTCAAAAGGCAGGATGATGGTCACCCGACCCACTCATCTCCATAACATAGGCTAGAAAATATCTTAAACACAGGTTTTTGTCTTTGGAAAGAGAACATCTTTTAGAATCATCCAAACACAAGCCATTACTGTGTAATTTCATGACTTTTCAGGAAAGAGAATTAAATTGTCCTTTTCACATTACATGTCCTGAGCCCTGACAAGCCCACAGTCAGTGAAATGAAGATCCTTTTATCTAACTGGAGGAGACTCTGTCAGGGAAACTGAGGGGAATGACCAATCTGGAGTCTGATACTAATTTTATAATAAAGCCAGTCTGTGAATCAATACCTTTTTATCTTCATCATGCTCATATATATTTTCTTTTTTTTTTTCTCTCTTACAGTCATCACCCACTGTCCTTATATGAAAGGGCTGAATTCTGCCCTTAGATCCCTGACTTCAACTGAATTTCATTTAAAAGGCCGAGGGAAAATTTGGCACAAAAGATTCCATATATTCACACTTTGTTTTTGTGAGCATGAAGCTATGTTTGGGTGTAATAAACACCTGTCATCTTAAATAGTAAAGAATGTACTGCATTCTGCTTGTGTGGAGTCATGTTTTTTTTCAGGATAAAAGTGATTTAATTTCTAGTTAAATGCAAAGACACAGAGGAAGGACCAGCATTTCAAAAAAGACATTGCAAGTAGAACTACAAGTAAATTCAAACAAATAAAGTACAAAATATTCTATTTTATACAAAAATTACAGCTGCTGTTGTAATTCAGATGACCTTGAAAGAGATATGACACAGATATTTTTTTTAATAATGATGTGCCTAATATTAATATGAAGATGACAAAAACTACTTTAGACAGTTCCCAGTTACAGACAGGTAGTGATATCCTGTGAAAAGCTGGAGCAGAACTCTCACCAATTCCACAATTATCTTTTTTGCTCTCAGAAGTTAAACAATAGATGAGACCTCCTAATGGCTTTCCATGTGTTCATCTCAGTTTCTTGCGTGAATTTGCAGTAATTAAGCAACCTGAAACACTGACTGACCCAGAGAGAAAGCTATTCCATACCAGTGGTGTCCTTGAAATGTGTTCATCATCAAGAGGTCTCTTCTCTTCATCTCAGTGAAAGCTAATGTCAGCACTACTCTGTAGCAATCCTTCCCCTAAATAGCTAATGAAATTTTATAAGGATGCCCTTTTTTTTTTAACATTAAGAAAAAAGAAAATAAAAAAAAAAAGAAAGAGAAAATCCCACCAAGGAAAAAGCAGTATGGGCAGAGAAATGGCCCTGTGAAAATACTTCTGCTATCAGGAGGGAGGGAAAGGGGGCTTGCTGGGGATAAAAACAGTCTTTTTTTTTTTTTTTTTTAAGGTCAAAAATATAATTAGCATTTGAAAGGATGTGAAGAAGCACTACCTCGGGGACCACAATGGCCAAATTTGTGTCATTTAATGTCAACAGCCATTGGAGTCGTGATAAAATTAATAGAGCCTTGTGTGATTGATAACATACCTCATCTGCCATTCCAGCACAAAAATCCCACAGGTTTAGCAGCAAGGAACAATGTTTAGATCACTTTTGAAAAGAAGCTGTTTGAAAGATGTACTTTTGAGCTTTAATTAGCTTATGAAATCCATGACAACCTTCCCCACTACCAGTAGCAAAAAATAAAATGTATTGTTTAATTATTAAATGTGTGAGGTGAGTTTAGTGTATCTCTTTAGTAATAGAACATTCTTTTTGGACAATGAAGGTTAAGAGTGAAGAGAAAGGCAGACTTTCTACAGTGATTTTTGACACGGAAAAACAGTAATTTATGTGTGAAGGAAAGAAAGATGGTGGATCACCAACACTGATGGGAGTTAAATGATTACTTGAGGTCTGAAAGGAATCTAGGCATTCTGTAAATACCATATGCTTTAACTAGGAATCAGTTTATTTTTCACTTACTGATAGACTGCACCCATTTTCCTAAACCATTCTGAAAAAAATGTTTAAATATTATCACTCATGTGACTTTCAAAATGCCCATTCAGTTGTGTTATGAACCAGAAATGACACCAACTCATAAGCCTTGTAGGGAAAATATTTGTGATTTGCATATGTTGAATTGAAAAGACAGCCTAATCATTAATGTAAAGTATTGACTGCAAATCTATTTCATGTTTTTGGGACACTAGCTTTTTTCATATTTTAAGGAACAAAGTTTTTCAGTTGATTTAAAGTCATATAGTGGTACAATTTTTAGATTTTTTTTTGCGTTATCAATATTCCTTTTTCTGTATAAACCATAAATTATGTAAATTAGTGCAATAAGTTAAAAAGTTGTCCTGGTTTTTAGTGGCTAATATATTACATATACATTTCTGGTAACACAGCATTGTTATCCCTCTGAAAACTCTAAATGATTTACTGAAAAACAATCTATAAATACTTAGCTGAATACAAGCCATGGGACAAGGACAATGTTTTCATACATTTTCACTAGTATTATATGTTATTAAGGTCTAGTGTTAAGAGTTGGATAAGATCTAACACATCAGCCCAATATCTTACTTCAGTCTGGAGAAGAGCCAGGCTGCAACTCATCACCACCCCATTACTTCAGCACTGACTTTTAGCCAAGACTTCCACGCTAAGTCCTGACATATTCCTCAATAGTTGCAACAAAACAAGTCTATTTTATCTGTCAGGACTTGAGCTATCCAAGGGAAATCACTGGGGTGAAAGGTGAATTGGTTAAACAAAAATTGAATCTTTGATGAAAATTTTAATCAAAACTTAAATGTGAACAAAAAGGGTTATCCATCAAGATTGCAAAGCTTTGACTGCAGCAGTCACCTAATGCTTTAAATAAAGTGCTGCATCACTACGAATTGCCCCAGTGATGGTAACTACTTCAGTGGGGAATATACATGTCAGGGGAAAGGAGTCACAGCTATACTGTCCCCAGATGTCATTACTCTGCCACTGCCTCTGCTCTCTAAAAAATTGTGCAGAACCAATTGAAAAGTTCTTGAAACCCAATTATTTGCTCTGAAATCAATAGTTCAATGTAGGAGGTCACTAGGCCAGAGTTTCTGTTGGTAAATCTCTATCAGTTGAGCACTCGGCAGATTCACACCATGTCTGACATCTTGCTTCCTGACACATTGCACAGGTATAGGAGAAACTGGTATAGATGAATAATGACTAATAAAGGTCACAAAACCTGAGACAGTTTAATTGGCATAGTATGCATGTGCCTTAGCTAAGAATTATCTTATCATCGTGTGCAACACCTTTAATAGATAAATTAATTGAAGAATTTTAACTGATGGAGAAAGCTTCCTGAATAGTCCAATGCTGTGATAACTTAATGGGACTATCCATATCCCAGCTGATAAATGCACAGCAATTCATGTCAAGATACTGACACTCAGAAAAGATGATGGACAGAATTATGCTTTAAATACCACTTACTTCCACAGGCTAACTAGTGTCAAAAACCACTGACCTTAGAAATTGAGTAACAACAACAACAGCATCATAAAAAAAAAATGCATGTAATACCAAAAAACAAAAGAAGAAAATATTTATTATTATTTTATGTACTTCAATGGATTGTTGAATGTAATAAGATATATTAATTTTCCATTTATAAAACAGGTGGTAAAATACAGTGCTTTGAGACCACAGAGATCAAAACTGTATGCATATCTAGTAACACTCATAACTATAACAAGGAGCTGAAACACATACCTTATGCGGCTTTTATAGACAAAGCAAGTAGAAAAGTCTATAATTAAAATTGTCTCTAATTTCCCAGAGAACTTTACTTTAAGCTAGTTTGACTATGTTGTTGACTTTTAGCATAAATCACTTGGGCTGAAAAAGTTCTTCAAGGGCAGATGTCTTATTTCACCCTGCAATATTTTTCAAATTACAGCTATAATGATTTGTTGACCAAATTATTTACAATATTCTTGCTAAAAAAGCTTTGTATCCCCAGCTTTCAGAAAGCTGCCAGAAATCCACCTCGGAGGAAAAGGGATGAAGAGAGAGAAAAGAGTCAGATTTGTACCTGCTTGTTAGTTTATGTTGTAGTTTTCTGAAGTCTGCATTCATATGAGCAGCCTTTGTTTCCTCAGAGCTCTTTACTGAGGGGCTGTGCTTGCAGCTTTCCCACAAGCATGTATGAATGCCCCATGAAAGCCTGCAGCTTGGGATGTGATTTCCCCATCAAATTTTATTCTAGGCTAAACAATATTTGATGAAGACATTGAGCAACAAATTGGATAGCAGGATTTTACTTTCATTGTTAGCATCTGTATTTGCTTGCAATACTGAAGGGTGAACAAGAAATGGGTCAGTGCAGAAGCAGGGAGTGAACGCCGCAGGTGTTGACTGCACCATACTGAAAGAGTCTAACCAACCAAAATTAGTTATGACTGGCTTAGTCTGGAAATGTTGAAAGTTTAAATGCTTGGCATTAACAAAGTTAGTTTATTTTAAAGGCATAGTCCATTTTATACATAGTATCACAGTCTTTCGAAAGATTTCTGGCAAGACATTTCCTTAAGAGAATATGAAACTTCTCCAAAAATCAGCATTTTTAAAGAAATTTTTTTATTATTATTATTTTTTCTTAGCTACAAAAAAAGGACATTTGCCTTATTATGCCATGTTTATTGCAAGATGTAATTGAGCAAAATTAGTTCTGGTGGATGTGGAACAACACACCTTTTGTTCTCCTCCAGACTGTAGTTCTGCTGGCACTTCTATTTTGCCAGTCATTTTCCCACTGTCATCCAGCAGAAGTCTCACATATGATAAACTACCAACAGTAGTTGGCAGAAACAGAAAATATTTGGGGTACTTAGTTTAGAACTACTAGAGAATTGAAGCAGGAATAATTATCATTAAACATCCCCACTAAGTTATTGGCTGAGTTGCTCATTTCTGAATATGCTGGATTCATCTAGGATATTTTGTTTTGGTAATAAGTATTTCCATATCTCAAACTCCGTATTTATTTCTCATTTTAAATTCATTAATAAAAAAAAAGCAAAAATTCCTAAGCACTGATTGTTGTTTAGTGTAGACACAACATCTAAAGGCCACAGACAAAACTACATGAAGGCAAGGCCTGAAGGACCTCAGAAGAAGAAAATTAAATCTCTTAGGAATAAAAAAAAAGTCTGTAAATTTTCATTATTACACCAAAAGATATATGGAAATTGCTACAATAAGAGGTTTTGTCCTTCCTGTGCTGGGGTACCCAACACAAGAATTTGAAAAAGCGATGGGTATCTTCCTTGGCTTTCTTCATGGAGGCAGCATAGCCATTTAGAGTATATCACAATTCACATTCTGTAACCTCACTTCTCCACTGAGCCCAATCAATGAACCTGTAACCTCTCAAAAGAGAGTAAATATCTTCTTTCAAATTGCTCTTGTTTCTATGCCTTTCAGGTTATCTTATTATAGCATTTTATGGTCCTGAAGTTGGACACAACTTTCCAGGTAGACCTTTCACTGGGGTTAGGCACTGTGCAATGTTTACAGTTTGTAACATTCTTGGGTTTCCTTTCTCATGTATTGCATTGAGCAACACTCCAATGGTAATATTTTTTGTTTGCTTCTATAACTTACAGTACCCAAACTGTTAGCTTTAGCAAAGTTAAAACTACAGTTTGGATATATTGCTTACACCAGAGCAAGATCATAAAAGGTATTTTGAAATTAGCCCTTATCAAATTTTACCTTCACTCACAAACCATAAGAAACAGACTTGATTATTTTGTTTCTGGTTGTGGACTTTTCATTGACTATTCCTTTGCTCATTCATACGTCTTTTCATGCTTTTGCTCTCTGTTTCAAACTAGAGGTGAACTTAACCTTATATGCTTGGATGAGGTAGACCACATGAGATTTGCTCTCCATCCTTTATTTGCCAAATCTGTCATAGCACAATGGGTGTACTTTTTAGGTGTTTTCTCAGCTATATTTTTGTTCAGTGTTTTCATCTGGATGGAGAAAACAGTGCATATTTAGGGAAGAAGAAAAAAATCATAAAAACCTAGTTTGGCCATAAACCACTATTAATTCTCCTCGGAACTGACTTACATTTGCTTTTTTATTACTTGTCCTATGTATATGCTGAATTTCTTAGAATTGTATGTGATTTTTTTGAATACAAAGTTTTTCTTGAAGTGTCTTACCAGTAGAGTGATTCAGAAGAGCAACTTAAACATGTGTATAAGCATTTCCTTCTGAAGCAATGAGGGAATTCATAAGCTGAACAAGATATGTATGTTACAGTTAATTGTTGCAGTAAGTACCATATTTAAAAATATCTGGAGAGAATCATTGATTCATAGAATTTCTGCAGTGATTGCGTGGGAATCACCTTAAAATTCAATCTCTAACATTTCTTACTATCTGTTAGAATCAAGTCCTGCCCACAGACTGGAGATCAGTGCAGCTATCAATACAGCAGTCAATAATATTTCTTTTTGGGATGGCAAGGCAAGACCAACATATTTCCACTCAGTGGTATCAGCCAGAATTGGCCAGACAAAGCCATCATACAGTTAGAAGACATATTTACCATTAGCGGACAAGGATATTCAGATTATAGTGCAAGGGATGTTAAGATTTTGTCTGGCTAAAGAGGTCATTGTACCTGCTTACTGGAAAAAGTTTTCAAAAATTAAATGTCAGGAATTTTTCAATTGCTGTGTTTTTTCTTATTCTTCTCTCACTTCTCTACAGTTGCCAAGTTTTGAAAATTGAAGTCCTAAATACATTCTCTCAACAAAAGGAATCAAGTTCAACTTAGTGCTCAGCTAGTCAGAGATGTCAAATTGATATTGATAATGTTACTCTAAGTCCTTTACTCTCTATCTGCTTTTACTTAGCCTATCACTGGGGTGTAAGAGGTGCTAAGCAGCAGCAGTAGTGATTGGATGGATGGATGGATGGATGGATGGATGGATGGATGGATGGATGGCAGGCAAAAAAGAAGGGAGGAAGAATTGCCATTGAAATTACTACGAGTGATCAAGAATGGATATTGAAAGATACACTTAAGTGTGTAACTTGGGCACAGTATAAGTTTTATATTCATTAACTCTCCATCAGTTTTGCACTAAACATTTTATTATGTGACAGCAAATGAAAGTACAGGTTTTTAATTGATAAGTTTTCTTACACTGTCAATGAGAGTCATCCCTCCAGTTAAGACTTGGCTCTTAGTTGGCAATAAATAGCTCTGGCTAATGGTTCTCTCTTCCAAAAAAAAATTTCTGTCCATGTCACTTCTCAGTGCAAGAGTATTTAAAGGAGAAAAACCTTTCCTGGTGTGTTTGTACTGATGAAAATAATTAATTCATCTGTCTTTTGTAGCTCACTCATCTTTATCTGAGTGTATTTTCTGGCTGTATTATTTACCTGGATGTATTTTCCCCTGTCTTCACATGATGTTATTCTTCTACTCAGCTAATGACAATAGTTTCATCACTCTATAACCTACTTTTGAAATAATCATCTGTATTTTAAGCATACGGAATATGTAAAGTAGATATGCAGAAACAAAGAAAAAGAATGCATAATAGGCACGAGAGACTTATTTACAAAAATATTTTGGATCCAGAATCCTCATATATTTTGCCATTAGAGATTCCAGAGCAATCACAATGTAATGGATGCTTCATGGAACACTATAGTTTGTATAGTCTTTAAGTAATCACCATGCAAATATTATTGTGGTTCCTACTTATGTTGTCAGGTTTTGGGAAAGGACAGCCTGACACACATTTCATATTTTCTTATCCAGCAGGCACTCATTTATTGGCTGGGCTTGTTGCTGCTTCTGCAAGTCTTGAAACAATTTGCAACTGCACATTTCAACATGTCTCTGTTGAATTCAAATATTTGAATACCAAATAGCTAAGATGATAGAAAGTAATTCCATTAAGATCCCTGATAAGAAAAAGGGTTTCAGAGAGATGATTTTGAACATGTTAAGTATACTGAAAGTTACGTTGCCATCACATATTTGCCAGAGCTTGGTGTGGAGTATAAATAAAGATTGTCATTACCTAGTCACCTCTTAAAAGCTAATCTGCCACAAAAAGTGGGATGCTGATTCTTATACTATATTCAGATAATTTTCCTGTTAATTTCTTATCTGTAATCAACAAATACAGAAAAAGAGCCTCTTGAAATACATACACAGACACTGAAAAATAAGCCACTGACATATTAACACTTTGGCATGCTTCTCCATACGTGACTAAATAGCTCAGAAAGCATCATTTATTTGATGAATTTCATTATACTTTTTCCAGTTCACAAATGATTCATGAACAAATTATGAAATTCCCATATTTGTTCATTATTTAAAATAATTGTGATATTTCTGCAGTATACCATGATTCATTTAATATATCAACAGCTTGAAATCTCCAGAGTTTTTGTTGTGCAGCAGTGGGTTTGCTGGCAAGTAGTGTAGCATGAATGTTCAACCATCAGAAACAGTTTTGTCCCACACATTTAATTAATTTTTTTGTGTTTTGGTCCCACACATTTAATTTCAAAAAAACCCAAAATTAAATTCCTGTTGTAATTTTTTTATATATGTGTAATTTCAAGATCAATTTTGACAAATATGTGTCATTTAGTATAAACCTTTAATATTTGATTTTTTTTCTCTTGTATCTGTGTTAATGAAACTAACCCCTATCCAAGGAGAGTTTGAGATCTCAAAATTATTGAAATTCATCAAATCAGTGTTCCTGTATACACAAGTGTCTTAGCTGTGTAAAGTCTAAGGAATACAAAGATTACATTAAGCCCTATATAATAACTTTGATACTATTATTGTGTAGATTCCTGACGCTTCAGTGGCAGATGGACCAGGACCAAGAATTCTTACACAAAATTATGCAACTACAATTAATAGGCATTCATTTTCAAACTAAAAGGAAAGAAAGAGTCTTAAATACAAATTTTGTGCTATCTGCCTACTATCCATCCTTTATGCTTTTTCAGTGGTAAACATTAATGGAAATACTTATCTCAGAGTAAACCTGAAGTTGGTAAAATGAAAAACCACTGTCTTACTTTTTTATGTTTTCAAGAGTTTTCTTACTGTTTATAGAAAAACATCATATTCTGAGCCAGCATCTAAGGATTCAAAACACACTCATAAAATACACACAAATACACACAACAAGGTCCATAAGTACATATATGCACACAGGGACACATACAACTCTCAGAGTAAAGCGGAAATAGAAGCAGTTCTGGAGCCCACAATTTCACCTGCACTCACTGTTTATGTATTTCTGAGCTTGTCCGTAATCTTGATAATTAGCCTCCTGGTATTGGATCTGCTGAAGTGCCTGCAGTGCATTAGAAATGTCAAAATGAATCATGGTAGGAAACACTATAGAAGATCTACAACAAGTACAGAGGAGAGGAATATTAAAAGTCAACAATACCTCCCACTTCATTCCCTTATTACTTGAAAAATATTAAGCAAAAAACAAAACACAGTCTGATAATTACAGATGAAAAGCAAAGAAATAAAGGAATAAAATTGTGGAGAGAAATATAATTGAGAAAAACAAATGTTTGTTGGGTTTTTTTTTTTAAATAAAGTGGAAGAAAGAAACCTTTTCCAGGTTGTAATAAAATATTAATTAATACACTAAATGCTTTTTTTTTTCTTCTACTGGTCACGTTTAGCTAGGCAAAAATTTAAAAATTCTGCTGGCATGTTTGTTTGGAATAAAAAAGCCTGTAGGTCAAGTCTTTCTGAGAGAATGCCAAATGTCTTTGTGTCCAGTTATTTATGGTTTCAGATAATTGTACAGAAAATATCAAATTTGCATAGTGTGATTATTGCTGATTATTTATCTAGCAGTCAAAATGTTTCAGTGGTTCCTAGGATGACAGATTGACAAGTACTTAAAACTCATTCATTTTATGAAATTTGCATGTAATTAGGCAATAATGAAGGGGATGTTTGTGGACAGCGGATTATACTACAATATACTGGAAGCAATTCAAATGTTTGACAAAGTGTTAACATTATCTTCAGTTTCAACTAAGTCTTGAACGTTTGGCTCTAAAAATCAGTGGAAAAAATAAAATGGGTTATGGAAAGTTACTAAGTGTTTTGCTAGAACAAAGTATGTATTTTTTATTCCCCTCTGCCTATTCCTACTTTTTTACACACTGCTGATGAATTGTACTTTAGATATATAACTCATATCACATTCAGTGCAGCTCATCTGTAATAGTTTAGCTGCCACTGCTTTGGTCATTATCACAGTGAAGTCCTATGAAGAATGGCTTTCTTTGGTTTCTTGGCATCTGCATGGTATCTGAATTTTAAAGCTCCTGCTTTGAGATTCATACCAAAAAAAATGTGATTTTGAAGAACTGATTTATCACACAGGATTTAATTTGTTTTTTAACCAGTTGTTTCTGCACAAATAGAATATTTAACTTAATTGTGCACCCTTTAATTGGAAGTAACCTTCACCAATACTTTGTGGTGGCTGACAACTGCAAATCACTCCTACTTGTAGAAAGGTGTAAAATTTCCTGGCATCATACTTTGTTTACTATAATGTTGATTTTTGTTTCAATGACATAAGCAGGTATATCACAGTTTTTAGAGGATTTTATGTATATGCATCAAATGTATTTCTACATCTCAGTCCATAGTCAGTGGTCATCCTTTTAATATATACTGGTGTGCAGAGACCTATGTAACAAAATACATTATAATCTGATGTTTTCAAATACTTCTCTCTCATTTTTGGAGTATTTTCTCCAATTTAATTTAATATGCTCCCAGAGTAACAGTAAAGGTCTCATATAACTTTTGTAAAAGGGATTACGTTTCTACATATGGGATCTGCAAAGCAAACATGCTAATCACGGAATTTCCTGCAATGGTCAGTAGAAGAGATATGCACTTTAAAAATCTGCCTACCCTGTTTTATGGAATATAAGATCAGTGTCTGTTACAGGGCAATGCACACTGCTAGAAAAGCAGCATAATCTGGAACCATGTCCACAGCTAATGGGGTTTTTTTACCAAATGGTTTGATGTTGGTGCCATCCCTGCTTCTTTTTGCTCCGTGTAGTAGTTTAAGACTCCCACACAGGAGTCTGAGCATTTGGAATAACCAAATTCTAGAAGAAGAAGAATCCAAACTCTCTCACCTGCTGATTAAGTAACACACATGAGGTGAAGAGATGTGTTGCATCTTTGTTGAGAGAGTGCCTTGGCAGGCAGTCCTGAGGGGCAAATGAGTCCAGGGAGGATGGATATTCTTCAAGAAGGAAAT
>JAWWES010000001.1:87457993-87475773 GCA_035583135.1 Lophotriccus pileatus
AGTGCTGTGTCCAGTTCTGGGCCCCTCAGTTCAGGAAGGATATTGAGGTGCTGGAGCAGGTCCAGAGAAGAGCAATGGGGCTGGTGAAGGGACTGGAGCAGAAATCCTATGAGGAGAGGCTGAGGGAGCTGGGCTTGTTTAATCTGGAGAAGAGGAGGCTCAGGGGAGATCTCATCACTCTATACAACTACCCAAAAGGAGGCTGTATCTGGGTCGGCATTGGTCCCTTCTCCCAGGCAACCAGCACTGGGAAAAGAGGGCACAATCTTAAGCTGTGCCAGGGGAAGTTTAAGTTGGATATGGGGAAGTTTTTTACTGAGAAACTAAACAGACATTGGAATGGGCTGCCCAGGGATGTGGTGGACTCCCTGGAGGTTTTTGAGATGAGGCTGGATGTGGCGCTTAGTTCCATGGTCTAGTAACCACAGTGATGTTGGATCCAATGGTTGGACTTGATGATCTCAGAGGTCTTTTCCAACCCAGTTGATTCTATGATTCTATGACATACAGGATCTAGTTGCCATCACCATAGCTTGAATTAGTTTTTGGCTAGCTGTTCGTTAAGGTATTTTGAGAAAGGGATAATGGAGAGCCTGAACAGGTGACACAATATGAAAAATAAGGGAAAAAAATGTAAATTCAAGGTACTGATGTGTTCACAGGGAATATTTTTAAATAAAATAAATGCTCAGGATTTTAAATAAGTGAAAGGAAATCATTCCTTACAAACTTAATTGCACATATAAAATTGTTATTCTTTTTTTTTTACCATGTAAATTAAGTTACACTATTTATATAAGATACAATAATATATGGAGATATCCAACACAGGAGTCTCTTATAACATTTTGACACATTGTCAAATAAACAACTCAAAAACATTGATACCAGTGAGTTATCTACGCTTCAATCAGGTCTACCTGAAACTGCCTTACGAGTGGAAAAGCTTTTATGGAACAGATACAGATGGACATACACTTGTTCATCTACGCAGGAACTATATCTGCTTAGGCCTGTTTTTCTGAGGAGACTTAGAAAATACTCATTGAGATTGTTAAAATAGATTAACCATAAGGACACTTCCTTTATCAAATTACTAAAAAAGGAAGAAAAGATTATGTGAGAAACAGTTAAGCAGAGGACAAACTTAGAAATGTCTCTATCTTGCTTCTTTTAAAGCATCAAAGACCAGAAATCCTCTAAAGTACCTGGAGCATAAATGTCAGGAATCTAGAGAACTTTACCAAATACACTCTTCACGTACTGTAAGAGGAAAGAAATGAATGTGCTATAACAGTATCAGGTATTCTTATAAATAAGGAAATTGCCTGGGTGGGAAATGGCAATAACTTAGGATATATTGTACTGACTTTACGGGGATCCCATCATATCACACCCTATTATAATACTCAGACTTCTAGATTTTCCCTTCTCTTTTTAGGCTTCATACTGTGAGACTGTGCTGTGGAGGATTAATGTGCTGCTCTGTCTCAGCTCTGTAAGTCATGGACACTTGTTGCTGAAAATATGATGTTTGTCCTCCTAGCACGTGAGGCTATACTTAAATGTTTGCTTTGGCAGTCTCTGAGTGTCTCAGTCTTCTGTATCTGGAATACAAAACCTAATGTAGAGTGAGAAAAGTTAAGTTTTGTCACCAAAATATGGAAAATTGGTTGCTAGAGGCATGGAAATGTAATGGCAAGCCATCCTGGTTTATGTACTATTACTGTGGGATGCTGAACTGAAAATCATTGAATGGAAGTAAACCTCCTCTACTGACTTAAAACTGTTAAACTGTAGGAGATGAAGCAGGGAAAGCATGTGTTTTCTTTCTGAATTTCCTTTTTTTTCCCATCTAATTGAATTTAGTGACAAAAACTTCACTGAGGTACCTGATCCTTAGTTCCAATACTACACCTCTATCTAAACTGAGACTTTTCTTAGAGCAGAAGAGATTAGATTAGTCTGGAGTCTGCTCCAGAGACTGTGGCACAGCAACTTCTGCTGACTGGAACTCAAAGAAAACTTTCAAAAATGTAACCACATTTGTCCCTTTGAATGGACCAATTGGTAACAAAAGGATCATGGAAGGATAGACTCTTGCTTTTTTAAGCTCCTTTTCAATTCACATTTTTTATCAAAGTGTTGTGATTACTTTGCAGTACTTTTTGTCCTTTGTAGTCAGTACTGTAGAGATTACATGGCAGCAAGCGTTTGGATAGTGCAGGAGCTTTCCTTGTTTAGATGATTTTATCACATTCTGTAATAGTAGTTTGTAACAGGAATTCCTTTAGATATAGAAACTCTTGTTATTTTGCACTAATGTAGAATTTATGGGCTTGGAATTTAGCTGTTTGTCTTTTACTTCCTTTCAAAAATTAACCACAGAAATGCTCCGCTTGCAAAATCAAACAGACTGCTCAAACTTTTGAATGAATCCTTGTTGGAGATGGACTGACGACTGAGGCTGCCTTCAGAGCACGGAAAGAAGCCGAGGATGTCTTACCAGAATCTTCCACCAGAAGGACTGTGCTGTGACCTTTTCCTATGGTCAGGGACATGTCTCCCTCCCTGGAGAGGTGCTGGCAGCCCCCTGCATGGCTGGCCCCCCAGGGCCAGCTGCTTTAGCCAATCCCCTGTTGTCCCTACATTGTCACTGCCCCCTCTTCCCTTGGGGTTCATATTACCCTACCAATCCCAGGTCCAGGTGTCCCTTCTCCCAGGTTCCCCTTTCTCCTGCCCCTTATAAACCCACCATGTTGTTACAATAAAGCAGATCAGTTTTGACCTTCAACCTGCACGTGTGTCTGTGTCTCCTTCTTGTGGATTTACATGTGGATACTACAACTCAGAGTCAAGTACCCACTGGTCTGGATTTTACCCCTTTCCCATACCGGATTAAATCCTGTGCCCTATATGTTGCCATCACAGATATAATAGTTTAAGGGAAAGGTTAAATATCATACTTACCAGCACTTTGATAGCATACGACAGTGTAAAATGTAGCAATGTACTTTTATGGCTTACTTTACTTATGAATATGAACCACCTAGGGACAATTTACAAATAAAATAGTTAAAAATCTAATTGCCCAGTGGGCAGTCTCCTTGAATATTCATTCCATACAAAGGTAATCATTGTGCAGAGCTTTTATTTATCTCTTGAAAACTTGTCTTCCTCTTAGCAGGAAGGGAGGATGCTGTGTGGGTACCAGTTCAAGGAGATTACAGCATCAGTTGTCTCTTTAGACTGCATTCACCCTTTTTCTGCCTAAAGCTTGTGGAGCAAGGAATTGATGGCTGCATCCACTACAGCACTGATAAAACAATCATTAGTAAAATCCTTGGGTTTAGGCCAAGGTTTCCCTGTTTCCCAGATACCATTGCCAACTCTCAACATTTCTCATGAATCATCATGCCTCATCATGACCTGCTGCCCTTACCACTGATTATGCAGTACATTTCCTTACCATGACCTTATGGGTTTTTGAGCTATTTTCATGCTTATTGCCACATATTTTAAGAAATTCTGCTTTTCTGCAAATTGAGATTTCAAAGCTTGGAGTGGGAGGTGGAACAGCACAGTTTATCAAAAAAATTTGGTCAGTTGCTGAGAAGTTTTACAGAGCATTTTACAGTCATGGATAACAAAACTAATGTTAATTCATGACTCTTCATGTATGACAAATTTTATGCTGAAAGGAACAGTGTTATGGTGTCATGCAGAATGGAAGCATGCCCTCAAAATACATTTGGACTTTTTTGACAGTGAGTTGAACAAGGTACATTTTTCTTTGGTTTGTCATGCTTCAGATTGGTATTGTCCACTTTACCATGCCCAGTCCTCTCCTAATTCTCTCTAATGTGTGTGCAAATTTCCTGACGTACAGACCACCTTTTCGACATAAAATCAGCCTGTTTCATGACAGCATCTGCTTTCAATGTACTGTCTATATGCTTTTTCTCTCCTTAAAAGCAAATGAGGTCTCTGAAGTTACTCTATCAGAATTTTTCTTTTCCGTTGCAAACTGAGAAAATCCTACTATTCAGTTACACATTGGGTATGGCATGTTCAAAATGGCTTTAATTCTTCTTGCATACAAGAAAGATTCTTCAACTATACTATAAAAACAGAGAGTAGGTCTTTGATAACATTAAAAATTGAAAATGTCATTAGTTTCAAAATAGTAAACTACATTGTGTCTGCAAACATTGCTTTGCAAACAACAAATTACAGGTGAGTAAATGATGGGTCTGATCAAGACTTTATTTGTTCCTTTTAATTACCGCCCTTCAAATTTCTGTTAATTAATTACTGTTACTATGTGGTTTATACTACTGCATGGGATTAATTTGTTGATATTTAAATGATAGCACATTTTATTTTTACCATGTGAGAATGAAGCCAGTGTTCAGTTGCTGAATTCACTAGCTGTGGTTTTGCATTAATGTTAAGTACTTACTTAAAAATAGTGGAAGGTAATTATATTTAAAGTTAACCATACAAGGAAGTTAAATTTAGTGATTTAGTACCCTTTGAAACACCTAAAAAATTATGTTGAACGTTTTGCATTCAAAGATTCATGGCTTACATGTTTTACGGGATTAAATCTCTATGCTAAGAACAAAAGGAGAAATGGTGTTGATGGATGTATATATTTACATACTATTCCATCAATACTCTCAATATGTATAGCATTTTCCAAATAAGATCAGGAAAGTAGTATATAAGAAAACTATGGGTTTTTTCATACTGCCAGAATATTATCCAGAATTTGGAAGATAAAAATAACCAAATAAAACTAATCTTCGATATGTTTGACACTGGAAGGGGTTGGGGGGGGGGGAGGAGGAGGGGGTGTTGCTCTTTTCCAATTGTCAAAGCATGAAAAAGTAAGATTAAAAATAGTGAGATCTATAATCAAGCTCCAGATAGAGATTTCATCCCTAAAATAGCCCCCTCTCAAAATGCAGTTATATAGTAAACCCATGCTTAATGAAATGTTAGTGGAGTTTTTTTTCCCACTGCTATTATTAAATTATCTTTCTAGGATTTTAAGAATGGTAATAATTACTAATTCATACATGTATTTTTATAGGATTGTTTTTTTAGTATAAGGGAGAAGGACTTACCATATCTATTATGGTGAAATCTAGTACCCACATCAAGAACACAAGCTTAGTAATATTAGTCAGCAAGAAAATAGTAAAGAAGAAGGTCTTGTCCCAGGAAGAGTTCTGTCTGTAAATTCACCACTAAGCATTTTTAGCCTTGCAAAAACAAAGCCTCTCTTCTGTTGCAATATTCCAACACGACTTGATTTTATTGAAAGATGCATACTTATTTACTTGGGCTCTCACACAGACGGTTTTATACAGGCAAACCCCTGCGCTCCCATGGTTTTTCAGTCAAACAGAACTCTAGATGGGCAAGCACTCAAATGAAGCTGAAGTGAGGATGGTTATATGTAATACAAAAAGCATTGTACAAAAAGTAAACCACAAAACTATTGTGCATATAATACAAAAGTATTGTATATATAATAAAAAGTAAGATTCTGCTTAATATAATTTGTTTTATCCAGCATCCAGTATGGGAATCACCATTTATTACGTACCTGTGCAAATGACCTGTGTTTTGTCTACTACTCTAAGCCAAATCTTTGGCTATTGAAAAGAAGTGTCAGAGCAGAAAAATTATAGTGGGTTAGAGAGAAGATAAACAAATAAATTTCTACAAAAAAAGTTTAAAAAATGTACAGAAGTCAGGATTATCTTTCCAGTTTTCTGTTTATTAGATTAAAAAGCAATTCAGAAGTGCTTGAGGAAAAACTAAGGAGTTTTCATTGTGGTGTCATGGACACCAAGAATTTGTGGTTATCACATTTGTTATTTAATATGTGCTCCATGACACAAAGGAAACTTTATTCTAGTATGGTAACTAGAGTTGTTTTTAGCAGATTAGGGCAAGAAACAGTATGAGGAAATGTGCAGGACTTTTTCCAAACTAAGCGAATCTCTGCTTTTTTGAAGTATTACTGCAGGAAAATCCCATTCTCCCTGCTTTGGAGAAAGAATCTGAACCCAAGTTTCCCAGTGCAAGCTGGGGGCTTCCCCACACTGGCCAGGTGTCTCTCAGTTGTGTCTTGTAGTTATTCCACCCTGTACAAGTTATGGTGATTGCTCCCTATTGTGCAGAAAGAATCAGGCCTTACTCCAGTGGTCAGAGCACCCATCTCACAACATTTCTAGGATCAAGACCTTGCTGCAGTTATGACAGTATTGGACAGTTTCAATAAAATTTATCAACTTTAGCATGATTACAGTAGTATTTAGGCTAAGCTATTAATGTGGGACATGAAAAACAAAGAGGTTTAATTCTGGTTCTTTAGTACCCCAAGTGGGTGCTCTTTTGGCCACCAAGCAGTTTTTTTCTGAGTGGGAATTCCATTATGAAACCTGAAGAAATGGATGCAAGTGTTAATTTTTCTGGTTTAGGTTTGTTTGTAGTTTTTTTTTAGCAGGATCATCCCTCTGACAAGTTTGTGTTTTGATGGGCTGAACATTTATGATGAAAAACTACTTCATGAAAAAGATTTCTGACCAGTTATAATTAATACACTGTTTTGTATTATACTGTTTAGTGAAGTTTTGAAAGTATGGCCTTAGGGATAATCTCTTAAACAGTTTCTGTTAATTGACAGTGTTATTCAGACATCTTCCTTTTACCCCAACCCTGGTAATATGCATGAGTTGTATTAATGAAGTAATTATTTAGATCACTATTTAAAATTTCCCCTTTTTTTTCAAACGGCCTTTTACATAAAATGTTTTGTAATGCTTTTATGTCTCCAACTCTTTCTCAAGTAACAGGTTTTTCATGTATTATTTGGAAAAAGACATTTCAGAATCCCTCTAGAATTATTCAGTTTGGAAAACATCCTATGGAGACAATTTGCTGGAGGCAAGCTAGTGTTGCAGATTAAAAGTTTACATGAAGACAACAGACAAACCAGTATTACTTGAAATCAGACTGAAAGAGGAAAAAATACATTTCTGCTAAGCCCAAAAGACATTTATTTGGTGTCTTCTCAGAAACTAAAGTATATTATTACATACCCAGTAAACTATTGATCTTCACCCATTTACTCTGTACTCTATCAGTATCTTTTTCTCACAAATTCTCAGAAAAACCTTTTAACTTCACCAGAATTAACAAATGATTCCTAGGTGATATTAAATGGAATATGAAGGAAAAAAAAAATCGTAATTCTTTCGAGTTGTAAAGCAACTAACCTCAAAAAATTATATGTTTCTTTCAAGTAAGAAACATACTGACAGTGTTAGAAAATAAACAAATCAGTAAGTAAATAAATGAAGATCTTTGAAATCTTCCTTCATGCTACTGTGATAGAATTTATTAATTCCTGCATATGACTTTCAGTACATCATGATTTATTTCAGAGTAGGCTACATGGGAATAGCAAAGCAGATCACTGTTTCATGTCTCCTCTGACTTGTCGTTGTTATGGACTGTGATTTTTATATACATATACGTATTCACATATGTGTCTGTATACTCATTTGCTGTTTTCTTGGAAAGGAAGGGTTTTATCTTAGTTCTTCCTTTCATGCTAAAATGAAATGTTAGTTGCTGTTGTTGTTTTGCAAAAATATTCAGTGATGTGCATGGGTTTATGTGGTAGAACAAATTAGTAAGAATATGCAAATTGTAAAATGAAAATATGAAGTTAATTTTGTATTGCCATCTCTAAATCATAATTTTGCATCTATAGTATTCCATGAGATCAAACTAAGCCAGTACTTCCAGTGATGACTGTGGGACTAGATGCCTTAATGTTTAGCTGCTCAATCTGAGACACTTAAATCTTGATACCCCCTCTGAGGGTATTATGAACTATGTCATGATCTTCTATTGTATCTGTACTGGTTTAGTCTGGGATAGAGTTGACTCTCTTCATAGTAGCTTGGATTTGTGACCATAACAGTGTTGTTAACACAGGCATGTGTTAACTATTCTTAAGCAGCATTTACATAGCTTGAAGGTCTTTTCTGTCTCTCACCCTATCTCACCAGCAAGCAGGCTCCCAAGGAGCTGGGAGGGGACACAGCTGGGACAGCTGACCCCAACTGACCAGAGGGGTATAACACACCATATGGAATCATGTTCAGCATATAAGACTGGGGGAAGAAGGAGGAATGGGGGACTCTCAGAGTGAAGGCACAGGTTTTCTCAAGTCATTGTTACACATGACACAGCTCAGCTTTCCTCAAGATGGCTGAGCACCTGCCTGTCAATGGAAAGGGATGGATGAATTCCTTGTTTTGCCTTACTTGCATAGATGGCTTTTGCTATCCTTGTTAAACTGCCTTTATCTCAATTCATGAGGTTTCTCACTTTCACTCTTTCAATTCTGTCCCCCATCCCACTGTAGATAAGTAAGCAAGTTCTGCGTAGGGTTGAGCTTTCAGCAAGGATTAACCCACAAAAGGTTTTCTACTGGGAGAGCAATTCTTTGAACATTTGAACTTTCTGAAAATGTCAGTTCCAGATTACAGAAGTCATTCTCTGTTGACAGCATTTTCTTTGCAATGGGAGAATTCATGAAGTGACTTAAGGCAAAATGAGGAATATGAAACTTGAAATTAGATCTCTCTTCTTTATCCAAAGCTAAAATTCCTTCTTTATATCACTCTTCATTCTTCACTGCCTCTATTCTCATGCCTCTTCTTCCATTTCCCTAAAAAAATCATGAAAGTTAAATCACATCAAAACTTGGGATATGACCAGTAGACTACCATTGCTAGCCAATCCTCCTAACCCTTCCAATATTTACTTCATATTCTACTTAATATTGAACTGAATTTCTGAAGTAGGTATACTTAAATAACTTCCTAAATCTGAGCATACAACACTCCCTTTCTTCACCTATTTGCATTTCATAAGTAACATTCACACTGATCCTAGGGGTTTAATTTATTCAGCCTAGTAGTACCGTTCATAGTTATAAGGATGGCTGTGTTTACTAATAGCGAAAAAAAACATTCTCAGCTTGCCTTGGAAGTACAAAACACAAGCCTCTGCTAAAATTTTCTGCTTTAGTTGCAGGGACTAGATGGTCATCCACTCAGACATGTCATCCTGCACACATGCATCTGTTGCCATGGCTCGACTGAACTCCCAGAGCAACACTGACAGGACAAGACCTTGTCTTTGGCTTCCCTCCTGTGGGCACAATGATGGTAAAATAAGGCAAAATAAGGATTATGGTGCAGCGCTGGTAAATGCAGGTGTCACCTCTGTTTCTTGACATTTACCACAATATTGATCAGGAAAGATCTTAAAACACTTTGCCAGCTGTGTAAGACCCATCATACCTCTTCTCCTTTTTCTGTGTGATCTAGGAAATACTACCAGCTACTGTAGGAAAGCCATTTCTATTCCTGTAGAATCACTAAGGAACCCCCTAAGGCTTTCGTGTTGTAGAATGGACCTCTTGTTGTCTGACTTCTCCAGGATACCTTATCCTTACCATGAATGCTGAGAGAAACCCTGGCCAAGTACTGAGGACCTCTTTTACTAGCTGAGAAGGAAAAGGAATAGGGAAACAGAAAATGGGAGAACACTATTAACTGTATTGGTCTTCAACAGTACTTCACCATGTCAGAGGAGGGAAGTGACCCCATGTGACCCCATTCACTTCTCCCAAAGCCATGGAACAAAGACCTATGCCATTCTTCTACAACCTTACTGTTGTCTCTCCTGATTTCAAGACATGGAATTTTCCTCCTCATTCAGCTGCCTTCTCTGATTCTTCATGGAGCTCACCTCCCCACTGTGCAGCTGCTCTCGTTTCAGGGGGTGCTGCCACCAGCAAGCACATTTGCCTTCATGTGATAAGATTGCAGGCTATTTGTTTCATTGATGCAACACAGCTAATGGGAAGAAAAGGCACAAAAGCTCCTAAGATTTCAATTTCCATAAATCTTGCCTAAGGCTCCAGCTGGAGCTGTCCTAGAGGGGCCACGTACAGTATACTACAGTATATTCCCTGACTGCTTCTTTAGCCAAATAAATTTTGTTGATGAGTCATGTGGGCACTGCAGAGCATTTCAAAGACCCATCTGGCAGAATAAAGTCACCTGCCTTCAAAGCATAGTGTATCTCAAAAGGTTCAGCATTTGGATTTGGTTTGAATTCTTAGATCTTTATCAGAATTCCCTGAGACTGTATACCAAGCTTTCCTGCAGATTTACCACCATTTCAGCTTCTAGTTAAAGCCACATAATAACACAAGAAAGTTTGTTCTCTTGGTATTTCTGTCAAAACCAGAAGTGTATGTCAGAAGGTGAGGAAAGAGGAAAAGCCTGAATGTATCATAACTTTGAGTAAGATTTCATTCAGGATTTGTTCTATGAATCAGTTGAGGATTCCTCTCCATGACTTGGCTATTATTTAAATATTTATATTACTTTAGGGGCTGACTAATTTCATTTAACATGCCTTCATATATCTTCTGTTTCTACTAAATTATCAAGTCAATTTCTGTTTATGTTCTAGCCTGGCAACCCTGTCTCCTAGTGTAATGATCTTTAATTTGAATGGAACCCTGTGTTTGCAAAACACTGCTTATAGTCCATAATTTCTATTTTGCTTCAGTTCTTCTAAATTATTTCTATGAAGAATGTGAAATGTAATATATAATCTTTGAAAAAATTACATTTGGTAACTCAACTCTCAGCTAAAATCTCACTATGCAAACTTTTTCTAAAATGATTTAAAGCAACTGACGAATACTTAAATGTTTTCCTTCTTCTAGAGAAATAGTTGTATTTTCTTATCTGCATGGCTTTGGCTTAGCTAGGAAATTATTATAATTTGCTTAGGTTCCTGTCTTGAAAGAACACATCCAGAACACTTATAAATCTGTGAATGAAATGTACACCTTTCTTTTAAATTCCTTCCATTGGCTTTGTGAATGCGTGATCTTTTTTTGATTTTTTATCACTTAGATTAAACCTAAGATAAGCCATGGGATAACTGAAAATATACTGCAGTCTGCCTTTCATTACTTCAAGTTCATGTGGATGGCTTTTTGTTCACAGCTGTTGATAGGTAAAATCTGTAAAACCTAATTTTCAGAAGTCCTGGCTATTTTCTAACTCTTACAAAGTGAAAGTATAGGTGATTAATGTTAGTTTCGTAGTTGTCTCTAGTTTCTCCCACAGGACTACAACTGTTCTAGCATACAAATGTAATGAAATTTCTATTGGCTCAGGATGATGACAAGTTAAAATATTATATAAAAGAGGGTATTTCCAAATACTTAATTTTCTATTTGGTGCAGTTAAGGTTTTAGAAACACTTTACTGTGCCCTGCCCAAAAACAGCTTCTGTACATTTTGCTCTTATTTCAAGAATGTGTAAGCAAAAGCAGCATAGAGAAGCACATTAGAGTTAAAGCAGGAGTATCGAACATTTAGAGTCTTCAGGAGAAAAGTGGTAACAGGAGAGGGTTTGGTGCTCATATGCTAAGCAATATTTTACTTTAACGAGTTCTGGAATAATGCACTGTTCAGTATGAGTAGTCTCACTTGATAGTGATAACACTATCAACATGGTCATTTGTGTATACTGAAAGAGAATTGTTAGAATTGCACAATTATATCACAAACTGGTCAGTTCCCAGTTTATCATGAGAGAGGAAGAGAAAAAATAGAGGGAAAAGTGCTATAACCTTGATGTAGTCATCCCAAGAAGGTCCATAATTACTTTTTACTTTAATACTGTTTGGCGAGGTGCAAAGCAGTGAACATTACAAGTACCAAGGAAACCTTAGGAAGGGGAAAAAAAAAAAAGAAAAAGAAATTTGGTTTCCCAAACACCATTCGTTATGATATTAAGTGGTTTCATGCTTTAGTTTCTTCACATTATACTCTCACTTCTGAGTGCAAACTTTGCCGATGGCAAAGGGAAATACAAAGTGTTGACAGTTAACTATAGCTGGCCACCTGGCCTTCCATTACACCCCAGATGTGAATTGTGAATTTTTTATATTCTTTCTATTTGAGGAAAATGCTTCCTCTGATGTTCTTGAACAACACTTTTTAACTGGAGAAATCCACAGATTCTTACTTTAATGGATTCATCATTGCAGTGTGGATCTATGGAAGAATGGTGGAGACAGAAGAACGAAGGATTGTGTAGCATATTTTTGCCATCTGTCTGCTTGTAAATTATGTACTCATTACACTAACTCTCTAGTTCATGAAGGTCCATCTAAACCTGCAAAATAGTTATTTCAGAGGTAGATTTTCTTCTTTGTGTACTGCTCAATGAATAGTTCAGCTGGGCTGGCAAAAATCTTTTCTCAACATGAAATATCTTAAGAGTGAGAAAAATGTATATTTGTTATAAATCTGGCTGAAACAAGAACTTCTGAAGTCAAAAATGTAATCACTTTTCCTGTACTCTATACAAACAGAGGTACACCACCCATCTAACAAATAGAATGCCAAAGTACAGCTTTGCACTCTGGAGGATGGAGCCCAGAGACTTAAGCCTTGTCTCCCACTTCTTGCTTTACCAGGATCTGGGGCTTCCTTCATGTGCACTGCTGAAACTGCTAATCTTTGTGACCCATTCTTAAGGGATCAACCTGCTCATCAGTTTTACACCACTGGCCTAGGCAATCAGTCTGACTCTGGCATGGTGTTGTTTTGGGGGTTTAGTTTTGGGGTTCTTTTAGTCATTGATAGAAAAAGAAACAGTTCCAATAGGATTCTCCATATGACCTGATGCTAATGGCAAAAACATTAGTTTAGTTTCTTGGTCAGAGCGAGATACAGATAAATGTGAATCTTGATGTCCTACATACTGTATAAATGATCTGTCATCAGGGCAAAGTTATTCTCTCTTAATAAAATAAAATTTCTGACCAGATTACGTGCAGAGAAAGCCCAGGAAAATGAATGAGAAACTGTAGTATCTGATTCATGGAGTTGAAATAAAGGAAGTGGCTACTACACCAGAATGATGCTGGTTTAGTCTGCCCTCTCTCTCCATTCAAGAATGCGTGAGTAAAAGCAGTGCCCCTATCAGCTTCTGAGGGTATAGGGAGGGGGTTTACTTAGATGGGAAGAGAGCGGAAAAACAGATTGGGTTCCAGTAGTTTTACTGAAGTCAGCTTGTTTCTACATCTCTGTAAAATTCAGAGGTTGGTTTTTTTGTTGGTTTTGTTTGTTTGTTTGTTTGTTTGTTTCAATCTCACATTCTATTAACGATTTATTACCTTTTGGATGTGACTCTTGCTCATTACTAAGACTCCTGTATATATTTTGACCTCAAAGTAGAAAAAAGTTGACAAGCTCATTGGCCCCACGAGTGGCAGAAAGTATCCATAAAGTAAATGGGAATGTCATGGATCTTTCACTTTTAAAATCCACAGTCACAGAATTCTTTATCTGCTTCATGCCTCTTCATCTAGTTTTCTTCAGAAGCTCCACTTAGCAGCAGTGGCACCTACAGGATGGAAGGTAGTGGAGGCTGCTATATCTCAGGCAATCATTTCGCATGATCAGAGAGATGCTCTACTGCATGCTGACAGTAGACTTGGCATTAATTCCTAGTCATTGCACAAAATTAAAATGCATTTTGTAATTTTGATGCAATATCTGGCACACCAATAGCTTGCTTCTGCCTTAACTTCATGCTTAAGTTATGCATAGCGTTTGCTGGAAGGAAAGGCTCTGTTTGTAGGCAAAGCTGAAAATTTACCACAAGACACAAGCATCATCTATCTGTCAAAACCGTTTTTTTTCTTGCTGGCAAAGAAGATTTTTTTCCCCATTCTTTACCTTTCAAGCTTAACCATCCAATATAGGTCTAAAAAAAAAAAAAAAAAGAAGTAAAAAGTGCACTGTGGGATAACCTGGGGAGATGTACATCTTGTCTGGCATGATGTTTTTCCAGCCCTCAGTTTTTTATCTTCACAATAAAGTAGCATTTTCCCTGCTGATCACACTACAAGTGAAGCATGAATTTTAGGACTTGTAACATTAGACCACTTTTATTGGTCTTCATGAGTTTGCAGTGGAGACTTCAAGGTCATTGGTCACCAGGGTTAACTTTGCAGCAATGAAAAGCTATTGCTTTCAAAATAGGTGGGTATTTATTATGAGCATTTAGTTTCCCCAAAACTACCATATTGTTAGAAAGTATAGAAAAATAAGTTCTTGTTTCCTTTGCCATGTCCTTTCTTTAAGCATTCTTCTTAACTTGCTGCCCCTGTGACCTCCTTAGTAGCAGATACAATTCATTTCTTATGCAGACTGACAAAAAAGATGCATGGTATATGGCACTGCATATCTTTACTTCATTATTTCCTCATAGCAAAGACTTGAAACTGTAATGTGTGAGAAAGAAAAGGTGCCAACATGACATTTACTACTGCTAATATGAATCTGATTAATTCTACAACAAGAAACATCATCTTAACTCTTTATCTTCTTGTGTGTGTTTTTCGTTTGAACCAAATTGATAAATCAGAATATTTTGACAAATAACATATACTTTCAGCTCTTGTTGAAGCAAACAATATCACAACCTAGTCATTTGCAGTAAGTTTATTATAAGGAAAGCAAGAGGCTGTCTTTTAACAATATTTACATTCATCTACTAAGCTGAAATCTGTTTTATATAGTACATTTACAATATATTTAGCCATAGTTACACTTTATTTTTAGGATAGCGCAGTGAAAGTTAGAAATAGTTTCAGTGTGCTTCACCATGCCTTATTCCACAGTGTTGTGAATTCACCACAGTCAGTTAAAAGACTTTCTCATAAGGAAGCGTTACTAAAGCCCAATTATTCTCTTTGTGCCTTTTTTTAGTAACACAGAATGCTTTCTTTCTGGTCGGAACTTGTGCATCCAAGAACTGACCACTTTATATCTCAATGATGAAGCTTTTTCTTAGATTATGCAATCAAAATTATTTTAATAATGCACTTTTATTTGTCTTGGTGTTTCATTGATGACTTACTTTGGTTTTGTATATTAAAAGATTGATTCTCTCTTCCCAGTTATTGGTGGACAGTATGATAAAACTTAAATATTGTAGTTTCACGTTCTTCAATTTGATTTCTTGCTACTCACAGCTTGGCTGAATGTCAAAAACGTAGAAACTGTGAAAAGTACCATAGAATCTGACCATGTATATACTTATAGGGAAAGTGTTTTTCATCAAGGGAAAAAGGGGAAAAAAATTGCATTACAAGGAAGGAAAAAAAACAAACAAGCATTTGACGTGTATACATATAGTATTTCCCCTATGTATAACATATATATTTAAACATTTACAAAAGCTGTAAAGAAATAACCCAGAACATTCAAACACTATGATACTTTTAAATGTAGGGTGACAAACATTGGATCCTGATGTTTGATGGCCTCGTGAGTAAAATATTTTCCTTGGATTCATCTTGTTTTCTTCCTTTATTGGATCAAATTTAAAATGTCCATAGAATTATTACTGAGGAGATAAATAAGCTGGCTGCTAACTCTCTGGCCATAAAGTATGGAAAAGGAAAAAAAAAATAAAGTATGAGAAAAAGACTTTATGAACCAGCACTAGAGAAGGATAAACAACATTTTGCCGAAGTCCATAGGCTATTGATAAGCAAGTGAGGTTAGGACTGGCCGTTGCTTTGTAATACCAAAGCAATACAAATAACTTTGAATGCAAGCAAATGACACATAGGTCAGGATTTTAAATGTGAACACATGCTTTAGAGGAAACCATACAGGAATAAAAGTTGTTCCTGTTTTGTTAGTTTAGATTCTGAAAGAAGCTTTTGTGTGTAAAGATGTAACATGATCCCATGCCTGGAGCCATGCCCCATGGTACACAGACTGCTGTGTTTGTCCCAGAGTACCAAAGAGAGAGAAACTTGCAGCCTGTCTATCTCCTGCCTAGCACTGGCTTTTGTGAAATTTGATTTGCTTTTGCCAGAATAGTACCAAAAGGGACCTTTCTTATCATTCTCTGGGGGATTTAGCAGGGAGAGTGTGAGCCCCGCTGAAGGTAAATCTTGATGATCATTGCTTTAAAAAAAAAAAAAAAAAATTAAAGAACATTTCTGTTTCAGTATTATAAAATCTCCTCTTTGAATACCTTCCAGAAATCTGCTGGTTTAATTTCTTAGTCCCATCTGTTTCCCTCTCACTGGCTATATTTGTTAGTATTTCCTCAAGCAGCATGTTGTATTGCCCTTACTGTGCTGGAGGAAAAGGGCATAGATTGATCATTTTACAGGACAGGGAAACATTTATTTTGGGCTGAAGTAGAGTGCATTTCCTTGCTTACTGGCCTGAGTCCTAGTAAAAAAAAAAAAGTCACCGGAAAAAAAAAAAGAAAAAGAAAAAAAAAAAAAGAAAGCAGAGGCTATTTTGGTATACCAGGAGAAAAAAAAAAAAAAAAAAAAAAAAAGGAAAAAAAAAAAAAAAAAAAAAAAACGCAAAAAAAAAAAAAAAAAAAAAAAAAAGAGGCAGCAATGTCAGGAGGGCCATTAGGCTGCTTATCTGTCTTTCTACTTTGGCACGTGAAAGCTCCCAGCTCAGCATGCCATGTGTCAAATCTATCATTTGATATGTCAGGAACCATTATTCCCTCTTTTGTCACCAGTTTTGACCAAAGGATGAAAAATTGCTGTCTTACACAGACAAAATTATTGCTGAAAAAAAGGGCAACTATGGCACATAGGAGTAGGCCAAGGTGAAACCTGGGGAAACTCTCCTTAGATTAGGTCTGGGTTAAGAGAATATTGATCTGTGTGCTAAAAACTGTTGATCTCTCTCTGAGCAGAGGATGACAAATGGTAGCAAACAAAAAATTGAGTGTCTCCAAGGACATTTGAGCTGCTCTCTGTTTTCTATGAGTATTTGTTTGGTTTGTGGGCTCTGCTCTAGGGATTTAAACTAAAATAAGCAAATATTAAACAGAAAGGAAACAGCCGTAAAATGATACAGTGAGAAACTACAGGAAGACTACAGTCAGTCAGAAATTACATTGAGTATTAAAACCAATAAATGGCTTAATAGTAAGAAAAAGCATGTGTTCACTGCATAATTTTAGCACCTTGTAATTTTTAAGCATTTTATTGTAGCAAATAGGATGTCAACATCATATTATTGTTTTATATTGATTTCTGGAACATTCATTTCAAGCATTTTTAGAAGCATAAATGTCATGATGTTCTGTATGGATGATTCACCAAAAAATTATGTTCAAGGCAGTAACAAGCAGAGGCTTCACGTCTTTCTTGAGCATCTCTTGAATCCAGTAGCAACCTCCCCTTTTCTTCATTGAACATACCCAGCGATGAGAAGAGTGGAGGAGAGAATCCTGCTCCTGTACTCAGATTGGAGAATGTTGTGGGTTTACAAGGGTTCCCCCTCCCTGGGGGACTGTAAGTGGTTTGTCCAGGTGAATTTCCGGGACGAACCCAATCAGAAGTTTCGGTAACACCTTTTGCCAATTACATCTTTAAGAAAACGGAAAAGAAGGTTGTTGCGCAGAAGAAATTGAGGAGCCATGTAGGAAGGATGCAGCAGGCCCCAGGTGGGGGCCAGGCCTCCTTCCTCCCCCGGCCCTGGGCCGGGGACAGAAGCAACCACTGAAGCGCCCCTGATCCAGACATGGAACAGAGTGAAGAAAAAAACTTAAAGGACTTTGCAAAAGAAACTGCAGCTGGAGAGATA
>JAWWES010000001.1:87475873-87564188 GCA_035583135.1 Lophotriccus pileatus
TGTAGTAATAAATCCTAATATTATTTCTCCCCAATCGGATTTGGTTTTGTCTGCATAAACCTTCTCTCAACTTAGAATAGCTTAGAGCAGTTTGGTTGGGGGGTGTGGTAAAAAAACATGTCACCTAGACAGACCCACGACAGAGAAGTAGACCTATTGGTTGACCCAGCAAGTACCCAAGCATGACAAAGAGTTTTTAACTCATAGGAGAGGCAGGTAGGTAGGTAGAGACCTTCAAGGAGAAGAGAAAACTTCACTGAGGAAGAAAATTGTGGCCAGGATTTTGTTTTACTTCATCTTTCATCTGTAGAGCATTGAGTTTGATTGAAGTTGAAAATAATGGTCATGAAAGGCCCTTTTGGCCTCAGGGAAGGTGAGACATGCTATAAACTAGTGCCATATATAACCAACAGGGATTTGTTTTCTCAACTTTCAGACTCAGAGCAACTGTAACTTACCAAGTTTGTGTTGGCATGAACCTTAGCCCTCCTAAGGCCATCTTCTCCTAAAATGCTGGTGACTGAGTCCCTTCAGTGCACATTCTTCCCACCATTCCTGCATACAGCTGCCAAGAGTAATGTATCTCCTGTGACTTTTCTGAATTTGTCAGTGCTAGTTTGCCACCCATAGGCTTTCCCATTTTCTGCTGCTTCCCATTGGAGGTCACTGCAGCAGAGGAATTATGCACAGCTAATCGGAGCTTCCCACTGCTACAGATACCTGAGAGCAGCTAGGGGTACATGTAGCTGACAGATATCATTTTGAACACTTCAGTGTGCATAAACAGTCAAAAGATACATATGTCTTTTGAATGGATGTGGCAGAATGAAAAGAAAATGCCATGCTGATTTTCAAGGTCCCCACTCCAACTGAAGTTGACCAGCTGTAGCAGAGCTCACCGGAATGCTCAGCTGAAGGGTTAGTCCCAGAGCTGGGACTATTTTAATGCAGTTGCAGTTGATTCCGCATTGAGTTCCTGGCAGATCATGTACCTCCTTCCTTGGAAACCTGCCTTTGAGCTAATGGGCAGCAATAACAGGTCCCCAGTTCCTAAATTCCAAGACTTTTTCACCATCCAGCAGCTCTCCTTATGAGCTGACACAGAGCAGAAGCTCCTGCCATGGACACAAACTCTTTCTAAAAGAGTGATTATATTCCAAATGAATGTTGTGAAGTTTTTAATACTAAGCATGTCAACCCAGCATGGAAAAGTAATTTAGTCCTCCAAATCTTTCACAACTAATGTTGAGTTTGACTATTTTGAGACTAAACGGATAAGTTCCAGTGCTCTTTGCAATTAGCCAGAAAAAAGAGGCATGTAAACACTGCAAATGCTGGACCATCGTGAGCTGATACCAAGCCATGTCTCGTTTAAATTTGGTAGAAATTCTTTAAATAGCTCAAACATATTTAGAATGTAAAAAGTATCTCATTTTAAACTGATAATTTGCCCACATAGTTCAGTTATGACAGTTTCACTCCTCCTCTCTCATTTTTACAAGAGCATTAAATATGGTGAAAAAATATTTTATTGCTTTAAAAAATCAAGCCAAATGTTATCTCAGAAAAAAACAAAACAAAACAAAACAAAACCAACAAAAAAACCAATAAAAACCAAAAGCCCAACCAACCAAACTAAATGTTTATTTCATTTCTGTTTTTCAAGACCAGGAACAAAGTTCTAGTCGTTTGGTTTCCTTATGTGGAGAAGGAGGTGCAAATCAAGTTTGGGGGTCTGGGGATGGGAGGAGTTCCCAAGAAGACCGAGTGAGTGACCAGTGAGGTATATTTTCCCTTCTTTTTGTATTGTTTACAGTAAAGTTAAATCCAGGCAGACAAGGTGTGCAAAAGGTAATTCTAAGCATATTTCTAAACTGGAATATTTACATTCTCTAGAAGCCATAGAATGTCATTTGTTGGCAGTGGCTCTAGAGATCTGTGAAGGGTGTTATTTAATATGTTACTTCCCTAGGAGGCAAAAATACCAGTTCACTACATAACTTAGTCATATATTCTTGTGGGCAGGCATTTGTGATTTGTTCCTAGCTCTCTGAAAGTTTTGAAAAGCTCTGATTTGGTTGAATACTGTCACAGAAGTGTAGAACATTTATCCTTTGAACTTAACATTACTCAAAGGTTATTTGTCAGGCTTATAGTGAAGGACAAGAGAGCTGAGCTGGTGAAACAGCTCCTTATGTTCAAAAGAGGCAGCCCTGCCACCTGCCCCTTCCTGCTTTCTTCTCTGGTACCCATTCTGGATCTTGTCTAACCCCTCTTTGAGGCAGCTCAGCCTACTGCATCAGCAGAATATCATCGACAATTTTTGGTGAGTTCACTTTTTCTTTCTAATCAGTAATCTGAATTAATTTACCAAGGATTCACTCATATGAATGTCAGAGCCATCAGAAGAAATGTGATAGGAAGGTACAGCTAGGGTTAAAATATGGTGGGAAGAAGAGATGGGGAAGAGACAAAGAAGAACTGACTAGCTCAGATCACATTATGGAGGAGATGTACCCATAAGTACAATATAAGTGGTACACTTATACTGATGTTGCTTTGATACATTTGCATCATCATTTACAAATAAGCATATTTCCCCATGACTGCAAAAGGTGGCTTAACTCCTACTTGTTTACATAGGGATGCACCCAGTAATGCAGTTGCATATTTAAAAGCAAGGCTGAATTGGAGACAGGAAGGGTTTCCTTGCCTCCTTTCCTGGTTGTCTCCACAGTAGTGTGATGATACTTGTCTTCACTCCCCCAGCCTTACCCATCTGGACTGGCACCCACACCACAACAGAGAAACAGGAAAAAGGAGGTAAAACATCTGATGCCTTTTATGTTTGGGGAGTCACTGTAAAGGCTACATTTGAGCATGTCAATGATAATACCTTTCTCACAGATACCGTCACAACTGTATTGCAGTGAATCCCAGATAAGGACCAGAAGAAAACAAGTGATGACTTTTGGCCACTGGTTTTGGGTATGAAAAATTCTGCTTTCTGGTCTGGAGTCCTTCATATTTCTCTGTTTTCAGTTTCTCTCTAAGCTGATGGGACAAAACCCTGCAGCACAGTCTCATCGCCATGTTCAAAAAAGTATCTTGGAATTTCATAAGGGCTTAATCCTTCCCATGCAGTCTTGCTACAGTCCCCCCGAAACCCACAAAGAGACACAGGGAGACCACTGCTGTTGCTTTCAAACCTCTAAAAAGGTGAAAACATGTTGCCTTATTAAAAATGGCAGGAGCAGGTTCCTCAGCTTTGATGCTACTCCACTATCGATGAGTTTCTCACAAATGGAACATCCCTGTCTCTGCAGTCTGTATTGTGGTGCCACACAGAGCGCTGACATCAGACAATAAAGGAACATGGGCTGAACTGGTGCATGTGTAGTAAGACACTGTATAGCTTCATACTTTCCAAAATGAGCTCCATAGGGCCCCCAGATAAGACATTAATTTATGGTACAAATTGTATCTTGAAGTCAAATTTTTATATCAGGACATTTTGAAATGTAATTTGAAAACTGCACATATTAGGTGATTTTAGGATTTCTACTGTGTTTTAACAAATGAAGAGGGATACTCCAATGTCATTGTTACCCTTATAAGTGTGACCATGCTAACTTCTTCACTTTTTTCTCCTACATTTCTATCATCAGTCTCATTCTAAACCTATCATGTCTTTCTTATCATCAGTAGCTTATGAGCTGCAAGTGTTTTTTTGCAGGATAAGTCAGCTTTAGATCACAAATTCCCAAATATTAAAACTCACAAAACATTTATTAGACCTTTATGTAAGTTTTCCTTACAGCACAGAACTGTTCTCTCCAGCTTCTTGGAATGCTTCCAACAATATGGTTACTGGGTATCTTCTAGAAGTGCTTAACTGACAGATGTCATGTATGAATCATGATTTCTTCAGTCTTATTCTGAAGAAAAATATTTTGTGTGCATTTAAAAGAAGAAACAAAAATTATAAGGAAAAATATGTTAGCTATATAAAAGTGATATAACCTTCTCTAGGCAAGAAGCACATCAATAACCACACTGCAGCCGTAATGTTGGTTCTGATGTTCATGTTGTAGCTTCATCTTTAAGTCTGACCATTGTGAACACAGTAGTTCAATGGTAGTTTCTAATAGTTCGCAGTTGTCTACTTGAACATTGAGAAATATGCTCTTAATGCATATTTCCTCAATTTATTCACTCCTTTATCTAATTTCGGTTTACATGCTTCAGTCTTCATGCTTTCTCATAGAATAGAATCATAGAATCACTGAGGCTGGAAACGACTTCCAAGATCACTGAGTCCAACCTTTGGCCGAACACCACTATGTTATCACTAAGTGTCACATCCAGTTGTTTCTTGAACACTTTTGAGGATGGTGACTCCACCACCTCCCTGGGCAGCCTGTTCCAGTGCTTAACCACCCTTTTGATGAAAAACTTTTTCCTGATGTCCAACCTGAACATCTCCAACCTGTCTATATCCACTTTTCCTGTCACTAGCTGCCTAGGAGAAGAGACCAACCCCCACTTTGTCACAGAACTCTTTCAGGGAGTTGTAGAGAGTGAACAACCTTTGGGTTGTTCCCCTGAATCTCCTTTTTCCTCAGGCTAAACAACCCCATCTCCCTCAGCTGCTCCTCATAGGACTTGTGAGCCAGAGCCTGCACCAGCTCCAGCACCTCAGTGTCCTTCTGGTAGTGAGGGGGCCAAAACTGACCACAAGATGTGAGATGAGACCTCACCAGTGCAGAGTATCGAGGAACAATCACTTCCCTAACCCTGCTGGCCACACTATTTTTGATATGGGCCAGAATGCCATTGGCATTCTGTCCACCTGGGCACACTGCTGGCTCATATTCATTCAGCACCCCTAGGTGCCGTACTGCTGGGCAGCTTTTAATACTTTTTTATTAGGCAAAAATAAAAATTTCTGGCAGAAGTGTATACACTCTTCAGAAACTTAAATTTTCACTAATATTTACTCTCATATATGTGATAGAAAGCCAAAAAGGTATTCCTTACATTATTCCCATCCTGTCTCATTTAGCAACATGAAACACAAACACAACTGACATATAATCTTTGACACTACTTCATTGTTTCTAGACATTCCCTCAAAATCCTTTTATATATTGTCAGAATCTCCTTATTCTTAAGATAATTTAGATGTCCTAATTTCTATGACAGCCAAAAAATTGCTTTAAGCAATTATTTATGCGATAATTATTATTATTCATTATAAAGCTATTTATCACCTATTCAAACATTAACCTGATTAAGAAAAATGATATCACAAAAATAACTCCTGCAACTCATGGCCCTTAAATTCCAAGGACACAAGTTATCTATACAGCAAGATATTTTCCTTCTGCTCCAGGCAAAAACTTATTGAAAAAATGCTGCAGTTCATCTGATTGTGTCAATTTTTTCATCTGATGTCACACACAGATGTGGAGCTCTCTCTGTATGGAGAGAGCCACAAAATGCCTAATATACCAATTTTAGACCATACAAATGCTTTCTTCTTTTACTGGTCTCCCTCAACTCTTATGCATGAGTATATGAACGTGTTCATACTCTGTTCTGCTTTAATCTTGATACACTGGTATGTGTTTATTGGCATATGAAATGTAACATGATACAACGTATAATGAAATTATTATCAGCATTGATGTATAAAATTTTTGTTTAAAAACTTGTAAGTGAGGTGAGGAATTCATTAGTCTAAAAAATGTATAGGAATAAATTGCCAAGTTTTTAATTGTGCCTGAACATTTGTGAGATAAAAAAAAAAGTATTCTAATATGGTTCTACAAATCATTCAGTCTAATCTGGAAATAAAGTCATGTTGTGTATTTCTGCACAGTACATCAGAGAGCAGTTAAAATTATTCATATGTCTTAGCTGCATCTCTGTACCCAAATACACTGAGACACCTTTTATGCTTAACTTGAATTTCTGAATTAAACTGAATTTCCTGGAGTTGTGACATTTGTTTTGGGGAAACTACAAGAACCCTAGAAGAATTCTTACTGTGAAATTACTGATCTATCTTTGCCTTAAAATAGTATTCTGGACTGGATTCATGTCAACTGATCTTAAGTTTCTTTCTAAGGGCTGGCTATCTGATCTAGACATGGTATCTAAGCTTCTTTTCCAGTCTGTGGGAAAAGAGATGCAGAGGCTGGGTTGTTCCATCTATTTTAGAAACACCTATTTTATGAATAATTGACCCAGAGATCGCTGTCTCCTGCTGTCAATTCCATATATTACACTACAACTATATAGAGAAGCGTTGCATTGCCTCCACTCCAAGTCAACAACATATGAACCAAACCTGTTCTGGATGTTGTGTGAAGGCCTCTCACAGTGAGGCACCCCTTCCCCCACCCACTGTCTTCTTCCAGGGTGGGCAGAGCAAGGGCACTTTGTAATCTCGCGTGCGCTCCCAGTGAAAGCTTCACGCACTCACACCAATATGATGGTTGTGGAAGCTTCAAATTTTATTGAGTAATATACCTGTTTTTATACAATTCAGTAACTGTTGAATATTCAAATACTTAGTCTGTTATTGGCTACATATACAAAACACACACTGTTCACACAATTATTATTGGTTAATTACATCATCTTATTTTCTACATTCCTCTATTTTTTTATCTATCTACTCCCATACACTCTAGCAGGCCCAGCTCATCCTCCTAACTGCAGGTGTTGTTTGTCTCATTTTGCAGCTGTTCACTCCTTGTATTTTCTCAAAACACTCTATCCGTGAGACTCCTCATATTCTCACGAGCTGATCAACTCCGGCCTAAACCCAAAAGGCCTCTATCTCTCCCTACCGCACTTGTCTCTGTACCCAGTGTCCACAGAAAACTCTGTCAGCTTTGGTCACTTAAGGGCAGCATGTTGGTTTGGTATTTTTACTTACAGTTGTGGAAACAAAAGTAGAATCTGACCTGGTTCCATGTACAACTCTTTGATGTCAGCAACCAACTCATACCTGGCCCAAGGTATGTAGATTCTTCTACATATTCTAGTCCTCTTATCTCATTACCTCTACTGCTCTAAATGCAAAGACTTTGAAGACTGGATCAGGGCAAGGTATTTTGACAGAAGCTTCCTCCATGTTGAAGGCCTGACAATGTTAGCTGGTGGAGTTAGACTGAGTAAGAACTATAGGTTAGTGCAAAACATGCTTGGGTTTTTTTTAAATACTTGGAGTTCTGCTTTTCTGTAAAAGCTTTCACTGGCTTATCCAGTATGGATCTTTCTGCACTTGTTTTATTGCTCACAAGAATCTTGCAGCATAGGGAGTCCTGCCCAGATATTTCTACCAGCCCAGGCAAGTTTGCTAAGCATGAATTTCTTCTGCTTTCACAGAACATTTTGACTGTTATCGCTTTCTATTCGACAGATACTTGTGTTCTTACCATGAAAGTCTTGACACTTTCAATGGCTTTGTTTTTCTTTGCTAATTCTTGGTTTGAGGTTCATCTTACCTGATTTAGGTACCAAAATTAAGCAGTTTAAGCTGGCTAATTTAGCTAGAAATAAATTGCTATCTAAGATAGATATTTTAGGATGGAATGAGTGGCCTTCTGGAAGTATACCCGTTAATTATTGACATAGCCTCAATGACTAGCTTAAAACAAACACTTAAGATGGTTAAAGGCAAGTGAAGTCAGTCCCACTCTTGTGCAGGAATGAATTAATTTAGACAATGAAAAACCAGAGCTCTTCTACTTAAGGGAAAACATTTTCCCTCTCCCACTCTGCAGCTGGCCAGGAATTGCAGTGTTATAGAGACACATCCCAGCAAAAGCCACTACCATACACCTCATTTTGTCAGGTACAAGCATAACTCTGATCTTTTCTTAAAGAGCAGTAAAACTTTCCAGTCAAAAAAGATTCACTTTTCTCTATTTTAATTATTTTCACTTGTTTAGTGAAATCACAGATCCTTGGGATATCTGAAATGGAATTTAAAGAAAGCTAAAGATTTGGGGTTTTTTTATTTTTCTGACATTGTCTCACAGTTTCACCACAAATCAATCTTAGTTCCTTCTTTGAGCTTCCGACTGAACAGCATAATGACTCCATTCTTGAAATCAGAAAGGTTACTCACCTCTTTCTATCAATTACTCCATCAGCAGCTTGGGTAAAAAAGTGCAATGAATCAGAGACGAAGTTCATTATAACCTCTTGTCTCCTGTTTACCAAGCGTCTTACAGTTAAAAAAGACTACTGAAGTGTAAAGTATAATAATATATTATAAAGGGTTTGGTGGGTTTTTTTCCTGAATCTTTCTGATTTCCTGTTTGTCAGGCATGCTAGACAGTGACTCTCAATGTATTCTCAGGCTGCAATATTATTTCAAAAAGATCATTGTTCATATGGTGTGCTTTTACTGATTCAGTAACTCTGCGGAGCGTGTTGCTCCAAACAGTGACAGCAGATGAAACAAAGGCAGGTAACATCGTTTATTTGAATAAAGGTATAATAATACCAATGTAAATCCATACACTTTATACATTCACAATTCTTTGTTGCAAATTTAGTGTTTAATGACATCTTTGGGGACAGGCATGTTTCAAAAACTAAAGATTGCTTGTGTATAGACAGAAATAGGTCCTTATATATGTAATATTTTCTATCTAGAAATCCAATTACTGTAATACAGTTCCATCACTGAGAAGTGGAAATCCTCATAAGTAGCTATCCAGAAGACCTCTCCCAAGGCAAGAAATACTGACATAATGTTCTTGGCTTGTTTGGGGGATGGGATACAGTTGTTTGCTTATGCTATTTTAAGTTTGATATGTTTGGTTTTCTTTTTTGTGTACCATAGGATCATACTTTGAAAAAGACTGTTGGCTTGCATTTTTCAGGATCCATTTATGATTTTCTGTTGATTATGAAATATGGGGTAATCTTGAGATATTTTATGTGAAACATTAAAGGGGACTGATTTTGAAGAGGTAGGACTTCACAACTTGGTATAATTTAAAAAGGTAAATTTATAAAATAACTAAAGCAGATGATTATAAATTTAAAACAAAAAAAAAAATCAGGATACCTGGTTATACCTTAGATTTGAAACACAACACATCATTAACAACATTCTTTTTCCCCCTCTTTTTTCAATGAATCACTGAAAATTATAATACTAACTATGAAAAGTAACACTAGTGAGCAAACTTCTTCAGGAGTTTGTAGGGGACTGAGAGCAGAGAAAAGTGGTAAAATGGGGACTGAATTTTTTCTCTTGGAGTGACTTCATTTTATAGAGGTTAGCACAAACAAAATTAATCCAAGGGAAACAGAAACCTAAGTGGAAAGTGAATCTTAGGAATCATCAGTCATGTAAAAGATACAGTCATGTATGTATCATGTGCAATGCAATCTTATATAGGTAATATTAAGTATGGCAATCATGAAGAGATACTGAGCCTTTTTCTTCCTAAGGTTCAAACAGAAGTTTCACATGCCTTCATCTGGAGTTGCCTACAACATCTCCAAGAATGATTAAGAAACCTCTAATCTTAATCACACTTAGCTAATTCCTGAATCCTCTTTGATCTCATCACAACAGCAGTAGGCTGCTCAGTTGAGCCTGGGGCAAAAGCTGCACTGTGATCTGATCTGAGGACAAATATATTCTGGTTGTCCTCCTGAAAGGTGGTGCAATACCTGAACTTATTTGCTGCTCTTCACATTCACTCCCTGAAAGAGTTTGTGTGGACAGATAGAAAGGGTCTCCTTTGTTCATTCAGCTGCAGAGCACTTCTCTGGCTCCAAGACATTCTGGTTAGGGGGGGCGGTGTGGGTGTGGACATGGATCACCTGGAATTCATAAATCATGAGCCTGTAACTCGTTCCTTAAGGAAATAAACTCAATGCCCTTGAAGGAACACTAGGAGTCAGGGCAGGAGAAACTTCTACTGAAAAACAGATGTCTTCAGCCTGTCTTTCCACTTTCCATTAGGTGGTCTGGAAGGCTGCTGCTGAGTGGCAAATCAGTTGTTATACAAAGGCCAAACTAAAACACCAAGCTTTACCAGGGGCATGGGCCACCGTCTTGTGTCCAGAAAGTTCTTTTTGAGCAGCAGCAAAGTCTGTCCCTTGACCTTCAGAAAAGGACCCAGTACTTGTAAATAATCTCTATCATTTTGCCAGCTGCTTTCAGTACTTAATCTGTCTCTTAAAACTGAAAAATTACAATTGCACCTGATGTTCCACCCTTTCAGGTTGGCTTTCACTCAGGATGTCAATGTGCCTTTTTTTGGCTTAGATTTGATTCTGTGTTCATTTCTTCATTGCAGAAGCTCATTTCATTTAAACTGCTATGAGGTGTCCATTCCTGCAGTTGACTTCCTTGCATAACTCCCATTCGAAGTAATGCTGATGAATTAATGGCAGTGCAGATTTCTGGCTCTAGTAGATTAGAAACCATTAATTGATAGAAATAGGGGCTTCTACTCAGCTGTTCCTGAAATTATAAAGGGGAATTTTCTTAATGGTGCTATGTGCGAGTGTGTGTGTACTTTTAAAGGAGTAACTGCTGTGAGAGCCATCCAGCTGTGCAGTGTTGCTACGTACCTACCCACTAGTTTTCACTAAGGAGATTTCCCACACTGCAAACTTTATAAATGAAATATAATTGAAGATGATGAAAGGCCAGTTGTATCTAAGTTTCTAAAATGTCTAGTACTAACAGAACTTGTAATGACATTTTCTCCCTCTTACATTAAGATCATGCACACAGCATAGGTAAATAATTGCTTCTACATCTGTTTGCTGAAATTCAGCTTTTCACTAATTAAAATCCTCCTTGCCTTCCTGTTTAAAATATGGTGTGAGGCTGCACAAAATCATTAGTTTCATATATGAAATAAAATCACGTCCTGGCAAACTGATAATCTGGATGATGGTTGCTGCCCATTAAGAAAGGCTTCTCACTCTCATGGCTCTCACACTGTTGATAGAGCCTCTCGCAGAAATAAGGCCATAGCAAAAGGTAGCCTGTAAGCTCTACCTTCTTCCAACCTGATGTTTATTAGTTCTGCTTCTTGACTTCTACAAAAGAAGACATTTCAATGCTCTGTTAAACACAAAACAAGCAGTCACGCTTCTCAGTCCTGGCCTACTTTCAGCTACAACAGGATGCATTAGTAAAGTCTGCACAGTGCTTGATGGCATCCTTTGGGGACCATGGGTGGTTCAGACCTATACAAAACCTATGATTGTGCCTGACCAAACATAACACATCCACACATGTTTGTTACAGAGACAATGCATGTGTAATCACTGACTATATGGACACAGAATCCTGCTCTCTATGGCATACTGTGTGCAGATTGGAGTGAAGAAAAAAGAATGAACCTGACATGATAGGAACATGGACAACATGATAGGAACATGGACAACATGGACAACGATTTTCCTGGGGAATTACTGATGCTGGCTGGGAAGGATGGGGAAAGAGAATTTTTACTTTGCTTCCTGCTTTGTGTTGAAGAAGATCTCAATCTTCAGCAAAATCAGTTCAGAAGTTCAGGGGGAAAAAAAAAAAAAGAAACTAAAAGGGAAAAAATTATCAGTGTTGGTTTTAGTACCTTTTTTTTTTCTTTACTCTTATACTTCTAAACTCTCTTCCATAATCTACAGAAATCTGTTGGGCTCTCTGAAATGATTCAGATGCAGATAACTATCTCTAAGTCCTATAATATATGAAGCCTCTGAGAAACCTTATTTAAAGTGCTTGCCGAAGAAAGGTTACTTTTACTATGACTAAGGGTTATTTTTCATTATCAACTTTTTACTTCTGTGGCATTGATTGAACAGAATAGGTTCTTTGTTAAGGAGGAGTAAAGTCCACAGAACCTTTATCCTGTAAAATTTATACACATTTAGTTATACAGATGCATTAGTCCCATCAGATATGTACCCTTTCTTCTTAACACAGCTTATATGCATTTTCTGTTTAGAATCCTTGAAGCCAGCTATGGGCCATTTTTTTTTTTTTTCACTTCTTAACCTTCTGATCAGTCTCTGCACATAAGGGAAGAGGGTTTTCTTTCAAAGTTTATTTGAACTTACTTTTCATGTATGATATACATTATTCAAGTAATGCAAAAGACTACCTGAACTGAACCAACTTCCTTAGGATGGAAGTGATGAAATGCAGATGCTTACAGTGTGTTCTATGTAAAAAATGAGAGTAGAAAATAGGCCTGAATATTTTGCAAAAAATACCACACTACATTTTTTAAATGCTAATGTCAGAACCATACCTCTAAGACATATGTAACCTCAAGCAAAGAAGGTTTGGAGCATTCCTAGAGGTTCTATTGTACTTTAGGTTCATTTCTGAGAGTATGATATCTCTCTATTGGTGGTCCAATCATCCTTTCATTGAGATCAGTGTAAACACTCCCACTGACATCAAAGTAAATGCTCCCATCAACTTTGCTGAGAGTGGCATCTGACTTGCTGCTGTTCATTTGCCATTGCTGTTAGGCTTGTTACAGTGGGATGTTCATACAGTGACACACAGTTACTTGCTGATGTGTAGGAGAGATCAAGTTAACTCAGTATTTGTTGGACACATTCAACAGTTTTTCAGACCTCTTTTGGTAGACAAACTCCAGTGCAAACCAGACAATTTACCAGACTACTGTGGGAACTTGATTTGTTTAGACAAGAGAGGCTTCCAGGACAGATTTTCTCATGGAGACAGACTGCATATTCAGGGTGAGGCCATACCAGCGTAGAGTAGAGTGGGACAATCCCTTCCCTTGACCAGCTGGTGATGTTTTGCCTGATGTCCCCCAGGACATGGTTGGCCTCTTGCCTGTCAGGGCACTGCTGACTCATAGTCAACTTGCCATTGACCAGGACCCTTGGGTACCTTTCCATGGCACTACTTTCCAGTGTCCCATTCCACACACTGTCTGTATATCCGGGGTTGCCCATCCCAGGTGCAGAATCCAGCACTTTTCTTTGTACTTCATATGGTTGATGATTGCCCAGTCCTCTAATTTGTCCAGGTCTCTCTGCAGGGCCTCCCTCCCTTCGAGGGAGTCAACAGCTCCTCCCAGTTTTGTGTCATCTGCAAACTTGCTCAGTATCCATTCCAATCCTGCATCTAAGTCATTTATGAAAATGTTGAAGAGCACAGGGCTCAAGATGAAGCCCTGTGGAACCCCACCAGAGACAGGTCACCAGTCTGATGTTTCCCGATTCACTATTACCCTCTGTGCTCGACACCCTTGAGCCAATTGCTCATCCAACATACAATGTGTTTATCCAGCTGTGTGCTGGATATTTTGTCCAGAAGGATCCTGTGAGAGATAGTATCAAAAGCTTTACTGAAATCCAAAGATTACATCAACTGGCTTCCCTTGACCAACTGGGTGGGTTACCTTCTCATAGAAGGAAATCAGGTTTGATAAGCAGGACTTTCCTCGCATGAAGCCATGCTGGCTGTGACTGACGACTGTGTTGTCTTTCAGGTGTTTTTCCATATTTCCCAGAATAATCTTCTCCATAACTTTACCGGGCACTGAAGTGAGACTGACAGGCCAGTCATTTCCAGGGTCCTCCTTCTTGGCCTTCTTGAAAGCCGGGACAATGTTCACCAGCTTCCAGTCAGCTGGAACCTGTCCAGATTCCCAAGACCACTCAAAAATCTTTGAGAGGGTTTTTTTGATGGCATCAGCTATCTCTTTGAGGATTTTTGGGTGAAACCTGTCAAGCCCTATAGATTTGTAGGGATCCAGCTGGAGCAGCAGATCCAGCAGGGTGGACCGGGAGTTGGTCATTCTTGCAGTCATGGTCTTCCATCTCAGGGTACTGGGATCCCCTTTTCCATAATTGGTGTTCAAGACAGAGGCAAAGAAAGCACTAAACACCTCTGCCTTGTCTCCCTGTCGGTGACCATCGTCATCATGTAATGGGCAAACAATATTTCTATACGTTGCCTATTGCCATTAATGTATTTGAAAAATACTCTTCTTTATCAGACCCCACATTTGTGACCAGCCTCAACTACAACTGAGCTTTGGCTGCAGGAATTTTCTCCCTCCAGCAGCAAGAGTTGTGAGAGATGATCCAAAAACCATAGAAGGCCTGGGATTAGGCTCCATATGTCTTGTTTAAGGTGATGAAGAGCCACTGTGTCTGTTGACATGAAGCTTGTGAACTTTTGCATGTGAACATTTAAAGCATGGATTAAGCAGGTTGGCGTGCACCAAGTTTCAATTTTCACACAGTTTTTCTGACAGTAGGAACATTGTGATGGAAGAGAAAGATACCTTGTTTATTGTTCATAGCAGCCATTTATAAATGTGACACAAGGAACAGTGCCAAATCTTTAAGAACACAGTGTGTGCTGTTGCTGTTTGCCCACATCCTTGAGGACCACAGTGATCACATCAAGTATTCAATGCACCTTTCAAGAAGAGCTCAGTCTCATCAAAGATCAGATACAGGCTTTAGTGAGGCTCTCTTAGAAACATTTTTCCCCTCATCAGCTTGTCTTTAATTCTATTTGGAAAATATAACACATTAAAATGTGTTATTTTTTGCAAACTATGTTTGTTACTGTGGCTAATGGGAATCACTGAGAAGTCATCTGCATTTTAACTATTTTAAACCTAGTAGAGGAAGTTAGAGACATTAAGAATTGTGAAAATGCTATGAAATACTTGCACTATTTTCTTAGAAAGGTTTCTAATAATGAACTTTGGAAAGAGGATGACCTCATGGTGTCTTATTTATGTTCAGTATTAGTTCTGAATGTCAAATTTCTGGTCTTAAAAAATATTGAGATATCCATTATTAACCTCACTTAAGTCTGTGGAACTATAATAAGAAAAGCTGAAAAAAGGCTGGAAAGGAAGTTGAAGCAGATATTTATTTCCAGGGCAGAACTTAACCAGTAAACGTGGATTAGCTCAATTTCTTATTCTCCCCTCGTTAGGTATACTTTACTTGGAAAAATAGACTACTGGCAGAGACCATGCTTTGACCCCAGATGGCCTTCCCTTGCTCTTGTACCAAGACCTTGGAAGTACCAAGATCATGTCTGCTAACATTTGAAATTCAGAAACCTGTAATTTTGGCTGGTTTGTTTGATTCTGTTTCCCCTTGAAGGCTGGGGAGAATTCCTTGCCCTGGCTCCATGGAACACAGGACCTTTCTCATTCCAAGCACAGAAAGGAGACCCAGGAGGGCACCTGCAGCTTTCCTGGTCTACTGCAGTGTTAGGGTATGGATTAGCATACCTGGTGATTCAGTTTTAGGATTAGAGCCAAGTCAACACAAAATGGAGTTCAGTCAAATTTGAAGTATATTTGGGATAGTTCTCCAAGCTTTCTATTAAGGACAGGGACAGTAACCTTTAAAACATTCCTCTGGCCTATTTTAATTATCTGAAATGGGCAGAGATGACTATTTTAATCCTCTACATTACTTACTAAATTCGATCAGACAAACTACAAATAAATCATCTCCAGAGTAGAAGAGGCAACTTTACAAAAAGGATATGCCTTGCTAGCTTCACTGCACTTTTTCCACACAGTCAGAAGTATTCTGGGGGACCACACTGATTGCACACTGGTAACCCACTGCTTTGAGCAGTGGGACAAGCAGAGCGATATGGTGGAAAGCCCTGCAGCTGAATGAGCTGTTCTTTGCATTATCAGACTCTACACTTCACTAAGGAGAAAAACCAAAAAATCAAAGCAATTGTTGACAACTTCTAAAAGCAGTGTTCTAGAGGATAAAAAAGCAGAAAACATAGTTTTAAGCTAAGTCAAGTTTGGGGACCTAAGCAGAGAAGCTGCCAGACTGAGACCAAACCGCAGGTCTGGTGGGACAGTGCAGCACTTCAGCATCTGTTACTGTAGCCAGATAAAGACTGAAAAATAAAATGGTTATCAATAGAGAAAAGTCAGATTCCTGGGGGTAGAAACAGTAGAAGGAAAATGTGACAAGTACTGTTGAGCCAATCTTTTTTTGGTGAAGACAGCAGTTGCCACACACACGTACTGCACGCATTTGGCAACAGATAAGCCAGATTCATCTAGCAGCTGCCAAATATCATTCTAACTGGAGCTACAAAAAGTACTGAGAGATTAGCTTCAGGCATTGCTGCACATGTGAGGTAAGTTGTGTATGAAAACCCAGAGGGGCAATTATTTACCTTTCTTTCACAGCATTTTCCCCTTTTTCAGACTTGCATTAGTTTGTTTTCAGCTGAAGAAAGAAATGAAGCACCTTCCATGAGGCATGCTTTTTGCTCTGTATGCTGTCACATTCCCATGTGTAAAGACATATGATCTATTTAGTAGTCCCAATTGTAACACCTGCTGCCACCCAGACAGTATCAAGGGGACTAACAGCACTAAATCGCTCTCTCTTCATTTCTGTGGTTGTTAGGTATATTCTGTTAGGTTGTTAAGTCTAATTATCGAGTTACAAGCACAAAGAATTCCTCTGAAGAAAGACACCTTTTTCCATGTAAATATTAGTAATTTAGCTATCTGCCTCTAAGAGTGTGTAGCATTAAGGTTAGCTGTGAGACCTTGACAATTAAACACATATATTCATTTGTCTCCTGTATATCTATTTTTTTAGCTACAAAAAGACAATTTGGTATCAGTACTCATTGTGTGTGAGTGGGTGTTTTCCCTTTTCAGTTTTTAAAAAGCATAATAAGGAAGCACTTAAAAAGACCAGAGAAAAGAGGCCTGATGTAACAGGTAGATGTATCACAGGTGGAACATCATAACTACAGGGAAACTCCAAAATGCCAAGGCAAATGCACTAGGATGCATCAAAGTAACTAAACTCAACTGATATCCCACCAAAGAACACAGGTACATGCTTATTCAGAGGCTGAATTCAGCAGTGACACAGCCCTACCCAAGTAAGGAGTGGAAAGGCGTGGCCTTTTGAGACTGAGAATCATCACATTGCTAAAAGAACTCTGAGCCATTATAACACCAGGAGGCAGACAGACAGGCTTACACTCTATCTGTCAGTGCTGAGTTTTGTGCATGAAGAAACATATGTGGTCATCAGAATTACTTGGACCAATTTAATCACCCAGTGAAATATCCAGGTGTCAAATAGAGACTGTAAAAATATAGGCATGCAACTGGGATCTCAGTTAGGTGGTGACCCCTGTTACCAAGTCATAAGGCTGCTGTAAGAGCCTGTGAAGTCAATAACAAGGGTAAATTAGTAGTCTCAGATCCTATTCTAGTTAAAAGCAGCCAGTTCTAGCCTGATTAAATATGCAATGTCACAACAGTCAGTGTGATGACACAGAATGTAAATCAGGGTAAAAAAAAATCTGTAAAAGTCCAATCATTATTTCTGTTCTCTGGTTCTTATGTGCTGCTTATTGTAGCATTTAACATGTAAAAACCCCACAATTATTGTATCATTTTTTAAAAAAAATTGGATATACAATAGCAACGACATTGGTAGCAATAGCATTCATTAGGTTTTAGACGATGGCAGTGCTATTTGGCTATTGTCAGCATTATATCCTACAAATTCAAACCTCCTGATTGCCTTGGGAACATCTTTTTACCTTCATCCTTACAATTGTGTGCTGCATTTTTACAGTGCTTGAGATTTCTCAGGATTTTAAAGTGTACACTGTACTTTGTATTCCATTTATTCTGTCTCTTCTTTCGAGTATAGTAGTGGTCAGATAGAGGATAATAAAGATTTAGCTAGAACATGGTGTTGCTCAGGAAAAGTTCATTAATGGGAGATGCTGGAGAGGTTAAAAACAATGAAGCAAAGTTATTTCAGGATCACATATCAGCATGCAGAGTTTGTTCATGAAATTTTGAACTTCATTTTAATTTTGTTTAACTTCTCTTAATGTCACCCCAGATGAGATCCATATGATCCACACATCCTCCTTTCTTCCACTCTTCTTATTCATCATTATGACAATAACAATTTCTCTTTCATGGTGGTTTAGAGGAAAAACAGCTTGATTCATATTTGTGTGGGTGAAGTTAAAGACAAGTTGGAGATGAGTTTTGCACTGGGCCATGAGTTTGGAGGTAGGTATGCAGTTTCTAATAGTTTTTGTCAACAGCATGTGAACCCTGAAGTTTTGGTGTGGCTTCTGTGAAGATTCTGTGTACTCCACATTTCCTCCTTCTCTCCAGTGCTTCATGGTTTCAGAGTGATAAGGATATCCAGACAGGTCAGAGCCATGTAGAGGGAAGTGATCCTACAGGCAGAGGCACAGAGATCTCATATCACATTGAGAGGTTTAAATATCAAGATGGAGATCTTGAAGTGGATAAATGTGGCAATTTGCTTTGCTAAGCAGACGTTCTGTTGTATTTTCCCACATGTGGAGCTTTTTCAGGCCAAAAGGCTTAATTTCTAGGTCTGAGTTGCAGTAATGCATCCTGGAGGTCACTAATGCAGAGATAACTGTATGGTATGATTACTGTGCCAATTGCCACGTAGCTATGACTCCAAGCAAAATGAGGGAGCAATGTGGCTGTTTGGACACATAGGAGCATCAAGTAATCAAAAGGGATCTAAAAGCCACAGGCTGTTTTCACCAGATATTTATGTACCAGATTGAACGAACAGTTGATTTAGAAATAAATAATTGTTTACTTACTATGATTGTATGGAACACCTATAGCTATTATCATGGAATACTAAAAGAGAAAAATATTTCTCCTTTGTTTTTTTAATTTCTTTTTTTAAACTCTTTTTCAGAATTTTTGTGCAATTTATTTTTCCTTGTCTTCTCTAGCAGATACATGTTCTCATTTTAATTGTGTAGGCCTTAGATACGAACCAGTTTGGGCAAGAAAATATATTCTTTCTTTGTTTTTCTGTTGAAAAATATGATTTCCCAAACCATAAACTTTACTAGGACATTTCAGTCAGCTATAGTAGCAAGAATATATTTTAAAGACCTTTATGGCCATCACAATTACTGGAATGTATTCCAAAGTCAACAACACCCTTTCTCACTTTCTTTTCAAGAAGTCAAGCATGGTAAGACTTGTAAAACCTGTTCTTCTGGAGATTTACAGTAGTAGGATGCCAAATGTCTGAGGGATACAAAAATTTTCCATATGATCTAATATCCTGTAGCTGTTTATTTCTGAGGGGTGTAAAGAGGAGGGGAATTTATTAATTAATTTTAAGAATGCAGTGAGGATATGTATAACTTGTAGAATCCCATTCAGTGCAGCTGGGAGTCTTGATCAGGATGCGTTGACTCATTACTCTGTGCCTTCATCAGCTGATGGAACTAATTCTTTTTTTTCCATCAGCTGATTAAAATTCAAGATAATGAGTCGAAACATGCCAGAAGTAATTCCCTTCAAGACTGGAGAGAGGATGTTAACTTTCATGCACAGGTACCCAGAAGACACCACAAGAAGCATAGCTACCCAAACTGGTGAAAAGAAGTAAGAGCTTTACATGCACATATGAAATAAAAAAAATAGCCCCAAACTGGAGGACTGAGAAGACTATCCTATTTCAAGCAGAATATCAGAGGAAACAAGGCAGGTAAAGAAGCAATAGCAAAAATACAGATGAGGGAGGAATTATTGTATGTGGATCAACAAAAAAGCTAGGAAAATATAAATTCCAAGTGTTTTGGGCTTATTACTAAAGCAGCAAATACTCTTTAGAATGCTTTTGATCTTTTCTTTCCCTGACTTGAAGTAAACGTATGTAAAACCTAAAACCATAGAAGTTTTTTGCAACAACTTTTTTGACTTCCTTTGAATGTTTACCGTGCTGCTAAGTTGACTTTGACAAAGGGGATCTTTCCATTCGGTTTGAAAACCTTTGCTGTCAATATATACGAATGCCACTATATGTTTTCTTTTGGGAAACATTTGAAAGATTTCCTTCCTATATTATTTAATGTGCAATTTGAACGGGGAGTTTTCTTTGTCTGTTTTTTGACAGAGCTGTGTTTTTAAGCTGAACCGCAGGAGGGAAGGCAGATAGGAAGGGACAAGCAGGACTTGTACTAGAGTTGTAGTCTGGCCAACAGTTCACTGCTCAGTTACAGTTAATGGGGTGAAAAGCTGTGATAAGGCATGTGATCAGAATAGTAAATGTACTGTTCCTGCAGATAGCCAAATTCAGGGCTTCCTAAATGTGGGTTATTATTGCAGAAGTTGAAAAAGGAGTAGTCTCACAATATGAGCCAAGCTTTTTTAGCCTATCCGCAAAAATGTCAGCATTATTTTAGCAAGTGATTCATAATATCTGTAATACAAAATCTTGTATTTCATATATTGCATTTTATATAGGAACTGGCAAATTATAGTATAGCATAAACTGAAAGTTAATGATTTCTACTGCGTATCATGGCTGTGATCCCAGCGTCTTCAAACCACAAGGACTTGTGGTACGTAGCAATTTTAAACGCAAGCCTCTGTTACCAGAAAACCGTTTGAACTCTTACATGTATGATTAAGGATCACTTCTTCCTGCAGTACGCAGCTGATCTTCATGTTTCTAAAATAATCTTCTTGCTGGAACACTTTGTTACAATTGCATACAAGGTTTTGGAAAAAGGCAAAGTGCTGCAGAGCTAGAAACATTTATTTTTTGCTTGTCTCCCCACAGATATATCTATCCTGTAACAATTTCTAAACTGTCAGCTTCTTCAGGCACTATCAGTAGGTATATTAGAAAGCAAGAACTACTACTATTGTGCAATTTACAATGCACAATTGAAGCAGAGCAATTGTCATACAATCTATAAAGACTCATAAACGACTTCAAAGAGGGTCTTAATTGCTCCATGATTTACTACATGGAGAATACCTTCTCTTTTGTGTTTGGAAGTATTTTGCTGCAGGAGAAACCTTTTTAGCCAGGCTTTTATAGGCCAGTCTTTGCCTTGGTAGCATGCATTTACTAGCTGTGTAATTGGTGGCACAGTTCTACTATCATAAACATTGTTATCAGTTAATTAAACTTGAAATGGAGCTTTGTTCCACAACATGTTTTGTCAGATTGTTTTCCTTATTTATTTATCATCATAAAATTTTATTTTATGACTGGCAGCTTCTCAGCCCTCCAATAATAATATAAATCAAAACAAGATTTTAGTCTTCATGCAATTTCCTTTTGGTCTCAAAATATGAAACCAGATGTTTTGGGCATGCTAAAGATGCTTTTCATCTTTTTTTAGATTCTTTCAATGCAGTCAAAGTAAATGCATTTTTAAAACCGACTTATGAAAGTTAAATTTCCTTTGTTCGCCTGGGTGTAGTCTGGTTTGCATTGATGCAGCAGCAATGAGAGACCTTCCAGATAACACACAGAATGCCATTGAAGAATTACACATGTGTCTCAAACCTCAGACAGCAACAGGAATTGTATTAATAGCAGATCTGTAGATTTATATTATAGTTTAAAACATTATGAACATTATGAAGTCCTTTCCTTTTGTTTCTTTTGTTTCTTTTTTTTCCTTCTTTTTTTTTCCTTTTTTTTTTTTTTTTTCTTTTTTAAGGGTTTAGCAAACATCTAAAAGAAGACTGGACTACAGGACAACTCTGTGTGTATCCTGCAGTCTGTATACAGTAAGTGGTAACCTATAATATTTGTTCACATATCTCGCACATTTTTTTCTAAGTTGAAACAGGTTTTTTTTATGCCCTAACGAATTGTCATCAGTATTTCCTTAAAGCAGTGAATCCTTTTCCAGTAGACATTAGATCTGGGCCTAAGGCTATTACTAAAGGACCTAAACATTCCCAGGTGGGCTCCTCTTTAATAATAACAGAAGCCTTGAAGGGATTTACGGATGCTACAAACAATAAGAAGTAATAAACAGGAACTGGAGCAAAGTGGGACTGTTGTTATGAACATTTGCATGCCAGTCCTCAGAATCCTCTGTCCTATCAAAATAATTCTGGTTTCTAACCCCTGAAAGCAAACAGAAAGGTTTTGGCATGCTTGTGCATAGTGGTGTGTACTGGGATGGTTTGGGGTTTTTTTCTCTGCTTTACAAGCAGGGACTGCAGACAGGCTTCTCTGCGTCAGCCTCCACCTCTGAACTCAGTACAAGGAGCAAGCAGACATTTGCCATTAACCCTACTCTGGTCTCATACACTAGGAAAATCGTAAGTTTTATAATGAGACTAAATATTCTCAGCCCCACAAAACTGTAAGTGAATTTGAGTGCTGCACAAATTGCAGAAGAGATGCACATTTGCCTGGCTTGGGCATCTGTTAGTTCTCAGATCCTTTTTTATTCAGAATAAATAAGTTGAGAAATAGATATGTTGCTGGAAAAAAAACCCAAAACAAACAAACAAACAAAAAAAACCAAAAAACAAAAAAAAGCCTGAAAAATTAAATTAATTTTTTTCATGTTTCTCCTGTTTATTGAAATCAAATGAGTACCTGTAAAAAGACATATGTATAAAATTTACTGCCTATGATATATAGTGCAGAAATTTGCTGCATAAATGTGGTGCTTTTCCTGCTGTGAAAGTGTATCTGCCTCCTTACTTCAGTGCTTTTCCTGTCTGTACTTTTGAATGGTAAAAGGTAATTAGGCACTAGGTCTAGAGTAAAAGAGAATGAGTTTCATGATAGGACCTAACCAGAGGAGACAAGAAACCATGGGCAAATGTTGGGGTGGGGGCGGAGAAAATTTGGTCAGGAGGGAATCCAGGGATGTTTGGGAGGAATAAATTTCTTTGCCTTGGAAGAACCGGGTGGTGGGGCAGGGGGGGGCGGCAGATAATAATCACTGTATTTTTAAATGTCCAGTTCCTCAAGGTAGGAGATGAAAGGTCTCTGTGACTGAAGTGGAAGCTCAGAAATGTAGCTGGCTGGGAGTGAGTTCATTAATAGGAATAAAATAAAGAGGAAGAGAAGTAAATGTGGACGGATGGGCAGTTTTCTAACAGCTTTGATTTTCAGTGCTTTTATACAAAGAACAACATTTAAATAAAACACTGTTTAGTGACTCTCACTTCCTTTGTGCAGAACTACACAGTCAACTACACAGAACTACACTACTCCCCTCTAAGAGTCGTATGGCCACAAAGTTATTTATTTGGAGAAGTGTTTGTGATGCAGAAATCAGGCAAAGGCATAACGGGGGGAGTTTAAATAAAACATCTTTATGAGTGCAAGCTTGGATGATTTCATATCAAGAATACTGCACAGGCAGTAGGCACTTACTGGCTTCTGGCATTTCCTTCCAACAAAGGAATGCGACCATAGAAATGTCTGGAAACAAGAAACACACATCGTTACCTAGGTCTGTATGAAGCATCAGCTATTTCTCTGTGGACCACAGGACAGGACCAGATCATCTTAGAACACTTAGAAAAGCTGAAGATACTTTACTGTTTAGGTTTTTTTATTCCCTCAAAAAAAGTGACTGTATTAGGTATCATGAGATTGTAAATAATGAATAGACATCTTCACTGGCCATTAAGCTGCAAATCTTTTATACATCTTTCTTCACTGCATTTCTTTGTTGACCTATGCAAGTTCCACTATCGAAGGAGCTACCAGCATGCAGACCGATTGTAGATATGAGAAATTCCTCTTTACCCATGTAAATAGGGGAGTATATTTAGATACGTAGAATACCTTATAATTACTCTAGTTACAGCCTTTTTTTTCAAGCTAACCATATATGAAATCAGAAGCAAAGAGAGTGGTTACAACTTTTTCATGGGTTTGCTTCCAATTTTTTGCATACAACACCAAGTTCACAAAGCTGTAGGGCTTTATTTGTGGGAATGGTTATGTCCTGCTTAATTTTGCAAGGTAGTGTTTACCAGTCCTTACCTTGTCTCCCTGAACTCACTCCAACACCCTGTGCAACACCATGCTTTCTTTAGGTCAGTCAGTGACACCATGATTTGACCTTATATTTCAGTATGCAGATTAATCAAGTGCAACCTTGGGTTTGGTCATTAGCGTAAAAAATTCTTATAAGGAAGGTGTGTATGGGTTAGAGCCACTGAATGCCTGCAAAACCTCAGAAAGAGTTTACTTAGTTTATGAAATGTTCCATTAAACTCTTGCTAAATACACACTGTTGAAATTTGACATTAACCACCTTCATTTGTCATAATAAACACATAAATTTTCCACACGGAGTATCAAATCTTATTTTTTAATAAGAAACAACTATGTTTATCACAGTTTTTTGAACTCATCACTCATATATCAGATTAGATTCATAATGTTTTGATATTGTCCAGAAGATGTATGTTTCCTTTCTCTAGTCCTTTTTTTTTCCATTTTGCAAAAGTCAAATAAGACTTAACAAATACCTCCTGTCATGTGGTGGTAGGTCAGATACCTGTGTTATATAAATCTTTATGCTGAGATTTTATGACATTTTAAACTTAGAGCTTCATTCAACTTGATGATTTTGGCAGCAGCCAATTATAACATTAAACAGTTCACAGAACTTAACCTAAGACCTAAAATTATATAATTTTTGTAATGACTGATTTGCACCTCTCCCAGTTCATTTAGAGCAATTCAGTTCAAAAGCCTTAACCTTCTTAATCACTCCCTTTTAATTTGAAACTCCAATGTCTCTATTTCTCTACTGTATCTACTTATTAAAAATTACCAATTAAAAAAAATCCACCAGGCTTACGGGAGCTATATGATTGTTCATGTGCATGCTGTTGACACAAAAGGAATGCAAAATTGTTGTTGATGCTAAAGAGGCCAAAGACTGAAAAGCATTTTTGACTGTATTATATTATTTTAAAATGTGATGATAGAGTTATTGCAATTGAACATTCTCAGCATGATAACAGTGAGATTTCAAAAGATAAAAGATGGAGTTTGAATCTACATAGAGCTCAGTAATGAAAACCTGAACACTGGATGATGCTTAGGCCTTTCCTCAAGGTACAGTATCCTTCTTGTTTTCCTCTGTCCTTCTGGAGACAATGGCTCTAAAAGGCTGTGCTGGACAAGTCAAGATGAAAAAATCAGAGCTTTACAGGTTTCTCAGACTAGATCATCATGTCTGAAATGCCCCTGACAAAAGTAAATGGGAGAGGGAGTTCTGGGTAATAAAGTAAATGAAAGAAATGAAAGCTTCTGAAACCACAGAAATAGTAAAACAGAAGCTAAAGGATTTGTTTAAAATTTGGAGGTAAAATGGGTTAGAAAGACCAAACCACAGAAGAAATTGCGACAGAGCAAGACATACGGTTCCATGAAATTTAGAGCAGTAGCAAAAGATGAAGAGAGACAAAGATATACACCCCAAATTAGAAGATGCAGCAGCCAGAAAAAACTTTTGTGTAGCACTATAGGTTTACTTAGCCCTTTCTTCTGAAGCTTAAAATCCCTCCCCCTTTCCTGAACAGTGCCCTTCTAGCATAACAGATGGAGTTATTTCCAGCAATCAGGTTTTAAAACCAGCTTTATCCTAAACAGTTGATATGGCAATGTATAGCTTCATTATAAAATAAGCTGCATGGAAAAGAAGACATGCAGGTAGCTTGTTAGCAATTTAGGAATTGTTGTATGCTTTGCAATCTGAAGCATCAACTTTATATCACTTGTTTTTCACATACGCTTCAATAGGATTTGCAACCTGGTTTGAACATCTGCAGCGCACAGTTTGACAGCTTTTGGTTAAAATATATTGCGTCTTGTTTAAAAATAATGCAGTGTCTCAAGTACCTGAGAGTCATACTGAGAAGAAAGAAAACACCCCTTGTTAAATATTTACCACTTGAGTCCTGAACATCTGCAATTAGCTAAGAATGGTGATGTCAGTGGACACTTCCCAAGGTTAGCTGCCTCAATATTTGTACAGATCTAATCTGAAGTCCTTTTCTTGAGAAGACGAACACATCCAAACTCAACAAATTGTCATTGACAAATGACCACAATAGTCTAAGGATAAAAGAAGGGCAAGTATTCAATAAAGAAAGAGAACATGAACATGAACATTAACAGAATAAACCTGACCTATCTAGTGTGTTTAATCCTCTGTGATTTTTCAGACTTAGGTTATTTATTAGCAAGTAAAACTCACAGTTTAGACACAAAAAAAGCAGCAATTTAACTGCATGTGGGTTTTTTAGTCATTTGTGGGTTAGGTTAGCGTTTTTTTGCCTCTGAAAGGGTGAGGAAGACTCTGTGCACATTAGGATGCAGCATTAGGATTGGATGTTTTCTGGGTAGCACGCTGCTCTCTGTTAAATGGCTCAATTAGTGAGTCACATCAGTTACATAAGGTTTGTCAACCATACACTTTATTGTAGAAGGGACAATGACAAACTGTGTCAGCCTCATGGCCCCTACTGCATTCCACAGAGAGCCAAAACACATGAATTTGAGGCAAAGCAGACCACGTTTTTCATCATTGCCTGACACTGAGAGGCTCAGAGTGGGCACGAGAGCCACATTACAAGAGGCTGTTGGAGGAGCAGCAGAGGTGATCTCCGGAGAACTCACCTGTTTAGCTGGAAGAAAAGGGCTACCAAACAGCCATGGCTGGGAGGTATTAAACAAGGCAGGGCAACACAGAGGTAAAGTGACAATGGTGCCAGTCCCTACAAAAACAAAAGTAGTAGTCTAAAAATGAGATTCAGTTTTTTTAGTAACTTCTAGCCAAAACCCTTCAACCCAGTGGAAAACTGGATGAAGAAAAGTCGTTCATTTAAATTAGCTGATATAACCATATAGCTCATCATCTGAGCCCAGTTCGTATGAACTATGGCGTTTATTTGTGAGCAGAAGAAAATTAAACCTCTGCTTTTGATGCCAGTTCACTCGCCAACCAGATGTAGGTAAACAAGGACAAATGAGAAGTCTAGGTGGTATATGGGATGTAGGTGTGTTTCAGATCTCATAGGCCTAGAGTTCAAGCTTGCTGCAGTTACCAAGTCTATTAAGGAACATAAAGAGAGAGTTTTTTTCTGTCTGGGGCAAACTCAGATGATGTTGCCTGTTTCTGTACTTCACAGAATAGTTCAAAATACTAATAGTGGAACAGTCAGGGCATTCTGGAATCATGCAATATATAACCTTTTCTTTTTTAATGTGGTTTTTAAAAGACATTAAACATAGTTTTAAAATTTTAATATATTTAACCTGTTAACTCCTGTTTAAATCTGCTCTCTACAATGAAATTAAAAAAAAAACAACAGAAAAAAAATGGAAAAAAGAGAACATTATTTAAAAAATATGTTATAAAATATTATGTTATTAAAAACATATGTATCAAACAAAAGATTTTTATAAATCATCGCTTTTGATAAAATTTCCAACTATTTCATAAAAAATATTTTCCTATGCCACCTACAAAAAGCCTGTATCCCAGAATCTCACGCAGTATTTCTTGTTATACAGATAAAGTGGGGTTTGTCATAACTGTTTATAATACAAAGCTCCAAATTTTTGAATGTCAGAAGGGATGATGATTTCATTAAGGACTGCACCAGACTGCCCACTGACTATTTACAGAACATCAAGTATATAGAACCCTGTATCTGTGGGATAAAATGCTAAAAAGAAGGCGGATTTAATTGTCTTTTTTTTTCAGTGTGCACTGTTTACTTTCAGTTCATTGAAGCTCAGAGTAGTTAGCTGTCTATGTAAATATGCATTTATTCTAAGGCTCATATTTAATACAGTTGAAAAAAGCAACCTGCATCTACAGTATATTTAATGGAAAGCAGTGTTATTGGACAGCAGCATTGTAAGTAATGATATTCGAGAATTTTTTCTCTGGCTATCAATTTTTAACAAAAAAAGAAGGAAATCTATATATTGTGCTAGTGGCAAAACAATATGCAGTCATTTGAAGGGGGAGGGTCCCTTTATTGAAAGAAACATACTTTAATTAGAAGAAATATGTTAATTTCAATAGCATATTCTTCATATCTGTGCCCCCAAAAATCTTTGCACACACCTACATTCTTTTTATGGACAGTACAAAGGAGGATAATAGATGCCTATAAAAGTAACTAGTGAAATTCTGCATTAGGATAATCTGTCACCCATTTCCATTTTTTCTGAAGAAAGCAAGCATAATCAAAAGCCTAAATGACAAAGAGTTGACAGTAAGATTCTGTAGTAAATGATTCCAGAGTCGCTGGCCTGCGGAGATGCTGAAGAAGTCCCCAGCAGACCTGATTAATTCCAGTTTCTCCAGCTGCCAGGGGAGCAGAGGCTAAGCAGTTTCACAGAGAGGAGCCTATTACCACCACTAGGCTGAAATAGATCTAATCAACTCACAGCCGCTCAAAAGAAAACTTTACAGGTTTAGCTCACTAAGGCAGCGCTTTAAAATGATGACTACAAAGGATCATGGGAGTCTGAAAGCATTTAGTCTTTATTGCAGCTCAAGGAAATTTTCTGCTGTGGTTAGGCCATGCTAATTTACTGAACATGACAATGCCTCCCAGATTGTATGACATCATTTCAATAATGGCCCTTGTCCTCTTAGTTAAATATTTCTACTACTACTTTTTAAATTCTAAATACTTCATTTATTAAAATATCATCTATTTTAAAATTAATTAGGTTTACCATTTCAAATCTATGATCTAACCTGCTTTATCATTCAGTTTGAATGATGATGCTATATAATTTGCCATGGCACTGTCAGAAAAATTATATTTGTATTAATTTATCATTATTATTTTCATAGAATGAACCTCTAGAAGTACTCTGTACTACAGCTGTAAATTTTATGCCAGTTGTGCACTGCTTCAAACATTATGGTGGGCTTCACAATTATATAAATTGAATTATTTTAAGAACAAAAATTCCAACAGCTTGAGTATTACTTGACTGACAACAATTATACATTAGAAAAAGGAAAACTTTCAAAACTTTTTTATTTCCTTTGTTCATTCTTTCGTTCATTATTGGAGGGGTTTTTTTAAGTCCTCCAGTCTCCAGGGAGAATGTTAAAGCAATGACAGCACACATGTACTTTGTTAGATTAAGAAAATAAGTCCTTCAACTCTTTCTCAGTATTCAATTGAAAAACCTCCCTTAACAGATAAAATCTGGGTTTTTTTTAATTAAAATCAATATTTAGAAACTCCACCTATAAGTACTTGTATGACACAAAATTGAAAGACATAGTGCAATACACACACGCAGTTTGCGAGGCAGTTCTTTAATGACAGCTAACACATTATTATTTGATCAGTCTCCCAGATGATTCAATGTAAAAGCACACAGCAGAATGGCATTTGGAAAAAGTAAGTTACTTGTGGACCCTGATGGGGAAGAGGAGGCAGTGAGCAAGCAGCAGTGAACCAGGTGGTGGAGGCTGGCATCCAGAGCTGGGAACCGAGAGGTTGCTGGAAGCTGCCACTGACCTAAACACAGCCCAACTCACTCCGCCCCTCCCGGGGTTACCAGCTGCTCTGTGCGTGGTTGCTTTTGTGAAACGAGCCGCGCGTTTGCAATCCGTGGCACAGTGGAAAAGGGCTGTGTGTTGGGAGCAGCACCATTTGCATGCATTTAGCGAGGGGTTAAAAGGCGATGGAGATTGAGCTCTCACTGTCCCAGGAACACAATGGGTGAGGTTTAATGAGGTTTAACAACTTAAACCAGCAAAAGTCCTTGGGAAAAATGAAAAGCTAGAAAAAGAAAAAACTTTTTCTGTTTTACAGCAATTTTTCCATACAAGAAACATATCTGATGTACCTTTCAACTGGTATAAAACCATCAGACATTCATCTACCTACTACCAGATCTTTTTTTATTCCAAGTTGGGAGTTGCCCAGAGAAATAAAAAAAACAGATTGGAATACCCAGTGATCCACCACATAATAGATATATGAGGAATCTACTAAAATGTGGATTTATTCCACTCAGTTTCTTGCATATCTTTTAAAACTATTTCAATAAATGACTAGAATATGAGGGTAAGACACTGGTTAAAGGCAGCAGCTTAAGTAATTTCTGGAATAAAAGAAAAAAAACACAAACTTCCCTTTATCACTCGTTCTTCTTCACATGACCTTTTTCTTGGAAAACTGTAGAGAAAAGTGTGCTGTAGTATGCACTCTGGACACTGAATTGCAGTGGCAATGAGGGATAAAATAAGGACACATTTTGTCAGAGTCCAGAAAAATTGAAATGAGAAACAGTGGAGCACTGCAGGATGAGCAGTCTGTAATTTGGAGAGAGCAAAGTAATTTAGTTAGGAGTGAGAACTTCAAGGCTTTCAGTGTCCTCAGCTGAGTCAGTTGACCTGGGTGGGTAGACTGTGAAAGCTAGAATGAACAAGAACAAACAACTGGAGAAACAAGGCAAGAAGATACTTGGGCTATGCACTGAACAAGAATTTGCAGCATTCACCAATATCCCTGATGAAAGGTAAACACAGTGAGAGGAAAATATTACCCAACTGGAACAGCCTGTCAGTATTTGAAGTTGCCGAGGTTCTGAGAGTGTTTAAACAGAGCAGGTATGGATTCTCTCTGTAATATTTCGATCAGGAAACAGATATTAATTGGGAACATTACTATCATTTTCCCACTGTATGAATCCTTGCCTCTGGTTGTTTTTTGGTTTTTTTCCTAATTTGCTAATTTATACAAGTCTTCTCTGAGCTCTATGAGAAGCATTCCTGTTAGAGCTACAGAGTTAAGAAAATACTTTGAGAATTCTTATTTTTGCTTATGTTAGTGGCCTCTCAAAAGTACACATTGCTGAATTAGATTGCTGACACAATACTTCTCCTGGTTGGGGAGTGCTGTGGCTTCTCTGCTCACTATAACTGAAGAGGATCAATATTCCTCATGCTGCTCATACTTGCACACTCTCAAGTAAAGATTAGTGCATTTTGGACCACAGCACTTCAAAGATTTCCATCTATTTCTAGCACTGCATCTGTTATTCTCTTGCTTCCTGATTTTAAAGGTCTGAGTCAAAGTTCATTATGGCAAAAGAAAGTTTCCTTTCATTTTAATGGTCTTTGATCAGGCCTCAGAGAGAACCATCACCAAAGAAGGTTGTGCTGGCATGGAGCAAATACGGGCAGGGGAGGCTGCCATAAGTTAGCTACCTGTTTGAAAGCACCTGATATCATCTCCTTTTCTAGTAAAGCATGTGAACTACAAGAAGAAGAAAAAAAAATTTTAAAACTTTCATTTTACTGCAGCTTAAGTTGATAACCAGTCAAGGTGCTGGAAAGGCAGCAGGTCCCCAGGTCTGGGGTCTTACTAGGGGAGCCAGTGCAGGACCCCACAGCCAGAAACTGTCTCACCTTTGGTCATGCCAGCTCTGAACTGGCACTGACCCTGGAGGACAAACCCCCAGGAGAAGGTTTCAACCATGGTTCCCCAGTGTGGAGTCTGCAGTAGGCTATGCAGCATTGTGCCCATTCCTAATACACACTGCAGAGTGACACCTTGTTTATTATGCATGTTGTGATGTTGCTAATGTGTATCCAGTGTCTCAAATCAATGTCATACATAGCACAATAGCTTGTGAAGCAATAGAGCTGTCAATGAAGGAAGTGGTAATGGACCACAATGGGAATTTCAATGCACAACAGGATCCATTACTGGAATGGTAATGGCCAGGATGAAGGTGGAACAAGAAATGTCAAATACAAATAGATGTGTGTGTGTGTGTGTATTTATATACATATAACACTTATGAATACTTGTGTGTTCATAATATGTTTATACACATATACACACATACACATAGATTCTCAAAATACTGTGTGCATTGTTTTTTAAGGGACATGTTAATTTACCTTGGTCAGTGAATTTTATGCCATGGGGTTCTTTTCCCCGACAATGTTATGATATCATCTGTGAATATGTAAATGATCTGTTATAAGCTGTAAAGATTTTTATGAGCTTCTAAGAGATTGGCCTGGATATATGAGAACAGGAGAACTGCTGAAGGAGGTCAATGTAGGACATCAGCTTTGCGAAAATAAAAAGGAAAACATGGCAAAGAAAGTACTAAACAAAATATGTTCAAAATGGAACATGGATGGCTGATTCAAAAGTTCTGCTTCCTAACATATATAATATATATTACAAAATAAATTGCTTTTCTTTTCCTTAAATGCCCCTGATGGAGACTTCCTACTGAGTATGATATAATAATGCATCTACCATCCATCTGTCAAGATTCTTACACTGGCACCCATGACTGTAGAATCCGAATACTAATATTTAACAGAAAAATCACACTTTCCCTGCAGAATCATACAAAACACGACTAAAACAATGTTCTATCATCCTTACAAATTCCATTTTATTTTGTCTTTGCATCTTTTCTGTGTGGTAGAGTTTTGTATACTGATTTCACACTATTTACTACAATATATTAAGCATGTTTTCAAGCTGCTATTATGAACACATTCTTTTGGTACTAATTGCACATAATAAACACATTAGATCAGATAACACTACATGGCCTTTTTACCTTACGTCTGATTTTGACACAACTCATTAGCTAAGAACAGCACAACAAACAAAGAGTTAAGTGTTTAGCACAGCACTCAGAAATGCAGGTGCTGCACAAAGTGTTACCAGAAAACCTAAAGATGCTCCTTGCCCGTGTAAGGCCCCAGAGGTGAAACTGACAACAGTGTGAAGGGATTTGTGTAGAAGCGTTGCATCTCTGTACAGGTTTTGCAGTCTTTCAAGAAGCTGTAAAACTAGGCCAAAACAGATACCAGAAGTAGATCTCATGCTTGTTTTAAGAGGCACCTTCCACTGGTTAATGCTATCTCACCAATGAAGCTCAAGCTAATACGCCAATTTGTGTCATTACAGATCATAAGCAATTTTCACAAGACTATGGGTGTTAATTCTTTTCTCCTGGCTAAGACCCTCCTTGGGTAATTATAGTCTGTCTGCTTAACTTCCCCTGCAGCTTCAGCTCTCTAATGTGCTCTTCTCTTTTTCTTATCCTCCAGCTTGTGCTGCTGAAAGCTGCCAGATATTGTGAAGTCTCACAATTTATCACATTGCTTTCATCATGATTCACATGGTTTAAACACAAGTATTGTTCATTACTGCAAAGAACGTCACTTTTCTGATTCTATCCCCTGTCATCACGCGAAGGACTATAAAATTTTGTAAATCTTTTAAGGACTTGATTTGGAAAATTCAGTCTTTACATGGAATAATAAAACACAGGTGTTATGGACCTTAAAACCTTGTTCTTAGGAACATAAAGCACAGATTGTTCTCAAGTTAAGCTGAGGAATATTGTCAGGTTTTGAAAGAGGAAGAAAAATAATGGCTATCTGAGTACAATATGCATATTTACAACTCATGGCGTTGTTGCATTTCTGGTTTACTCTCAGTTTGTAATTTCTGTTCCCAGATTTCTATATTTCCCTGATTGAAATGGAACATCACTACAAATGCTAGCTAACAATTGTCACTTTTTTTCTTCTTTCTTTTTTGTTTGTGGAAAAGGAGAGCAAGAAAAGTAAATTAAGAAAATACGGTGTCTTGGATAACCCACTTGATGGTGGAAGCCCATCAGAAAAAGGTTGTCAAGATCAAATACAGTTCTGCCCTAGAAGTCCATTTGTTAGCCAGCTGAACATGCATAAATAGAAAAACCAGGAATTATCACAGCCAGGAAAAAGTTCCCAATACCTAAAGCCAGCCAGCAGCAGAGGTTTCCAAGTAGCCTTTGTAGTCTTTGTTTCTTTTGTACCATAGAGAAAAAGATGACATATGGCTCTGTCAAATGGCAGATCTACTAATCAGAATCCTCACAATCTCTAAACATCATGATACAGGAGGATGACATGTTTGGTTGTTATAGGTAATCATATCAACATGGTAGACATATATAGGTTAAGTTTATCAATCAGTCTTGAACATAATAGATTTACTGAAGTAAAGCAATGGAAAGTGTGTGTGACACACGTTGAACAGATTCAAAGTACTTAACTGATCTCACAAATATTGCTGTAAATGGTGTGTTCCTATCAAAGTCTCACAAAGATAAGCTGTGACCATTTACTATTTAACATCTTGTCAACTACCAGGGAGAAAACATGGGCTGGTGATTGACAAAGTTTGCAGATGACACAAAGATTGTAGGAGAGGCAAATGATGATAAGAGTGCAGCATTATTCCTTAGAGAGATTAGAACCCCTTGGGAAACCAGACTCCAGTTCAAACAAAATACACTTCATTGCTGCTTAGCTCCGTGAGGAAATAAGGTTGGGTGTGCTTTTAGGATGGGGAATTCTGTTCTGAGAAACAATGATCCTGAAAAAGACTTGAGGCTACAGCAGGTAATCACCAGACTGTAACTGTCCCAAGCAGCACTATGGTTACAAAGAGTAAAATATGAAATCTGAGTAATTAAACAAGGAATTTAGAGAAGCGGAGGCTATGTCGCCTCTATTTGGCATTAAAGACAAGATCACCGCACCTGGTTGTTGAAAAATCTGTGAGCAGTTTAAGTCCTCCATAGCCAAAATCTGAGCTGTTTTGAGTAGTCACAAATGATATGACATGTTTCTATCCACATGAGTATCATCAGAAATTAAGTTTTCCTATGGGACTAGGAGTTTGGAGTGCACTCTCTGAAAATTCACCAATACAGATTTAAACGTGCTGTTCTGAAGACCATGCCTGTCACTCTTCTCCTCCAGAACTTGTTCTCCAGCATCTTCTTAGATAATCAGTGCACGAGGAAGACAAAACCAGAAGGGATTTAATTTTTCAAAAGCATACAGATAGTCACATATCATTTGTACTATTTTCCCCTTTTTATTAAAAAGTTAGAGAGCAACACTTCCTTTCCTCGACTACAGCTTTGCAATGATTCAGCAAGAATCGTTCTATTTATTTCAGGTATTAAGTGTCTATCACTTTGATAACTAAGCACCTACCTGAATATTACACTTCATAATATTGAAAGAACATAGAAATGTTGCAGCACAATCTGTCTGTATTTACTCTATGGCAGCTTAATCACTGATTAAATACTAGTAACAATATGAAGATTGACGTATGAGCCACAGGAGAAAGAGAAGTTAACTGCACAAAGGTGAATTACTCTGACTAAAAATTGTTTCTGTCCTATCCACAGCATGAGCTTCATCAAGAAAACCAGCTTTCTTTTTTGAATTGTCCCCTTAAACTCCCCAAAACTGATCAAGTGAGGACGGTGAACCATTTTCTTTTTTGTCAGCAGTAGTTCTGCTGACAGCCAGAAAATCAGATATTGTCCTTCAAAATACCACCAAATATTAAAGATCATAGTTCTGAATGGAAAGGAAATTATACTTATCCACAGTTTGAAGGTTTAACCTTGACTACCTTTGAGTTTCCATAATTATAAGGACGTGGGATTTCCGTGAACCTGTGCAAATTCTGTCAAAACAACATATACTTGGGTATTTGGACTGCATCTCCACAGAGCTTCAAGTCATAAAAAAGCAAGTTGTTTTCTCCAAAATGCCCACTATTTAAATCTAAACAATGGATCTGATAGAGATCTGAAGGATTAAAAGATGGAGTTATAATCCACCACAGAAAAGAAAAAACCACACTACTAACATTAGGTTTACACTGTTTTCTATGGACACTAACAAAAGTACAGGTTGGTATCACCATCGCAGAATTGATGTTGCAAGTAATTTCTGGCAGGCAGAAGGGACAGATAAGTATATAAATAAATACAGAATTTCAGGGGAAAAATAGAACTGAATTAAGTTGTTCTGAAAATTAACCAATAATTTTCATCAGATCAAGTTCTTCTGTGATATACATTTAAGAATTAAACTTAAATTAGCTCTTTAAAGTGGTCATGTGATTTAATTATTCAAAATGTACACAAATTTAATGAGTTTTTAAATATTAAAACTATTCTCTATTGTCACTACTGTGAGCTCTTAATTTACAGAGCAATTAAGTCAGGACCCTCATTTATCAGTACATGTGCATTTGTTGAAAACATAGTCAGTTTTTATTAATTGATGCTATAGAAATACTGAGGTAAAATTAATGTGTGTGCTTCAGAGGTCATGCTGGCGATAGTAGGTAGCTAGCAAGGAGCAAGACGTGAGATAAATAAGTAACTGCTGTTCCCTGATTACACTAGAGATAGCTGAAATATTAAGTGGCACAATGGGCACTATGCTTAGCCAAAATGCTTGCAAACAAATGCCCCCTGAGTTTTCTCTGGCAAGCATCTGTCATGGCAGTAGCTGTGAAATAGGGAAACTTCAAAGCTTCAGTTTCTGATTATTAGCAGTATGTGTAGTGTAATGTTCTTACATTTTTATGTAAACTCAGCGTTGATGAGCTGAGAGGGTAGAATTAAAAAATATTTCAGCTTGCCTTTGTTCTTTGGGACACGGCTGACAGGAATGTTAGCTGGCAAGAGTCTCCTGAGTGTCTATCAACTGGTGAATTACAGGGAGTATGGGGCCAAATTTGCAAAAGAATCAGGTGAATAGCTACAGAATTGGAACACACTTTTTTCCTCCATTTTCCCTGCCCCCAGTGGTGCATCTACAAAAGCTCTGTGATGGCAAAAAAAAAAAAGTGACTGGAAAGTAGGTTAGGCATAAATATGAGCACAGGCTGTTTGCTCAGAGATTTTGGGAGAGCACTAGTGGGCTGCAGAGTGTTACCCCCTTTGTCACTTGTATTGTCAGAACACCCTGAGGCCATCCTTTACACCTCCTCTACTATCCCAGTACGATTTGACCAGTAAATAACAATTTACAGTGGAGACATTCAAAATGAAAAATGCAAGATTGAAAAATAAAGAAGTAAACCCATGGAATCATAACACCATTAAGTCTGGAAATCTGGCCAGGCCTTTCTGCTTTGGGTGGTTGTGTATGAAAGAGAGACTTTAAAACTTGATGTTTAAAACAACAAACAATGCTGCTACTGAGAGTCTCTCCATTTACTCCAAAGGTAATTCAGAATGGAAGTCTTCTGTCCTCTCTGGAACCTCTCTCATGCAAAAGCATAGATTTCAGCTGGATAGGCACTATTCAAATGCCCTCCTGTCCTGTGCTCTAGGACTGTATCACACCTTGTTGGTTAGTGTGCGAAAAGGTGGGAGAGGAGAGAGATGGGAATCTTACACTTCCTTAAGCCCATTGGTTAGGGCACATTTTTTCTGCAAATCTTGGCAGCTTATTGGAAAAGTTCTGGCCTTCTCTTTGGTTGTCAAAGAATTTCAACAGATTAGAGAGAAACAATTTACCTTGTAAGAAACCACGCAATTTGGCTTTCTTATGCTGTGTTGTGTTAAAATATTTCGGTTTAAGTTATTTTTTTGAAATGATTTATCTTACATTGAATTAGATCAGTTGATCTATAATTCTTTAGATTGCATGTGTATTTTGAAGATTTTTGTGAGACACTATGGACAGTTTTATGGAAGAACATGTTTCTCCAAATTGACCATTTTAATGTTTATTTGGAACTTTTACAATGGATGATCTAGTGATTTATTTTTTTTGTTCTTTGTCAGTTTCTTTAAGTTTCTTTTCTTTTGACAACTTGATCTCTGATACCGCCTTGTGTTTATTATCTGCAAATAATTGGCTTAGAGAAAGGCATCTCCATAGTGAATGCAGATGTAAAGAAATTGCTTCATTTTTATGCAATATTCTTAATTGTTCTCTTTATCTTTAGCGGTCCAGTGTCTGACCAAACCATTTGCAAGCTCTTTGAAATTGTCTATGTACCACTACATGTGGGGGGGAGGGATATAAAGGAGGTATTTATAATTCAGAGCTGGGAGAGTAGTATGGAATCCTTCTTTCTGATTATTTTTCAATCACTTTCTCCAACTCCTTTTCCTCCTGTTTATTCACTGCCCAATCTGTTTATGTTTGATTTAAATTATGTGGTCAGTGGGCTAGTGCTGACGTAGAGGTGAGATATGATCCTTTCAATCTTCCCGCTTATTTGGGGAGCAAAAGGTATGTTGCCCATGAATAATTAACAATAAAGTGGGTTTAATTACTCCTGCAGTTTTGCTACACATGCTATCAAGATCAATGCTAGATCACTTCTGATTTGGAAATGTATCAGTCCTAATGTTACTGTGTACCTTGCAGCATTCCTGAATTTGTGTATGTCATAGCTCCTCTATCCTGATTTCTCTTGTGTATATAATTTCAGGCCACAACAATGAACTCTTAGCTGCTCAGCTGCTAAGAGGGGGACAACCAGTACTTTGACACTTACTACAGATGTTGTCTCACAGTCGGCAGGTGAGGATCATAGTCTTGTCAAGCATACAAAAAGCCTCACTAATTCTTTAATTCTTTGCTTATTCTATGTCACAGACTACAGCCCATTGTGTTAAGGGCTATATAGACCCAAAACGTGGAGGAGTAAAAAATAAGAAAAAAACCCAAAATATTCTTAGCCTAAATACTGTGGTTCCCTCCAAATCCCAGGAATTTTGTACTTAATTTTAAGTATTTTCACCCCTTTTCCTCACTATCGACCTGACTGGTTTGGGAGTGGACAAACAACAGTAGAGAGCCATGGACAGTGAATAACTTAAGCTGTCTAAAATAACTCAGCTTGGATTTAGGAGGATCAACAGAACAGATCTTTACTCATGGCTGTTATCCCATTCAACAAATAACACTTCTCCTTCAATACATATTGCATGAAATCTTGACCTAACTTAGAGCTAAATTTCCCCCTTAAGCTCTGCATTTCAGAGTGTCTCAGGGAATTTCAAATCTTCATCATAAACTCTGAGTAAAAATGTTCTCTTATGCTTGAGCGTCTGGGTATACGTATATGTCAGGCTACTTTTAAACAGCAAGTGACATAACTCTTTCCAATCATTTGAGAAATGGTTCTCTGCACAGAAGCCTTCATGCTTCAGTACACAGTGTACCATAATGTCTTAATAGAACTCACACCCAAAATGAGTGCTGGAACTAGGTGTGGAGCCAAACCATTCCCTGGTGATTCCTGCAGCCCACAGGCAAAACAGGACACATGGCAAATGTCACAGAAACAGACCTTGCTATTTCAAGGAGCTCACAGGTGCTGAAGGACTGGTAAGGGAGGAAGAAACACAGTTGAGGTGATTAGTTCTAGGCCACACAGTGGCCCCATGTCACATCCAGGCAGCCAGGAATGCTGTGAACCAGGCCATGGCAACCTGTGCTTCACACATTGCCTTTCCAGGCAGAGAAATCTCTTTGCCATTAAAGTTCAGTGGACATGTCATTAGCATTCTCCATTTACTCAGGATTTTCCTCAGTGAAAATAATGTTGGTGCAAATAGAAGGAAAGATTAAATGGCTTTGGATTGATTTGACACCTACTTTTCTTTGTTACCCTCCATTTCTTTGATCTTTGATGTATTAACAAAGATGCACAAGCATACAGCCTCTAGGCCTAAAGAAAAATAGGGATCTTCAGCACAGCAATGATGTTTCTTCACAGAATCACAGAATATTCTGAGTTGGAAGGGACCCATAAGGATCATCAAGTCCAAGTCTTAGCTCTGTGCAGGACCAACCGCAAGAGTCACACCATGTGCCTGAGAGTATCATCCAAACACTTGCTGAACTCTGTCAGGCTTGGTGCTGTGATGACCACTTCCTTGGGGAGTCTCTTCCAGCACCCAACCACCCTCTGGATGAACAACATTTTTCTAATATCCATCCTAAACCTCCCCTGACACAACTTCAGACCATTCCCTGAGGTCCTGTCCTTGGTCACCACAGAGAAGAGATCAGTGCCTGCCCCTCCTCTTCCCCTCACAAGGAAGTTGTAGACTGCAATGAGGTCTCCCCTCAGTCTCCTTTTCTCCAGGCTGAACAGACCAAGTCACCTCAGCCACTCCTCATACGGCTTCCGCTCAAAGCCCTTCGACCATCTTCGTTACCCGCCTTTGGACACTCTCTAAGAGCTTAATTTCTTTCTTATAGTGTGGTGCCCAAAACTGCACACAACATTCAAGGTGAGGCTGCCCCAGTGCAGAGAAGAGCGGGAAAATCCCCTCCCTTGACTGGGCTGGCGATGCTATGCCCCCTGGGACATGTTTGGCCCTCCTGGCTGCCAGGGCACTGCTGACTCATATTCAACTTGCCATTGACCAGGACCCTCATGTCGCTTTCCGTGGCACTCCTTTCCAGCACCTCATTCTCCAGTCTGTACATACATCCAGGGTTGCCCTATCCCAGCTGCAGAATCCTTAAGTTTATCTATGTGACCCCTAAAGAATATGATGTCTCACTGTATTAGATAGTTTCCCATCTGCTCCAGGCTGGATGGTACCCTCCTCCTCATGACATCTTTCACTGCAACCAAGTTTCTGTCTAAAGAAATAAAGTGACTCCATCCATTCCCAGCAGTTAAGGTTAAAGAGATGCACTCGGTTCTAAATCTCAGCTGCTAACACTCTCTTGACCTTTGACTTGCCTTAGCATGGCAAAGTTTGATGGGCCCATGCCAAGCCGTCTTCTGTAACCCATGAGTTGGTTAATATACTCCCATTTCTCATTCAGACAGCCAACAGAGGCAAAAAAGGCAGCAGGGCAACAAATGCTGTCTCCTGCAAATGCTCTGTAATAAATTGCTCTTTCAGTAGTGCCGAAGACAGATTTTTCTTTCTTTTGCTTCTTTCCTCCTTTTGCACAGAAGTCTCCAATGGAAAGCTCGCTTTCCCACCTGGCCCCAGCTGACTGTGCCCATAAATTTGCCTATGCAATGCCTGTTTACGGGTCGCTGCCGAAACATGGAGACGGGTGCATTTTCTAAGCCCTGGGTAGATAATCACAGTAATTGATGTTTGGAGCTGCTCACTCCTAGGAGCATAGGGTCTCTTTCTCCCAGTGAGGCCCTGCTCCATGTTATCAGTCCAGACCATAATTAAATATCACTCTTTTACAATATGTTTCAGGTTCCTTAATGAGTCTAAAGCAGAAATAGTCACCTCTTTCCCCTTTGAGCTTTATTTGCTTGTTATTAAACAATGTTATTGAGCTGCCTTCTTTCTCTGTGTTACCAAACCTGCATCATTTCCGTTTTATAATTGCACAATTAGAGTCAGTGCTTTGCTTTCATACATCAGCAGGACCAGAGAGAGAGAGAGAGGGAAAGAGAGAGAGAGAGAGAGAGAGAAAGGGAAAAAAAAATCAGGTGTTCACAGACAACTCAAATGCATCTTATTTTCATTAACTACCAGATTTTGCAAAATGGGAAGCTATTTATCATGATCTGTTTTCTACCACCAGCCACCCCCCCCACCCCACTCTGGCGACTTTCGCTATGACCTTGTGCTGTATTGTTAAGGGTCCAATTTGCTCATTGTTACTTGCCTGCATAATTCTATGCACCTCCCCCACCACCTTTTTTTTTTCCCAAGCAAAATCCAGTCATTTATATTCTGAGACTAAATGGTATTCCTCCTCCTCTACAGCCTCCCCCAAAAAGAAAAAAAAAAAATAAAACCCTAGCAAGCTGTATAACACTAGTAATTCCTTCTAACAAATTTCCACAGATCCCCCCCTCCTTACACACATGCTCTCTCTCTCTCTCTCTCTCTCTCTCTCTCTCTCTCTCTCTCTCTCGCTCACACACATACTCTCTCTCACATGCACACCCTTAAGCTGCTCTAAGCAGTGTATTAAGTAGCTGAAGAAAATCCATTCACATTCTGCTGTGTCGCTTTCTTCTCAAGTCATGAACCCATCACAGACTTTTTCTAGCTGTAGGTTGCCACGGTGAAGATTTACAATGCCAGTTATTCATACATCTGCCTTCTCTTTTTTCCCCCCTTATTCTTAAATCCCTTGGGCGAGGGCAACCTTGATACTGAGACTCGTAAAATTCATGCAGGCTTATCATCCTTGGTGAAGGCTTCAGGCATGCATTACCGTATCCAACTGCCTGCTCACCGCCATGACAGAACTGGGCCTATAGCTTTTATTTCCAACAGGGGAAAAATGTATTAATGTGCTAAATAGAAAAGAAAACTTAAGTTTTTGAGGAAGAAAACAATAGTTATCTTTATGAATTTCTTTTAATGATTTTAAATTTGGTTTAATTACTCACCTTCCCACAGAATGAAACCTTTTTTTTTTAAACCTCCTTTTAATTTGTGTGGAATAGGGTTCTGAAAGTCCAATCACACTGCAGTGGAAGTACAGTACTAACACAGCCTCTGAACTCCACATCAAAGTAATAAATACAATAAATCTGGAATGAATTTTCAATGTAGATTTTAAAGCCTTTTCCTTATATTTTTTCTGATTTTTTTCTGTATTTTTACAGACTTGACATAAAAAGAAATACTTTCTTGAAAGGAGGTGGAGGGGAGATGAATGTATTGATTTTACGAAACAAAAACAAAAAATTAAAAGCAGAAGAACCCCAAACAATTTGAAAATGTTCACTTACAGAGTCACAGGTTAAACATGGAGTCTGCCAAAATGCTAATCACTGTTTATATTTTGATATAACCATCATTTTCTAGATCATTAATCACATTTTTATATGTATTTGTTCTTTTCAGAGGATTACTCCTACAGAATATTGAGAGATCCTCTATATGGAGCTCAGGTGTGAAAATCAGAAGGTTTTGTTTCAGAGTTTGGTTTGTTTCTCTGTTTCCTAAAAGCCAAAATCATGCTAAAACCACTCAGGCTTCCAAGAAAACAGATTGCTGGATGCTGTGTTTAAAGACCTGCACACCTCTTCTGTTTTCTTTGCATGAATACATGCAGTTCTAAGTCTATTGTTTCATTTTATTATGGGTTTTGAAGTCAGTCATGATTTTAGGATGCTGAACAGTGCATCTGAACTATGAGCATCCTGAAAAAAAAAATCTTCCAACACACTTATGCCTCTGCAAATGAAATCAACATAGATAGAACAGGTGAGAGTTACAGTGAAAAAGTTATGGAGTGCTGCCTGCAGAAGATGCCTAGGTGTGTGGCAGACTTTTTCTGGAAAATTGTGACTTGCACTTTCAAAAAGAAGTACTTCTGAAGACACAAAATTATTCAAAGAGAAATGAAGCCTCATGTCCTTTGAGAAGTCGCACCCCATTATCCTCATCCTTTTTTCCCTTTTGCGTTTTATTGTTGCTTTAAATGTTTCAAAACTGTTTCAGCCATTATGCTGTCAAAAGTGTCTTTTCAATCTCAGATCCATATCTTCTGACATCCTAAGACAGCTACAACAGAAAAGAAGACTTGTGTTGATGTTACTCAGTCAGCATTAAGTTGTCACAAGTGCTGTCTCACTTCATCTTGGTAGTGAAGCTTAGAGCCCACTCATACCACCATCTGCCTGCACAGAGGTGACATCCCTGTTTGCATGATGAAGCACTATTTACAGGGCTTCACTTTCAGGTCCACAGGGCTCTGACAGTGGTGCATCCTACTCAGTGTGCCACCTAGAATCACCTGGAAGCAGCATTTCTCGGCGAAAGAGAAAACATTATAGGCAAGACCTATAATGTTTTAAATCAGAGGCAAAAAAAATTTCTAGATCAGTATGTCTCCACTAAGACAGTTGTTCTTCCACTTAGATTGGTCTTACAAGGAGGTACAAGAAGTTGTTGTTTCCAGACACACTGTAATTAGCTCAGGGTAATTTCCTGGCCAGGGTAGGCGCTTTTTGGACATCTCTTTCCTACAGGAGGGGGTACTCCATGGTGCACCCCAAAAGTGGGAGTTCACGTGCCTTGCATGGAAACCACAGGGCAAGGAAGAGGATTTCTGGTCACCCGATAAATCTTATGCTGCTTTATGCTAGGACACTTCTAGCCAAAAGTGCAGATGTTTGCATGAGGATGTGTCACTGGGTCCCATAACAGACACATTATCTCTGGGAGTCTCTGTCCTCCAGGCATTCAATATGAGCTCATACTGTTAGGAGGGATGAATATACCTCCAGTGCTTACAGCAGAGAACACTGCTGCTTTTTCATAGAGAGGCATCTGCTGGTATCCTGATTCCACCATGCTTCCTCCTGATGCTCTTTTATAGGCCAGTGGGCTTAGAGGATCATCAAATCCAATTTCTTCAAGCACAGGACACTGTGCAATCAATGTGTCTAGCAAAGTGACCCCCTCATTTATCACAGGCCTCTCAGTATCCTGAGCTTTACCCTGTAAGTAAAGAGACCAAAAGTTGCAATTACAAACTGAACAGAAAGAAAGAAGGCGATTTCAAGGGCATCACAAAGTCCTTAAGTTCCTGCAGCAAGCAAAACTGGCTGAAAGCCTGAGTTCCTCAAGACTGTAGGAGTTACCGACTCTACTTGCTGCCAACTGCTCTTTGTATGTGTTGAGTATCCTCCCCCAAACTGACTTACAAAGGACTTACCTCCCAGATATTTCATCTAGAAATCCAGGCTGTTTAGCTCAAGCAGTAAAGAAACTCGTGTTTTTTTCTCCTTGAGAGGCTGTAGCCCAGCTGGGAACCACCAAGACAACTCTTTCCCTGGTAGGATTTACTTCACATATCAGCAGAAGCTGATACAGATGCCCAGTGAACTTGGTCCCTTACTTATGTTTCTATAAGGACTAGCACTGAGCATAACAATTTGTTTTAGCCAGTCGGTGGGCTCGATGGCTTCCTGACATTTCCTCCTGCTATTGTCCCAGTTTTCTGATCCGTTGGACAAGAACACTCTAATCCATTAGAGAAGACTGTAAACCAAAGAAGACTTTTTGAAACTGCTTTCCATTTAGAGACAGTAAACTGAAGGTATTTCCTGGCATTATTCCATTCCAGTATTCCATGACAACACTTCATTCTGGGTAGTGGTACACAGGTCAAATTGTAGACCACTTTCAGTGCAGAGATTGTATATATTGTTGAATATTAGATTAAATTTAAAGCCCTCAGAATATGGGAATTATAGCCTGTCAGAGGGAAAGAAGAAGACAGATCCAAAAATTAGAGATCTGAGTAATTTCTTCTGAATCAGTTTGCCTTCTCAGGCATATCCCTTATTATTATTTAACAATGTGAATTGATGCTAGCTTTAATTATTACATTTTAAAATCTGTTTCCATCCTGCTGCATCCCTTATGCATTGTTTTTTGTAAGCCTTTTTAAGGTAAGGTAGTTTTCTAATACCAGAGTCCTTATTAGTAGTTGCAGAATTATAAATTAGTTTAGTCTATAAATTAAATAACCATGAATGCATAAAATTGTAGATTTTTTATGAAGTCCCTTGCCCACTATAGTGGGTACAGTGTTGGCAGTATTTTGTTTGTGTTGCAACAGGAAAACCACAGTGGAAGCTTACCAGTCACAGAAGGCTTTGTATCATTTCAGTAGTGACAACCTAATAAAACTTCTTGTGAATCTCCATAAGGCTTTGTCACCTTGAAGTAAAAAAGTCCAGAGTAGAGAGTTCTGAAAGTTTTCACTTGTAAAAAGCAAGGGGATCTAGTATTAAGCTGGTTTGTCATGTATTCAGATGTTATAGTTGTAGCATTCCACCAGCTGGTTGTGGTCACTCAGAACAAAAGCATACCATTCACTATCAGTCCCTATCCGTAATAAATAACAGCCTATTTAAAGGTAATGTTCTCCCAGAAATGCTTCTACATGGTGGGTTTCCTTGTTCATTGAGACCATTTGCACATTTAGAAACAAATACGTGCATTTCTTCTACAGATTATACTAAAAAGCCTCCCAACTGTTTATGAGGTGAGGTTCAAGAATGTCTTTCCCTTTTAGATTTTCTGTGTATGGTAGATGTGATTGTTTTGTTCTACATTTTCTGGTAAATAGGGTATTAGATGTCCAGTGTTTAATTTCCCACCTCAAATTCACTTGGGCAAGTTGCCTTCCTTTTGGAAGCTGCACTTCAAACTAGATTTTTTTAGAAAGCCCACAGCTTTAGGCTAGGTCGCTTGCTTGGTAAGTAACAGTGATTTTTTCCTGGGGTCTCAATATGCTTTTTACCATTGGTTTGGGGTTTTTTCTTTCTTTTTATTTTTTTCCTATCCTATATTTCTTGTATCTTTATTTCAACATTGCAAATATAATTAATAGAACTTAAGATACTGTCATGATAAAAAAACCTAGCAAAGAAGAGAGAGGGAGACAGTTGATCAGGAACTTGAGGTTGGATTCTGTAAATAAAATAAAGCAAGATTTTTCATGGCCTCTGAAATAGGAGTTTAGAGCAGCATCAGTGAGAGCTTGTAGTTGCATGGGTCTCCTTTGCACAGTTTGTGTTTCTGAGGTGTAAGACACTGAAGAATCTGGCCCTCAGGGAACATTCAGCATCTTAGGTGGCTTTAAAAAGCAGCATAATCACCCTTTGAATTATAGGCATGTCACAGGTAGGCTGGAAAGAAAGATAGGACAGACCTATCCCTGGTTTCTGCCGTGATGTTTTACATCAGGGCTCTTAGAAAGCCAAGGGTGTAAGTGTAAGGCTGCTCTAATTTACATTGGCTTTTAAATCCAGACTGCAGAGAGAACAAATATGGCTTCTGGCCATCTTTGCTCTAACTTCCCCGCCCTTAACAGATAATAATCCTTCTTTGCTTCGAAGTGTTTACTCATAGGAGTAAATTTTGTTGAGCAGATAGCATTTGATGGATAGGATTTTGAGATTAAAAGGTGCTTTTTAGGGCATAAGCTATGTACTTAGGCTGTCTTTTATAGCAACTCTGCACATCAATGCCTCTGAGTAGAAAATAAATACATATATGTATACCATATACTGTCCATATACTTATTTTTACACAAGTACACACCCCTGCAAATGTACATACATATGAGAAAGATAGAAATACAGAGAAGTGTAAAAAATATATTAACATCTAGATATTCTGAGCTGATGGGTGAGGCAGATTTTTGCACTTGGTATTTCATTTATTAAACTTTGCATGACACTCTCTTGGAAAGCGATCATTTTGGCTTCTATTTCTTCTTTTGCATTACACAGCACACCTGGTAGAAAGGATATTTAAGCAGTGAAGGACTTGCAGCATTAGTAATTAATAGGTCCCATTATACTAACTCTCATGCAAGTTTAGGACATCTTAGATGCTAGATAAGAGATGGATAATTTGAAGTAATTTTCCTGTAATCATGCCAATCACTTCAGCAAAGTAGTTATTAAATGAAACAGTATTATGATGAATTATAGGACATCTATTGAATATCTTTTCTTATCATCTACTTATAGTGCCTGATGTTGAAAAGAGGCAAACATGTGAATGCTCCTTCCCAGTAAAATATGCACACTTCTCACTGTAAATAATAGTTTGTTTAGCAAACCTTGTTTTTAATGAGGCCTAGAGACACATTTGTACTAGTCTCATACTCTTTTTTGCTCCAGAAGATCATCTAGTTTTACTAGATGGTAGGTATTAGCAAGAATGAGTCACCACCGATGACAAGAAATTTTTCTAGTTCAAATTTGCTGAAGTGATTAAATATTATTTATCTAATTAAATGCTCAAAACAGATCATTATTGAAAGGAATAAATTTAGTGGATTTGTTGAGCAGTGTTAGCTGAAATGTAACTGCACATCATTTGACTTTTTAACATTTTATTATATCTAATAAGTCTTTCTGTGCTTAATTAAATCAACTTATTTTTTACAGATAATTTAACATGATTTCATTTCAGCTACAGCTTTTGCATCAGATATGTAGAAAGCCCACTGTATACCCAAATTAAGCTTGTGCTACTCAGGTGCTCTGCTGTACTTTTACCTCTCTAGCTGCCACTGATGCCTAGATTATTTCTTAGTGTTTTCTTATCTTTTACTGGGGAGAGGTTACTCATTTGTTAATTATAATCTATTTGAAATACTACAGTAAAAAAATTACACCATATGGTCATAAAACATTTAATAATTCTGTCATATGTAACAACTTCTGAAAAATCAACTTTTTTCTTGGCATAGGACTTCACATGGTGTCAGAAAAAGCCAAATAGGAAAGTAAGATTAATTCTACTCATGGATGCCCTAGCAACTTAATCTTCATGTGTTTGGCTGAAGATAGCAATGGACCTGGTAGTGAGTATAAAGCTTTCATTTTTCCCAGGGTGCATTGTATCTTCATAGTTTTGCATGTTGTTCAAAGACTTTTGAATCTGCTTTTGTTGTTCTATTAAAAACATTTCATTGGCTTTATCCTCTTAAAACTTCTGAGAGATTTTGTCTCTTTGCTGTACAGTATTCCACCATGGGGGTAGGCTAGGGTAGGAGGTGAGGAATTCAGTCAAACTGCTAGTGATTGCAGTTGGCTTGAATCAGTGTCACTCCTTTGACTCCAGTACGATTATGCTGGACCACATTAGTATCTGTGAGATCAAAACCAGTCTGGGGACATCTCTATAGCGATTAAAAAAGGCGTTTTATGGTTTTTGGTCAGCCTGTTCACTGGCAAGTCATTTCCACTGAGTTTTTTTAAGAGACACTGTCCCTCCAAAATCTAAATGAAGAGAGAAAAGTTCACTGAGTGAGTATTTGGAGGTTTTAATAGATGATTTTCCAATATGAATATCTATTTTTCCCTCCCAAATACATGAATATTTTTCAGAAAAGCTTAGGAATGTTTTTAAAGCCAGCCCTGAAGCAGAATGAATTTCTATATAGTGCATAGTACCAGGTTTTAGCAGTATAATCAGTTTTTAGCTTAAATAAAAATAAAACCACCAGTAGTTTTAAGCAGCTGTCTGAAGAACTGCACAAAGATACATTTTTGCCCACGTACATGTAACACATTATTATTCCTGTGGTGGCTACCAATAACCATCTCTGCATATAGAGAAAACTCCTAACACTTGGGCTTAAATTCCCCAGAGTAACTGTTCATGATCACAAATTTGGCTAAAGGATTTTTTTCATTACCCTCAAACATTTCCTTTCACCTCCAACCTCTAGGCAGAGCCATCGCTTTCCCTTTAGAGCCGGGAACATAAAGCCATGGGGCCATCGGGGCTGGCTGTGCCTGACCCCGAGGGCCCTTCTGTCAATCACTGCCTCCCCATCCCTTGCTCTCTTTCACACCAGGCAGCTGTACCCATCGCTGTCAACCAGGTAACAACCAGCAAACAATAGGGGCCTGAATGCCTGGTCTAGACACTCTTTTAGCCACTTATTTGCCGCTCTTGGCAGCTGTTGAAGCATAAATAAGCAGTTTGTAATCAGAAAGCTGACATCATTGCAGCTCAGCTGAGAGGGGGAATTGTTGCTGTGCACTGAGCTGCTTTCCTCCCTTTCCACCCTTCCCGGCCCAGCCCCCTCCCTCCTTCATTTTGTGACAACAGATTCTGGGGTGGGGATGCAGATTTCTGCCGGGCTAAGCTGGCTTTTCTTTTTAGTTCTAGACTACAATGAAGTAGGTTGAAGCAAATGGAATGCATGAAGCAATGTATTTTGCAACTACCAAAACTGAAAAGAAAAAAACCCACAATAAAAACATGGAAGACCTCACCTGCAAATAAATGGTGGAATTCTGTCCACATTCAGAAAGCATGTCCAGCCTCACAAATATTTTGAATTTGAAGGGCAGTATTTCAATAGATTGACCATAAAGCGGGCAGATGGAAAGAAAATGTTTTCCTGTCCTGAGTGATATTTTCACCCTCTAGTTTTCTTTTTCACCCTCTGGAAGGGGAGAGGAGGTAAAAACAGTCTTACCAGAGCTGAGCAAACACTTACAAACTCTGTTATGTGCCAGCATGCCTCTGTTTCTGCTTTCAAAATGCCCGGCTATGCATCTCTCGTCTCTGCAAACATTTGTTGTTCAAGTACATTTCATACACTTTTAACACTTCTCTTTTTTTCTACTTTGGGGCTCAGTCGTAAACAAGTTCACTAGGCAAATTTGACACAATATTTGAAACTCAAGCTGGGTTCCTCAGGCAGGATTGGTGGGGTGAGACACGTGGCAGTGCTGCTGCTCCCTGACTGGGGGAAAGCGACAGCATACCCAGTGCAAATATTTGCACATGCAAATTTAGAATTCGTTTTCCACAAACACTCACACGTATGACTTTCAAATTAGCTTTCTTCAAGCATTCATGCTGCTAAGAAACTCTAGTTCAAATATTCATAGAAAGTGAACATAAAGGGGCCACAGGTTTAGGTGATTTCTTCTTTTCTTTAAAGAAAACAGCCACCAAGTGAATATTCATGCCAAAGTCTTTGCAATGTTTGTCCAGTTCTGTTGTTTTCTGGCTATCCTCCTTTAAGGCTGGGAACCGATACAATGTTTGTGTGGTACCAATAGCCATGGTAAATTATGCTGCCTCAAATGTATAGTTAAAGCATAAACTTTATAATGTGCAGTGCTTTTTCTGTTCGTTATTGATGGGAAAGTACAGTGTGCAACCTTTACAATATATGATCCCAAATGCGCTCCCCACATTTCATTCAGTCTGTTCTGGTGATGACTGTGGCAATAATAGGAAAGAGGCAAAGGGCTTTTTGAGGGGCTTTCCCCCCAGTTGTTTATTTATTTATCTGTGTGCACTTTTTGCATGCCATGAGTAAGGAAGTTGAGCTTTCCTATTCTTGTGGAGCAGAGCGCACCTTCCACCAATGATATGTCAAAATCTGATTCGACTGCCTGTTGGTACATGGAGTTAGGGTGAATGCCAGTGTCTATGGGATTCACTAACTATCTGAAATATCTTCCGGTAGCTCTGTCTGTCTCTGATTTGAACAGGAAAGAAGGCCATTTCAACAAAAATATTGACTTTGTATCTCCCAAAGGCTTTCTAGTATTAGTTTGCTCTAAGTAGCTCATGATTTAGAGTACAAAGGCATTTCCAGAATGCATGTTTAACAAAATGACATAGCAGATAATTGAAATTTATTTGCAATTTTCAAACTACAATAAACACAATTCTCCTTTTCTTTCATTAATAATCGCACGGCTAATGCATAACAATCCCTCTGCAGCTTTTACAAGCAAACTTGAGCTGCTGTGTTGTAATAGCTGGAAAAGTTAATGTAGCTTGAACAAGGTTCCTAATTGTCCCTGTCTCTGTCATATTTGTCTACTTGAATGGTCCTAAATACCACAGCGATTAATTACTACAGAGCAGGTATTACAAGATGTTATCATCCTTCCCCAACTGTCTGGGTGAATGGAGAGAGGCAGTAGATTGTTGCAGTGTTTCATCTTTGCACTTCCTGTAAGGCACTTTAACCAGAAGATTTAATGTGTCAAAGTTAACTGCGTTCTCGCGCAGATATTCACATTCTAATTAAAGATTAAGAACGTAGTACATTACACTGTGATTTGTCATACATGGCTTGTTAAATAGGAAACCTACCGGGATTCCCTAACATTTTATAAACATTATTCAGGGCTTTTAATGTGGGCAAAGGAAAAGATTATTCAGCTGCTTTGCCGAGTAGGAGGCAGGTCATTTCTCCCCCACCTCCCCCATTCTGCCCAAGCTCCCCCTCTCTCCAAATAAATAAATAAGAAAACTCAGATGATTTTCAAACTGGAATTCTGTTGAGATCTCTTTAAAGTATTTATCTTCCCAGCGTGCATGTGTGCACATGGAGATATAGATATATATTATATATGTCTTAATTATTTTTTGGCATTTTTCAACTTTTGCTGTCAGCTGTGTAAACTGAGGTAGGAAGTCTTTGTTTGAATTACAGTGGCAAAGGAAGGAAGAAAGATGAAACAGTTTTTCAATATGTAGAATGTGCGTTCAGATGATTCTAGCAATGCTGAGCGGCGTACAACTTCCAGTATTAGTAGCAGAGGACTGGTTCACATTCTTTGATTGCCTGAGGAATAAATTAATGAGGTTACTAGAGACATTGAACATTTGCATATTCACGGATGCTTATTAGGTATAAAGTGAATGCCAGGTGCATTGAATTTTGGGAATACTAGCTTTGTATTTGGTCTTCTGTTTTTAAAGCAATCTCATCTTTCTTTTTCCCTAAAGTGGGAAGTTCTGCAAGTAAAAAAAAAAAAAAAAGAAAGAAAAAGCAGCATATTTATAAAAATAATAACACCACAAAAAATCAAATTGATTCAATACAGTTGAAGCTTCACTGTAAGATATGCATCAGTATAAATATGATACAGCATGAGGCTAGGGAATATCTAAATATCTTGTTTGGAACAACAGTTAGGATGACTACAAATATAAAAACAGTTGTTCCAAGACATAAGAAGAACAAATGTTATATTTTTCACTGTGCTCCTTACGGATTTCTAGCTTTAAATAGCAATAAGAGAACTCATTACGAAGTTACCTTCCATAATGTCCAATACTTAATTTTAAAACACCAATATTCTTGCATGTTTTGTTAAGGCAAGTCTCAAACTCAGCCTGTAAAGCACAGGAGATAGAATTACAATATTTGCTCGACTGTTTCTCCAAGGAGTATCTGCATATGGTTGCATTGTTGTCAGTGACTTCCATCATTGCTGTGTGAAAGCACATTGTGTGAATGATTTACACTGTATCTCCTTATTGCTGCAAGTTTTTATCTATATATTGTTTATTTGGGATCTTGCGTTTTTGCATTCTGAAAGATTTTGTGCTGTTGGTTTTTCGTTTGTTTTTTTTTTTTTCTTTCCCATTCTTTGGCTGTCCATATGCTAAAGAGTTATAGAGAACGGTATCAGCACTGCTTGTTTCAGCACAGAAATATCTGTCAATTGAAAATGTGTATTGTTTATGCTGCCTTTTGCTTATCTTTTACAGTGTAAGAATCAAGTGTGTACATGTGCACAGACTACATGCTTACATGCCCTGCACACAGATAAATACAAGCACATGTGCCCACACAGATGTGCACTTAGAAAATTATTGGTATCACCTAGTTCCAAGTAGCTGGTGTAGCAAAATCAAGCCGTGATAAGTATTTTCCATGGATAATAAATAATATGTATCTACAAACAGGCTCCCTTCTGCCCCCTTGTTTCACAGAACACTGTGCTCAACTTCCCTTTCCTGGATGTTGCACTGTGTTGATCACTGCCCTGCCTCTGCAAATCCTATTTGAAAATCTCATTTGCAGCATAACTGACAACAAAGGCATTACATGGTGTATGCCCTGCATATTCAGCAGACTATTCCTTGCCTTTGTAAGTTATTTCTAACTTCTAATGAAAATACTGTGTGATCAGTCGATGATCTTTTTTATTTATTAACAGTCTGTAAAATTAAGTGTGTCTAATCAAAGAATGTATCCTTTCTTAAAAGTGCAAGGTGGAATGCATTAGATCAATGGCACAAAAAGCAGATGTTCTTTACTGCAGTAGGCCTTTCTTTGGGTACTCTAGGAAACAGGGCTTAAACAAAACATTAAATTGAAGGGGATTTTGAGGTGCAATCACACCCAGCCACTGCAAGGCACAGAAATCCTCTTTAGATATATGTTTTCTCTGCATTTGTTTCCAAACAGTAATTCTGCTCTGTGTTAAAAAAAAAAAAAAAGAAAAAAAAATTTGATATTTCAGTCTCTCAGGGCAGCTTCTGAATAATTATATGCAAAATGATCTAATATGTATTTTTTGAAAATAGCATTGCAGAGCACAAATGTGTATTTTTTCAGGAAGGTCATTTTTTAAAACATTCATTGTAGCTGCTTCACTAACGTCCAGGGGTTTTGCCATCCACACGGCACAGATTTTTTTGATTATGTAGATTTTTTTCCCCCCTCTATTGCAGTTTCATATGCAAAGCATGCATCAGCCACATCCATGCTATCTCCTAAAGCAGTCATTCTGAAACCCAATCTGGGGACAGTGCAGACTAAATAAAATTTCATTTTGATTTGGCCTCCTGCTGAGAATGGGACTGCTTTGTTTCAGCCGACAGAACCAGCAAGCCAGAAAGGTATGTCCTGTTTTGCATGGCTGATGGTGTGACTTGAGGATCACAATCAGGCCGTTCATGCTCTCAGGGCTCGGCATCTCATCCACATCCTGTACCATCTTTCTCTTTTTCTTGTCATTTGCTTTCCTTCTGTGCCGCCTGCCGTCTACCTGCAGGGCAAAGCTATGGCAGACCCTCACACTATTGTTTACTTTGGCATATGTTTAATAGCTGCATGGCTGTTTCAGGGCAGGGTTTGTCAATTTTTTTTCCCCTTCCCTCCCCCCCCGCCCCCCTCGGCCCCTTCCCCCTTCTCCTTTGTTTTTTCCCTTCCCTATCCACATTCACTTTCTTTATTTTCTAGGTGTTGAATACACAAATACTGACTTAACGGAAAATTATGTGAGTATCGCTTGCAATGCTTCAGAGATTTTGCTAGGAGATCTGTAATGCAGAATTTTCTTGCGAATCTGAGGAAATATTAAAAAGCTTTGAAGGACTTCAGTTTTCATAGACCCTTAGAGCTGTTTAGGCAGAAAAGCAGTCACACGGTACAGTGAGAAGAGAAAAAAAGAAACAGAAACACTTTCAGGAAGGGGTCTAGCTGCTTTGACATCTTCACATTCTTTATAGTTACAGCTGCAATGCTTGGCATGGAAAATATCAGTAAATATTTCTTTTTCTAAATATTACTGCTGATCTTAAAGACAGTTTGCATTACAGGAGACAGTGTGCAGCATTCTCCTTGGTGGTGCTGTCCCATCTTTTGGAGGAGTTGTTGACAGTGGGGAATGACCTCACTTTTAGCCTCTGGAGCATCTTTTGTACAGGGCAGCAGGACCTCTGAAAGACTCCTTATGATGCAAACTTACTCCTTAAAAGTGTATTTCTCTGATAAAGCTTTGATATCCCTTGTCTGTGAATATTCTTTTAGGGAAAAATGAAAGTAACACATTTTATAGAGCACTGATGTCATATGGAAATATATATTTTCATGGTGATTTATAAACACAAAATTATTATTATTGTGTGCAACATATCTTTGTGGGAGGTGATATTAGGAACAGCAGGTTATTCAGCAAAGTCTTATGGAATGTGGATGGTCAATTAGAATACTTTGCTCAATTCAGCAAGTTTTGTTCCCAGTTTTTATATGTTACTTCAACTCCAGACCTTTCATCAGCTTCTGACTCTCTGAGATGCCCAGGGGTGAAGGTCCTTGGCATAACCATGTGGATCTTTGCATGGCAGTTTTGTGACTTGAAAATTCACTTTCTCTCTGTCTTCCTTAATTAAACAAACAAACAAACAAAAACAAAAACAAAGCAAAACAAAACAAAACAAACAAAAAACCAAACCAAAACAAAACAAAAAAAACAAAAAAAAAACCAGAGTTGGGGAGTGAAGGCTCATCCAACCAAACTTTGGAGGAAAAGAGAGGTAAAACTAAGGTGACTCATTGCCCTCCCTATAAAGAAGGTAGGTCAAATTTTAGTTTCACCTTGGTAAACTCCAGCAGGATTTCCTGCACGTGGCAGGATATAGTCCTGCATTTCTGTTATTCAGAGATATTTACAAAAGTAAAATATAGCTTAAGAACACTTTAAAGAAGCTCTCTGTAGTGATGTCACATTTTCTTTAAGAAATTTGAGGCGGTAAGAAAATTATAAAGAGGCTAAATTTATAAGAAACAAGAACTGCAGCTTTTTAAAAGGATACAGTGGGGAAAATTATCAGTTCTGTGGGGTTTTGCTCAGTATCTCTAATACTCTTGCTTCACCCCTCACATATTATTGAGATGTTGTCCAAGTTACCAACTCTGCATTTTAATCAGAATTTATAAAAATGAGTTCAAATTTTACATTTTCCATCATTTCACTTTAACAATTAAACAGCAGTTTTAAGAGAAACTAAACTCAGTATTTCATGACAGCATATCTTAATTTATTTATGTCTGAACTCAGTCTTGGCAAGCTTTTTGTTGAATAAAGAGTATTTTATATTAAGTCTATAGTTGCACTGAAAAAAAAAACCCACATGGTGACACATATATCACTGGGAAATTCACCATATTTTTAACCGAAATACTCAAGGAAATTAACAGAAGTATTATGCCTTTATTAGCAGGGATGAACTATCATTTAAAAGAGTGATATTCATTATGGTAAGGTAAAATAATCTTAGCTCCAGAATGTGCTAACTGTTCTGGATACGTTTTTTATTAATTACATAATTGTTGCATGTAACCAGGAATTAATGCAAACTTTATTCTGGTGCTCTTAGGAGATCAGAGTTCCTTTTTTATATAGGTTAATTAGAGCTGTATCTTAGAGTCATATTCTGGATAAGTAAAAGAAGTGAGTAAGTTTTGGAAGTCAGTTTTGCATTTGTCACTTCTCCAGAAGGAAAACTACAAAATATTAGCCTAAAGTCCAGAAACAAAGACTTCATTATTTGATAGACTTATAAGGCTGTCCTCAGTGGACTTCTCAGTGTTCCTCATTATTTATATTTGTGTGCTTAAGAAATTAATCAGATCCAAAATCTCCAAAATCCCAACTCAGATACCTCCAGCACATTGTAATTGAAAACTAAAAAAAAGAAAAAACAAACAAAAATGCACAAAAAACCAAAACCAAACCAAACAAACAAAACCCAAACCAAACTGACCAACTAAACAAAAAAAACAACAAAAACCCAAAATACTTTGGCACATAACGTATTTACTTATGTGTTTATGTTTTAATGCAAAGGATTTAATTATTCTCTGTTCTCTCACTTTATCTCTCACTTTTTTTGCTTTACCTGAATGAGATGGTGTGATTGAGATAAGTCATATACATGCCTAGAATCCTGTGGAGAAAACAGATCATCTCAAGTGGAGAATATGTAGCAAATTGGAAACTAGATAAACACACTCAGGAGACAAGTATGTATGTATACCTGTATGTAAATTAGTCACATGATGCTACTATATATATATGTATCCATGTATAAGTGTGTATGTACAGATCCAGAGAGAGGGATACAGAGGACATGGTCACCAGGGTCCCTGGAGCCCCCCAACATCACAAGAGAAAATATTGTTACTGTAACCATATAGAAGACAAAAACCTGCATGACCAGTGCATTTTCTGATCTGTAACTATCTGAATTTCTCAGAAGCTACACAGATGATTGTGTCCTGGAGCAAATTCATGTTCATCTGAAGTTAAAATCTGCTTAAAAACTTAGTGAGGTCCAAAGGATCCCAAACATGAAGATTTGACTGCAGGATCAGGGTCTAAATATTTGACAGTAGCCCTTCAGCCAAGCCAGGAAAGACTTGCTACCAGACCTTTGGAAAAAGGTGGCAGAAATCTGTCATAACACTGCACTTGGAACCTACCATCAGAACTAAGGGACAACTCATTCTCATTCAACTCAAACTTCTCATGCTGATGTTCTTGCTTTATACACCTGACTTGACCAATACCAATAAAAAGGGTCTAAACACTGGTAGAAGATACTATAAAATTAAGTATCAAAGGGCAATTGACTAGCTGCAGATACTACAAAATTATATATCAAAGGAAAGCAGTAATATCCTGTCAGCAAGTATGAGCACAGGAACCCATTGTGCTCACAGGCCTAAAGGGGTGAGGAGTAGAATTACTTTAGTTTGGGATATTTTTACCCAATCTCCTTAGAAATAAAAAAGCAAAAAATCAAAGTTAGATTTTTATTTAAGAGAAAAGTTAATCATAGGCTTAGTTCACCAAAGCAACGGTATGTTATAAGAATCAATGCCATCACTTAACCCTTCATTTGATGTTAGGCTTTCAGAAAGTTGCCTTTCTTGTTCACAAAAAAAAACACAAAACACAGGGTTTCCGAGCTTTAAGGAGATATTTTCTGCTATAAGAAGGTATTCTTCCTATAATTATTGTTTTAAATACAAATTTAATAAAAAATAAGATCAAATGTCTGAATATAAACAGAAAATGACCTTTAGACCAAAGCTAAAAAAGCAGAGACAACAAGCTGGCATTAACTTTGTTTAGGAATAGAGGCAAAACCAAAGAGCTCAGCCCAGCAGCTACTAGGAAATCTAATATTTCCTGAGTGGGGAAAGAAGGCACTTTGGAAACTGTAGGGAAAAAATTAACAGAAAATCCTGTTATTTGTATCACAGAATATTCTGGATTAGAAGGGAGGATCATAAAGTCCAACTTTTAAGTGAATGGCCCATAACAGGGATTGAACCCACAAGGCTTGCATTATTAGCACCAGGCTCTAATCAACTGAGCTAATCTCAGGGTCTTTCTAATCATTCAGCGGGATTTCTGCCATAGGGTTGACTTTATCAGAAAAAAGCTACACCCAGGAAAACTGCTTCTGAGAAATGCAGTTTGACAGATCCTCAGAGAGTAGAAGTTTGAAGTACTGGTAATGCACACCTTTAAAGATTTTCTAAAAAAAAAAAAGCATGTTGGCTTTCCACAAAACAGGGTGTGTAATTGTGTCAAGATCTTATTGATTACATGAAAAAAAAACCAGACAATGTGTATTAGTTAACTATTTATCAGTCTTATCAAAAGTTGAAAAAGTATTTTTGTCTCTGAAACAAGGGGTAGATGGAAGAAATTACTAGTGAATGTCTAATGGATGTTATATAACACAGAAAAGGACTACAGATTAATAAAAGCATCCTCTCTCTCATTAAGTGTTCTTTACCCTATGGGGGTGGAGAAGGTTAGGTTATAGCAGCAGCATGTCCTCACAATAAAAATACATTTAATGTCCTAGTATCTACTGCAATTGGTTATTCACTGCATACAATTTTCTTTATTTTTGAAACCCTTTCCCTCTACCAGCTGTCTGACAAAGGCAAGAATGAAACATTCTGAAAATAAACTTTTGGAATAATTTACATTCAATAGGAAAATTCCACCAGTAAAATAGTGTTCGTTAAATTTTTCTAGTGATGGATGAATCTCAGAAGATTCAGAGAACTGTTTCAAACAAGACTAACAATATCAGTGTTTGTCTGCGGCATTTCAAAATTCTATCTCTATTGTCATTCTATCCAGGAACCTCCAAATAATCAGAAATGTTTGTTGTTCTTCAATAATGTCTAGGTTTACTTCTGTCCCCTTAAGAGGTTCCTTTGCTTTACCAAGCAGAGCAATGTTTCCTCATCGGTGACAGGCTACATTTTGGAGGAAATTAACTCATTCTCCAATCCATGTTTCTTTCAGGAGTAACCCACAAAATCTTGATGCAGAGAGCAGCTACAGAAAGCCAGGAGGTACTAGGAAACATTTTCTTCCATAGGTTTTTTCTTTGGTTGATGTGTTTTTTTTTCTTTCTCTCTCCCCTGAATTAAAATTTTCCTAGATACATGTATTGCTCTTACCTCTGTGGAAGCGATAAAAGGGGATTCTTGCACCTTAAAATTGGAACAAGAGAAGTAGTGCCATAGAAAGATTTACAGCATCCTCACAGTCTCTTATTTTCAAATAGGAAATCCAAAGTAAAGCAAAATAAGCAACTCAAACGGGGAAAAAACCCTAAATAACAAATAAAAAAAAACCAAGACCCAAGGGATCTGGCTAAATAAGATCCACCACTATCTCAGTTCTGTTGGCCATACTGAAAATGATAAATAGATTTTCATCTAACGGAACTGAAAACTTGGAACTACCTTTTAGCAGGTTGGTGGGGACAGAAGGGATCTGATTTTTTGTGATTCTTCTCTTTCACTCTCTCTCCTTTTTTTTTTCCTTAAGAGTTTCTGTTAAGGTCCCAATTTGTCTTACCACCTTTAGTAAGACAAAAAAAATAAAAGCTACCCTAGTAGGATAGCTAAAAGGTCAAAAAATCTGGATGTTAGCAGGTTAACAATGATAACTCACCTCAAGGTCCCTAAAAAATAGGAGTCAAAGAAGCACATCAGTACTGAAGAGCAAGGGGGGGCAGAACAAAATCCACATAATTAACTGGCAGAGGGTCAGACGAACACTTATTAAAATGCAACAAAGCACAACAGGGTGTCTTAAAGATGGAGTTTCAGTCTAAGCTGCGAGTTTCTTGGTTTTGTCCGTTCTAGCCAGGTCTGCCATGTTATTTTGATAAATACTTTTCTCTACATATTACCTTTGAGAATTTGGGGGGAATATTTATGTTAAAGGGTTAAGAGGGCAGTTTGTAGACAATTCAGGGAACAGAAAATATAGGAAGAATGACATTATGCTGATATTTTAGGATCTGTATCTGCTATTTGAATGCTGTGAGATAAATGCATCAATTTACCTTCCAGTTTCAAAGGCAACAGTAGGTCTTTGTTAAGAAGTAGTCTTCTCCCAGTTTGATACCTGTACCATACCGTAATGCTGTTAAGTTCTATATTTTGTCAACTCCTCTTTTTACAATATAAGTACAATACACTTTAGCTACCTCTCTCAAATAATCTCAATAAGGAAAAATATTTTGCTTCACAACTTACCCACATCAACTCTCACCCTACTCCAATCTGAAACCGTATGTCCAGGCAGTAAATGTAGATCAACTATCTTGAGAAAGGGATTCTAAAGCTTTCTTGGCCATAAATATTACTTGTTAGCACAAAGAGAAATCTGTGTTTTAAATCATAAGGTCCATCTAATTCCACTCAATTTTAACACTATTCTAATTTGGCTGATGTGTTTTGGTTTTGGATTAGTGTTGCTGGAGTTGGTTGAATAAAGATAACTGAAAGTGGAGAGAGCTGTGGGGACCTCTGAGACATGGGAAATATGAAGGGGTTAGGACAAAGTTAGAGCAGGAGGAGGATAAATACTTCCTCATCTTCAATAATAGAGGAAAAATTGCACCTCATTTCCTAACACTCAGACATGTTGTACGTTATATGGTTAATATATTGCTTATTGAAAGTTTTATGGGTGGATTATAAGAATGGTACATTCTTACATCAGATTTACAAATGCTTTGTCATATCATAATATGTTGGCAAAACAAGAGAACACTGAGTAGCTGACCGAAGTCCTCAAATACACTGTTTCATGGCAGTATAAGTTTATTAGCGTATTTAAGTCCAACAAGGTTTTCTTCTTCCCAGGTGTATTTTGAAGTGCAGTACTGTTTAGTGTTCATATGAGGTAGGGGCTTTTTGGTTCCTTCTTTTTTTTTGTTTAGTAAGTAAGATTATGGCATCTTGGATTTTGTAATTCCTTCATAAATTATTTTAAGTTTTCTTTGCATATGTGCATACCCCCACACACATGTTTACCACTTGGAGGAGAAGTTGGATAAAGCAGAAGTGTAATATCACACCTCCGCTCTCCCAAATGAAGGACTGGCCGTCAGCGGATACCCAAAGTGCTATGTACTCCCTGCAACATAAAGAACAAAATGCTTTATAGGCAACTGTCAACAATCCAGCTTCAAAACCTCATTGTTAGGTGACTCCTAGTTCTCTTGTAGTCACGGCTCAAGCAGCAGTGTTGTGGTGCACTGACAAACAGGACTCAAGTCTTCCAAAGCCCTGCCCTTCCAATCCGTTACATTGAAGAGCATTCAAGTAAACCCTGCCCCCAAATATGCAACCACATGATAAATGCAGTGTGGACTTTTCTAGTGGGAAAATCTGGGGTTGTAGGTTGTTTAGAACTGACTGGTTTTTGCTTCAGTGAAAGAAGAATCAGACTAGGAGAACAGGATGAAATGAGAGAAAGGGTCATGAGAAAGGTCCCAAGACAAAGCAGAGACAAAAGTCCTTGGGACACAGAATTGATTATGTGGGTTAAAAAGGTAGAAAACTAGTGAAAGGAAACTTTTTGCTCAAATTTCTCATATAATCAAGGGGACAAAATTTTGTGGAGTCTTTTCACCATTTTTGCACCAAACTGCCCAAAGGCTGCAGTTCTACCTGACATGAGTATTTAAGGATCCACTTGAACCAGAGCTTCATAAACACCTGTCTGAATTTCACCTCTTCCCTATATCACTCATGCATTTTCTGTTCAAAATAGAGATGTTCTCACCCTTCTATTTCTGTCTGTGGGTCCTTCTCATCTTTGTTTGAGGTACTCTAAGAAGTGTGCAATAAAGAAGCAAGATGAAAGAGACAAGTCCTTGTGTGGTTCTGCTAAGAGCATGGGTGTGGTTACAGCAGAGGGCCCATGAAAACAACACTCATTACTTCATGTGGATAGACTGGATCTCATGTCAGTTTGTTCTCTGAGATTCTAAAAGCACATCAGAAAGCAAGATGTTCTTAACATTGAGGTGTTCCTGAATTTAGTATTGCAATAAATGCACCTTCCTAGTCAAGATTCTGGAAAAGCTGTCAGTTTTGTGTGCAGCCCTAGTGCAGGACTTGCTTCCTTGAATAGGGGTGCAGATTTCCAATATCTTCATAGTTCCTCTGACTCTCTAGTTGTATTATACCTTCAGGTGAGACAATAGGAACATCCCTTATGATACTTTCATTAAATTGCTAGCTCTTTCCTAATCCTCTGCGGGCCCTCACCAGTCTGTCAACTCTAGAATTATTTATACATGTTAGTTTTCACTGATGCTACACTACATTTTTGCCTAGGTTCTCTTTCCATAATGCCCAAGGCTGCCTTTGGTAAATCAAATTCAGTATTACTATAGGCCTGCAAAAAACCCTGCTGTCTTATTTTCCTGTTCTAAGCAAATCTCATGGACACTAATCATTTGCTCTGTATTTCCAGGCACTCAGTTAGAGCAATGAGCTACCATTCAGAAATCCTGACTAAACAGCCATACCCATTGAGAGGGTATCTGTATACCACATGAGCGGTAGACCCAGTGATCCTAGAACCACTGGTTATACCATACATGGACCACATACTCCCAAAGTCATGGTAGCCTGACTTCTCTGATCTTCCAGACAAACCACAATTTTCCTGTGAGGAGCAGGTGACTTAATTGAAACTGTTCCTCTAGCCCAGGCTTATTCATTGAGAGAGAGAAGCTAAAATATGTGAGCCGTGCCATGTGGGAGGTGCAGGGCACTAAAGCTAAGTAGAAATCCTGGCTGAGTACAAGTCTTCCATAAGGCATGCTTTCCCTGCAAAGTTCCTTTCTCTGGGCCATTTTCCAGCCCAGTAGTCTCTGCTTCACTCTGAAGAAGAATTCAAAGTGCTGTTTGTCTTTCAAGCCAGAGAGTAGACCTCAGTGCAGATTCTCAGTAATTGGTCTGTCATAGCACAACAGAACCATTCCTCTGGGGGTTTGAGTTCCTTCCTGGAGCACAAGTTTACCAGCATCCCAACCAATTTACCACCTATTCAGTGTGCAGTAAGCTACTTCCCAGTAGACGTTTGTAAGTAGGAGAACAATCCTGGAAAAGTCATCCTGTAGGCTTGGCTACTTCACAGAAGGAAATTTCCAGGGAGAATTAATGTCGTAGGCCTCTTCCTGCCAGTAGAGGATTCCTTCAGGAATAGGTTATCACCTTTCCACACTGGAAGGAAGGTGAATATTTTGGAAGATCCATTAAGCTTGCTTTTCATTCATGGCTTCTACAGATTAAGTGACTGGTCTCTGTAGGTCTCACACAAACAAGCCATTTTTCACTACTCACACAAACAAACCACTTCTCACTATCTGTACATATTACACAGTACAACTTAGAAACACAGGAAACAGGACTCCCTCCATTAGTTAGTCCCTGTAAATGGCAGAACCTTGAATGTTCCTAAAAAATATCTGCATTTGTTCTTGAGGTCAACCAGCAGTGGAGATGCCGGTCTCCTCAGGTGAGGTGAGTGTTCTTCTCCAGTGCTTAACTTTCCTTAGCATTACAATTTTTTTCTTAATGTCTTATCCAAATCCCTCATGCTGTGACTCAAAGCTATTATTTCTTGTCCTAACCACATTGGGCTTGTCATACAGATTATTCTCTTTCTCCTACATATCTCTCCGCTGCTATAATTTCTCTATCAGACTTGGTTACTTTTAGACTGAATAACTATGATACCCTCACCTTTCATTCACAGGTCTTGTTTTCTGATCAGTCTCATTCTCTTCTGACCTCTACTTTCCAAATAGTCCACATCTATTTTTGAGGACAGTGGTCAAAAGTGGACACAGTACGTCACTGGTAGTGTCACTGGTTACAAGCAGAACTCAGATCATGGTTTTGTTCTTTCTTCCCTAATAAAAGGGTCTTTTATTTGGTTTAATCCACAGCGCATCTGCTCTTGTGATTGCAAATGGTTGCTACCTAATAGCAGTTAGATTTTTAACACACTATTTAGGCCGTTAAGGAATGGCTTTTTAGCATTTTTAGCATTTTAAATGCTCTCTAAGCAGTTCTTGCAGAACTTTGTAATCATTAGCATTTGCAACACAACTGTAAGGAATAGAAATATTATTGCCACCGTTTTTCCAGTGAAGAGACTGCAGGTCTGCAAAATGTGCTTTGCAAAGGCATATTTTTTCTTGTGCCTTGTGAGAAGAAAAAGCATTGCTGGATTGTACAAGGATTTTGCAGTGCGTTAGAATTCTCCTTCCACAAAACATGATTATTCAATGAGTGTGTTCATAGTGCAGATTTCCAAGCCAAGTCTCTCCTCTTAAGGGCTCTCAAAGGCGCTTAACTGTAAGCTCATATGATTAATATTTTGTTCATTTCTGCATTTTCCATTTAAGTATCTAAGTTTTGGTCTTTCGTGTGTTCCAGAGCACTTTGCCAAATTCTTTTATCCCTCTTGGGACAGTTGGTCAAGGAGGAAGACAGGGTAACAGCTGGAGAAGATAGAACCAGAAAAGAACCTGAGGGAGAGGCTTCAACTCCAAGCAGAGATAAGCAGAAGCACCCATCTCTAGATTCTACCCCTATCCAGAACATGAAATTTTTCCAAGTTTTCTTAATTTACAGTATCCCTCTAATGTCAGCAAACACCTGAAACCCAATTAAGTACGTGTCTTACTTCCCTCTTGTAGCTGATCCACCAAAAAAGTTAACAATCTGCTATTGCTACTAGGTTCTTAATAGCTCAAGTGACAGAGATCTTCATTCTGCAGCGGAGGTTTCCAGCCTCTAAAGGACACAAGTAAAAATCAGAATGGTTCTGTCTAACCTCATTTGTACCATGCCTATTTTCTTTTTTCGTTTTCTTTATCTTAATTTAGCCCTCTTGTTTCTATGCATTATATGCATAGATATGCATTGTAAAATGTGATATGACATCAATTTCCAGCACTGCTAGGGTTTTTGCACATGGTGCAAGCTGGTGCTTCAGTGGCATGTTCTCATGTGACATAAATTGAAATCACAGTGGGTCATAATGCAGCACAACAGGTGCACCAAAATGGTTTTAAATGGTTCCTATTCTTTTTTTCTTTCTCTTTTTTTTTTTTTAATCAAGTCAGAATCAAGAACAATGGCAGCCATTAAATTAGTTCTGCAGAGCAGCTGGAAAGAGAGGATCAGGGAAAGGATGTTTTTTGCTATTTGCAATGGGGATGCAAATGCAATTGTACAGTGTAAACCACACATTATTTTTTTTTCTTTCATGTGCTGTGATAAAAGTAGTTTTCTTACCAGTATAACATGTTTCATTAATACAATGTTTAAATAATTAAATACAGCAACTCTGGAGGCGATGGCTAAGATAAAAGTTTGTAGGCAATCCATTATTGTGATCAGACAGTACTTCTTAAAACCCATGGAGATACAATTTCGTAATTTAACTTCTGAAGTTAGTTGTTTAATAAACTATTACATTTTAATATGGTTTTGTTCTTGTCAAAGGGAATGATTCATTTCCCCACTGTCAATTGTTCCAGCTGAAGTTATTAGTGCTTCCAGAGTTGAGGGGTGCTGGGCTCCTGTTTGAACATGACTACCATGCTGTTCCCACTCTCTAGATATTGCCACTGTAATGTTAAATGTGTGATCTTTACTGGTTGTAATTATTTTGTAGGAAAAGTTACTTCCATCATTTGGGTCTTCAATATTGATATATTTCATTAGGTTTAATTCTGTTGGCAGAGAATAAAATACTGGTAAAGGAGTATATCATTAATCGTACTAGGACTAAATGTATATTAGTATGCTCTAATAATGGATGTCCCAGAAAAATACTGGCAAAACCATTAAAAAGAGGGAATATCACAGGAGGGAATATAATAGCAGATAAAGTAAACAATACCTCTGCTGCTGAGTTTGTAATAGTTTTAAACAGATTTTTTTGCTGGAATTTCAATATTAACTTCTTGTTCATTTTTCTTTCTTAAAAAAAAAAAAAAAGGCTTTTAGAAGAAACGTATTCTTTAAAAAATCAAAAATTATTTGTTTCTATTTATTTGTCTCTCCTTTCCTGTGAAGATTTTAGTTATGTGATGTTGGGATGTAGGCTTAATATTGTCTGCTGGGCTCCTTCTTTTGCAAGTTGCTGCCAACTGATAAAATACTGTTAGAGACGAGAGTTGGTAATCAGCTAAATCATTCTCCATATGCCCATCCATTAGTGGTAACAATCAAGCAAGAGTGGTGGATGTTTCCATGCTACTTGTGCACAGAACTGCCGAGGGAGCAAAGACCGGGACAGCTGCACCCACTGTGCCTTGAGCCGATCCCTGCGACTCACCTGCCGTGGAGCCTGTCTCAGTGCGGAGTGGCAGCCCTGTGAAGATTAGGGGGCAAGGGCCTTTCCGCAAGCATCTGCTTATCACTGGCCTTGGTGACACGTGGGATTATTTGTGGCCAAGTCCTTTACCACAGCACTTACAGTTCCAAGATAAAAAACACGCACCAGAGTCCCCACCGCCTCTCCAGCTGAGATGGAAATTGGCATTATTTGAAATTCAAGGAGTTTTTACTGTACACAGGAATAATCCAAATGTGGAACGGGGTTTGTTATTAACTGTAAATCCCCTTTCCCCTAAGAAAAACAGAGTAAATGCAGGAAATAAGCTCCCGTTTATATACCAGAGAGACAATGCTTCATTGTCACTTACATTTTAAAGTCACAAGTGAAAAGTAAATGGAAAGTGGGAGCAAATATCAGGGTTTCAGTGGCACGGATCCTTCCACAGTGCAGTCAATGGAAATCTTTGTAGCTTACTTGCAGCCTAGTAGAGAAGGATTACTTATAAAGAATATTTGATGGTTTATTATTTAGAGAATGTGTTATTCTTTACCCAAGTCAAAAAGGGGGGAAAGCTCTTCACCCCTTTTTTTACCCTAATAATTCTGCACATTTCATATTTATTTACTCTTTACATGGAAGTATTTTAATAATCTTTTAAATATTTTTTCAAACACACAAGAAAGAACCTATGTTAAAATAATTCCAAGTGAGCATTTCCAGAATGCCTGAAGCTTATTGTTACTAGATACTTATAGGGCAGGTAAGATTTAAAAAAGGATCTACAAACAGAATTTCCGTATAAATACTACAGAAATTTTTCTCAGTCCAGCTTAACTCCCTTATTATCAAGTTTTCCCTCACAGAGGAGTATTCCCAAAAACATTATTATTCTCCAATAGTTATGCACAAGTTTTCAGGCAAATCCTAACTTTCCTTCCTTGCATTTTTTTCTTCTTTTTAAATTTTATTTAGGACAACAAGTGCCTTAATCTACATGGTGTCCGACATGGCAAAACCCATCCCGGCTCTCTCTGTATTCCTACAAAGAATTCATTGCAGTGTATGTTACTAAACACCCATAGCCATTCAGGTCTCTATAAATGTAGTCCTCAGCATTGCCCATTCCACTCTTCTATCATTTGTGTTCCAATGAATTTCACTTTTCTTTGACAGTCTCAGAATTTACTGCCTTACAGGATATCATAGGCAGAATGGAATGTACAGTTTTGGCTTCAGAAAAAGTGGCATCTTTTCTATAAGAATCTGCGCAAGTTACAAAACACCACCCGTCCCACACTGATATTATTTTCTGTCTCTCTTTCTTGGACACTATCTCAAAGTCTGACCCAGACAGACATTTTCTTCCAACGCCTAAATTCCATGCACCAGACTTATACCAAGTAAATCACACTGAGCATTTGTTTCTTATTTGTCAATACCATCACTATTTTGTTTGGCATGGGTTTATTTTTCCTCTTGTTCCTGTGACTGCAGAGGTGAGTGCATGCAACCTGTTGCATGCTGCAAAGAGTAGAAACTTGTATTTATTTAAATATTATTATCTCTATTAGCATTTATTTGCTTGTTATACCTTATAAGTTCTACAAAGATATTTTTTGCATAGGAGAATGTAGGTGCAGGGAAAAGCTAATTTGCTATCAATATGCTAGTGTTAGTATAAATGTCTGCCAGCTAAATCTCTTTTTTTCCAAATTGAATATATATGCATAAATTTTTACAAACTACTATATCTTGCATGTGTAATGCTGGAGGTATTCGGTCTGTATACAATAATAAAAACTTCCTTGTGTTTCACAAAGTGGAGACATAAGAAACAATGGGGTTCTTGATACCTATCTATCACTTTTAGCATGATGATATCCTAGACACTGGCATAATAGAGGCATCAGATAAAATAATAATACCCAAATGATGTTTGCAAAGTTGAGCTCGTAAGTGTCAAAGGTGATTTGAAATGGACAAGAGTGAGTCTTAACAAATCAAGTAGGGGCTGCTGGCAATTGTTTCTGTTCTCAGTTCTTATTGAAACTAATATTGGACAAATTGAAAGAGTGATTGCCTTAGAGCCTTTGCAATGTCTTCACCAATCTGTTGCCCATTTCCATAAAAAATGGGAGTGAAAATGGCAGCTGACTTCTTTTGACCTCTCTCAATTTCACTGGAGCTCCTGTTGGAGACTTGAAAAAGCAGTTTTTCAAGCAGGCCATTATCTTCCATAGCAAGTTAGTTGGCAGTTAAATTGAAAAATATCAGTCAAATAATCTGTTTAAGCCTGGTCTGTTTGTATGCACTATAAATGGTAGCAAACCTGCAAAAAAAATTTAAAAAAACAAACTAAAAAAAAAAAAAAAAAATTTAAGAAAAAAAAAGCCAAAAAGCCTTAACCTGAAAATGGATGAACAAGAGGAGTTAATTCCTTTACCAGATTTTTGTTGTTGTTGTTGTTGTTATGTCAGATTCTTCTGCCCCTCTGTCCTCATGATTTGATCCTCAGCATTATAGCAAGATAAGGAGCTACCTGGAGTGTCTGAATCCTAGTCCTCCTTATCTTCCTGACTCACAGGTTTCCACCCTCATGGAATCATTGCCCAAGGGCTCTTTTGCTCCACTTTCCTTGCTAACTCATTCTCTTTCTGTCTAGAATCTTTCCTTAGGTTCACCAAAGTATCACCATTTTCATTCCATAACATAGTTGCAGAAATAGTTTCTTCTTCTAAAATTTAGAATCATGAACTTTGTCTTCTTAGAAACTTGCAATCTAAACTTTTTCTTCTTTACAAAGGCCAAAATATAATATCCACACATATCGCAGATGTGCTGACTCTTAGTTTCCCTCAACTTCCTCTGTAACCAATGACAGAAATTAATTTCTCTTGAAAGAAGGTCAACCTATCTAGTATAGAATTTACTCTTAGGAATTGTGTTTCTCTTCTAGAGTGGGTTTTGAAGAACTGTTCTCCTAACCTATACTTGTCTTTCAGATACTTAAAATTAGGCAGAGAAGTGGATGTTCCATGACTTTGGGGAATCCTTAAAATCCTTGGGACCCTATTCCATGCTACAGATCACTCAGCCTAACTGGGATTACCCAGCAAACACCTGACTGCACCAGGTGAAGAGCTTGAATCCTATTTCCACTGCAGCTGTCTTACATTAAGCTGATTCTTTCTACCTCAACCCCATATTGCTAGAAGATATCAAGACCTTATAGTCTTCTCCTCCCTCCTGCATCATCAGTGTATACATCCTTTATACCCTCTCAGATTATCTTTGGGTTTCAGAGGTTCTCTCACCACTGTTTCTAGCTATTATTCTGCCTGTCTTCTGGTCCCAGATTTCCCTGGCTGCTGTTCAGTCACTAGTCCCTTCTTGCTTTGGGAAGTAGATAACTTTCACTCTCCTCTTTCACAGAAACTAGGCACTTCATACAGATAATCATGATTTCATCTGAGACAGGAACTCCACCTTTTTTGACTAACCATGGCAGTTACACAAGGACTCTTCTTGGCTTAGTTTCATGTCTACAAGAGCCCAAGTGCCCTTTCTTAAAATTACATTTGCTTCTGAACATAATCTTTGCTGCTGTGAGATTTAAAAAAGACTTATTATTTGTCTTTGGAATATCTTAACTGAAGAATTTGGCTGAAATTTCAGGGTTAGAGTGCAGTTTCTGAAAAAAAAAAAATTCTCTTGTAGTGATTTCTGGGTTATTTACTATAAAATGTGATTGCTGTATCAGAAGCAGCTTTTAAAAGAAAAAAAAAACAAGCAAAACAAACAAAAAAAACCCAGATGCACAGTTTTTCAGCAACAAAAAAATATATTCTTCTTTCCTATTGTATGGGTAGAAAGAAACAATTTAAACTTTGGAGAATTCTTCTTACTTTCTTGCCTTCTTCTATTGTGAAGATCCACTGTTTTTAATTAAGGACAAAATTACTAGATGTACTCAGACAAGAGTATCAGACGCATTTGGTTTCTATCAGCAATGATAGGATTATGTTAGGGAAGGAACTGTGTGAACAATAAAGACACTAAAGTTACAAAGCCAGAGACAGTTACAACTGCTGTTTCTGAGACCTATTGGAGATAAGTTATTGACCAACCATGTTATAAAGTTATAATGCCACAGCAGCAGCTCAAGGTTTCTGCAGAGCTATCCTAGTTTCCAGTGGAGTTAACACACGATTATCATGTTACAGCAAAAGAGAGTCTCTTGTAATTGGTAACCCATTAGGTGATGTACTCAGTCAGACCATTTCTCTGAATCCTGATTTCAGAAAAGTGGATCTTCATGGAGGTGCAAAGCTCAGAGGTAAATAACTGTGGTTATGTGTGCCAAGCTCAGAAGTTGACCTATTTTTCTGCCAGTTTTTTCCTACTGTGTAACTTTTCTCCAAATGATTGTTTGCTTCTAATGTCATTTACTTTTATTTTGGTTTGTTGGACTTTAGGACTCCAGGGCTATTCAAATACTAAGGGATAATATAATCAAATTAAGTGTAGGTTCCAACAAACAGTATTCTCCCTTGAAATGCCTTGGTGTTGTCAATCTGCAGAACTTGCAGACTGTATATCATTATTTCACTCTAAGACACCCTTCTATTTCCATGAGTCTGTAATATTAATCTTTTACTTTTCCGTCTGTCCTTCCTAAACTCAGATAATTTTTTTTTTCTATGCTCCCTACAGTGATTCTGAGGAAGACTCAGTTCTGATCAGAAGTTTTCACTAGTCAGAATCAAACTGTGACACTATATTCTCATAATGATGTGTCTGAACCTAAACCAAATCATTGTTTTTATTACTACAATTATTACTTCACTGCATGATGCAATGCATACCTATTTCATATTTGTTTTCTCCAGAATAATGAACAAAACAAAATATACTTTTTTTCTGTGTTTTTAAATCCTGCATCTTCTGCAAGATTTAAATATCAGACTACCATGTCTAGATCCCCTATAAAAACCTTGATACTTAAGGTGAGAATCAGGATACAGACTGGTCCCTTTACTCTCCCTGGGTCCAATTTTTTGATCTTGGTGTTTTGTTTTTCCCTCTAGAAAATGTTCTGCATTCACAGAGGAAGACACAAGGTTTTTTTGCAAGTGTGTAACAGTGAGGATAAAACAGGACTCTGTTAGCTACTGCAGGCAGCTGGGCTGACCAAATTGCTTGCTTTCCAGGACAGCTCCATTCTGTGCCTTTGCAGGTGCTGGGGAGTTAAAAATAGCATGGTTCACCTCTTGGGCAGACATCGCATTAGATTTCAAAATCCTCATCCTTACTAGGAAACAAGAATAAAAGAGCATTGTGGCACACAGCAGCATGGGAGGTAGGGCTGAGAGTGGTTGGAAAGTGAGCTATCTCTGCAAAACTATTGTGTGACCAACTGTCCTCTTACTCCATTTACAAGGCTGTGGTCCAGCAGATTTGCAGTCTCCAGGGTCATAAATCTACACACATAGACTGTTTTCCTCCATCCCATCAGTTCCCTCTCTGTAAAAGTACCATTTCTTCACTGTTCCTCTGTTGATACAAGGGAAGTGGCTGATGCTGAGTGGTAACAAATTGTGACGGTGCTGTGGCCAAGGCATGATTCATTCACAAGCTTGTGAAAGGGTGAGCAGGTGGTATTCTGCCCTCCCCAGGGATGGGTACCAACAACACGGGCCACCAGGGAGTACAACACAGGCCTCCCCTTCTGTCTGTTTGCAGGAGCCATGGCCTGCCTCAGGTGCAGCTTTGAGTACTTTAAGCTGCAGTACTTCGTGGGCGACAGGCTCTTTTCCAAAATGCCTTTCTCACACAGACATCTCGTCTTTCTAGGCCTGCCACCCTTCTTTTTTTCTATTTTCAGAATATTCCTTTTCAGAGGTTCAGTGGAAGCGCAGCAATCCCCCGAATCTGACCTTTATAAAAGAATGGAAAAGGGTAAAAAATACCTTTTTTTACTCTATCCTTTACAGTTCCTTCGTGATTTACAAAAAAAAACAACAGCCACTGAGCTTTCTTACTCTTATCTTTGTTTTATTTTTATCTTTAACACTATCAAATCCTGATACCCCCCTCCTTTTCAAGAAGACTTTTTAGGGAACTTTGCAACTGGAAGTATTCAGAGCTCTTTCTCAAAGGGCTGACTGAGCCTTTTTCTATGTGTTTGTCAAGAATATAAGTCCTGTAAGTGTGTATGGAGGGAAGAAAATAATTAAAGAGTATGACTTAATGTCCCATCCTCCTGTCATTAAATGGCTTCCAATCTTTTGTCCCTTTTGGTCCTAGCAGTTCTCCAGACTCCTGGGGACTTACTTAGGGAAAACATGGAAATCAATACCTGAAACACAAATGGGTTTGAAGGACAGAAAAGATTTTTTTTCTGGTTTATTTATATGTTTAAAGAGACAGCTAGTAAGCACATAGTATACATAGACAGACACATATGTATAACACTTTTAAATTCTTCTATATCCCACTGTCTTCAAATGGGCATGAAGAGGCAGTTTAAGTATTCTAGTTAATAGCACAGATTGATTGTCAGAATTCCAGGCCTTTTTTCCTACATTATATTCAGTTATGGTGTTTTGTGGGTTTTTTTCTGTACTTATAAATGTATATCTGGCATAATATCAAATGCTATGTAAAATTCCATAGATCTGAATTTCACTTCAACTTGCCAGTTGTGTCAACTTTAGATATGACTTTTTTTTTCTCCTACGAAGTCTTGTTTTTAAAATATGGATATAAAATAACAATTAGAGTACTGTGTCAATCAGTGACCACTATTTCAACCTGCTGCTTTCCCTTAGAGCAGCTTATACATTACACTCTATTCATGCTGTGGAACTACCATGCCCTAGAATGAATACAAAATAGGGATAAAAAGCTTTTTGTTTCAAGGCTCCACAAATGTGGAATCAGTTACCAGTTGATTTAAGAACAATTGAGAGCTTTTCATGTTTTAAGATGGAACTGAAACAATACTTCATGATGACTAGAAGTTGTTGTAATTGTTTTAATTGATGTTATTCTAGTGTTATCTTGGTTTATTGTTTATTTATATGCATTTGTTTATCACAGGTCATGCTTGAAAATGGACTTTCATCTCAATTTACATAGTCAGCTAACAAATATATATGTATGTGTATCCGCTACACTTGTTTATATTTGACAGCAAAACCATATGTATTCTACACTTATTTCTTGCCTTTATGTTTGTGCTATCGATTAAGACATCTGAGTTTGATTTCAGCTTGACTTTTAAGTTTTCAGGACAAACCAAACAAGTGTGTATCTAATAATATCAGTCAAATTATTGTTTGGCTCCCAGAGCACAAATTAAGTTAAAGCATTGACTAAGCACATATTACTGTGCTTTATAAAGCAGTTCACTCTTTATTTGCAGGGTTTTGCTCCTGTGCTCTGTTGTCTTTTAGCAGCATTAGCATTCAGAAATTATTTCTATATCTCTAAAGGCAAATGATGTATTAAAAACAATGATAACATCACTTGTAGAGAAATCCAGTCTAGTGTCAAGCATTTATTATCATAGCTGATAAAGTAATGGCATGTTTAATTTACACTCCCTGTGAATGACAAATATCTATGTAAGTATTTGTGCCTGTCTTTATATATCTAGCAAGTAAACTAACGAATATGTAAGAGGAATAGAAAGGATGAGCAAGTCATTATTTCATCTGTTTCATTTACAAACTCAGAAGTCACAAATGTGCAGCTGGGAAATGTGTTTCTCTCAAAGCTTCAAACCTGTGACATGTTAATTCATACATAATTGCAGTCACATGGTCTTCCTCAAGGGCATTAGCTCTGTATTCCCAGTGCAGTACACTCACCTGTAATAGAAGAGTGGACAAAAGTGATTTTCATAAATCAGATAAAACGACTCAATAAATCCTAAACATCTTTCATCATTTCTAACAGAAAATGAGCTTAGTTATGTAAGCAACATTTTTTAAATTTGAATGGTCTTTGGAAACTGTCAGGTGAGAAAATAAAGGGCAAGGCTACGTTACTTTTGGTTGTAGAATCTGTCAGTTAAAGGTTGCACAGCCCTGGACCAAACAGTCCTCTGACTTGCATCCCATGTTGTCTGCGGACGACCTTATGTCAGGACACTAAATATTTCCATTAAACAAGAGCACTTTTCTACTGTGACAGTCATATGATAACATAGCCTGTGTCATTGTCTACATGCAGCTGTTTGCAAAAATGTAGGCTTTCTCCCGAAAATATTGTCTTTGGTACTCTGTCTTCAGAGTGAATAATACAGTATGAAAGGAACCTGAAGGAGCCGTTAGGGTCCATTGTGTCAATCCAGCTGCTACACATGCATATTAAGTCCACATTTAAAAGTGCTTGTGAAGCTTTTTCTGTTTGTTTTGTTTTGCAATCCATTTCCAAGCATACTTCTTTCTTTTTCCTTGTTGGAATACCTAAACTACTCTGAGCTAGATTTTTGACAAATTCCAATTTAAGTTGAAAACCCTTTTAGTTAAACAAGAGAAATATTTTCTTTTTTTAAAATCAGGTGAAATTTAGGAAAAAAAATCACAAAGATTTGGTTCCAAAAAAATTTATTTCCATTGGTTACTAAAAAAAGCATCTTGTCTCATCTGAGAGCTGATTGTCAGGCTCCAGTCAGCTTTGTATTCAGTCTCCTGAAAGTAGGAATTAGAATGGAAACCTGACTGACCCTGAATATAGGTATTATTGTTCAAACAACCACAAATTTCTTTTCATAAGAACAGTAGTCAAGTATCATATTAATTCACTGTAGACATATATTTGTCATCCAGAATTTCATATTTCTAATAATTCATTTGCTAGAATACTTTGAATTCAGAGAATCAATCTCGTGAGTGTAGCATAAGTACAGCATCACAAATGAGAGTGCCAAATTTAAACTGTTTAGTCTGGGAATTTATTGCTGGCACTGGAATGGGTGTTGGCAGAACATGTCCATATAGGGGTTCGTTCAGCTACTTCATTTCCAGTCTATGTCATTAAGCAGTGGTTTGAGGACACTTAGTATTTCAATGCAGCAGACAACAAAAGGAAAAACAGCCCCCTTTCTCTTTCTGTTTAATTGTGTATTGGTACCTCAGAATTTTGGCTTAAATACTGATCTGATTTGCATTCATACATGGGAATTGCTTAGAGTAATTGTAAAAGTTTGTCATTAATACAAACAGCCAGTGTCCTGGATTTTGATACTAGTCCTAATGCTCATTTCACAGATACTGATGAACAGTGCTTTTATCTTGAGTTTTAACAGCCCAAGTTACATATAGAGTGCTGATTGAGCAGGTAGTATAGGGCATGGGGATATGTGTTCCTGAAAGAAATTTACTTTAGCATTTGCCATGCTCCAAGCAGAGAAAATGTGTGTTTAGTGTATAGACTGCACTTTTACTAGTTAATGGAAAGTATGGAGGTGAAGCCTCAAAAGAGCTTTTAGTGGGTTGACCCTGGCTAGACACAGGCACCCACCAAAGTCACTCTCTCACTCCCCTCTGCAACTGGACAGAGGAGAGAAAATATAATATAGGGTTCATGAGTTGAGATAAGGACCAGGGGAGATCACTCACTGATCTCCATCATGGGCCAAACAGACACAAAGTGGGAGTATTAAATTTATTACTAACAGAATCAGAACAGGAGAATGAGAAGTAAAATAAATCTTAAAAAACACCTTTCCTCCACCCATTCCTCCTTCCCAAGTTCTACCTCCTACCCCCCAGTGGTACAGAGGGATGGGGAATGGGGGTTACGGTCAGTGCAGTCACAGGTTGTTTCTGCTGCTGCTCGGAGAGAGGAGTCCATCCCTTTATTCAGCATGGGGTCCCTCCCATGGGAGAGAGTCCTTAATGAACTACTCCAGTGTAAGTCCATCCCACAGGCAATAGCACTCCATGAACTGCCATAATGTGGGTCACTTTTCCATGGGGTGTAGTCCTTCAGGCACAGGCTGCTCCACCATGGATCTCCAACAAGGCAACAAGTCTTACCAGAAAAACCTGCTCCAGCTGAGCTCCTCTTTTCACAGGTCAGCAGTTCCCTGCCAGGGCCCTGCTCCAGCTTAGGCCTTCCAAGGGATCACAGCCTCCTTCAGGCATCCACCTGCTCTAGCATGGATCTCCTCCACAGCCTGCAGGTGGATTTCTGTATCCCTGTGGTCCTTCATGAGCTACAGGGGCACAATTGCAGGGGAACCTCAGCTCCAGTGCCTGAAGCACCTCCTCCCCCTCCTTCTACACTGACCTTGGTGTCTGCAGAGTTGTTCACGTGTTCTCACTCTGCTTTTCTCTGGCTGCAATTTCATCTGCCCAGTAACTTTTTATTTTCTCCTTCCTAAATATGTTATCACAGAGGTGTTACTCTTGTTCCTGATTGGGTCAGCCTTGGCCAAGAGCAGGTCCATCCTGGAGCCGGCTGGCATTGGCTATGCAGGACATGGGGGAAGCTTCTGGCAGCTTCTTGCAGAAGCCACCCCAGTAGCCCCCTCCCTGTCCCACTACCAAAACCTGGCCATGCAAACTCAATACAGAGCTTCAGAGACAAACTCTGCCCTTGCCTGCAGCACACTGCAGAAAGGTGTCAGGCACACCAGACACTACTTAGACCCAAGAGTCACCCTATGTCTTGAAGATATGAAAACTTCTGTTCCCAGCTGACAACCTAAATGCACACCAGTCACTGACTTCACTGAGGATGGTAAATGTGGTCACCTCTCTAAACGCATTAGGCAGATACATCTCAGTATTAATTTAAGCCTAGAAAACACATCTCTGCATTTTCTCTTTCAGATGAAGACATGGATTACTGATAGGGCAAAAAAATTTAACAATAGCAAATAAACTTCTCATTTTACTGCACAGGGTCAGACAATCAGAGTGCTAATTACCAGCAAACATACCCCATTGCAGGTCATTCAGCCCAGTCTTTTTTTCTCCTTCCCTCATTGTGTCAGGATTGATTTCATTAAACTTAAACCGTTGATGACAGATCGACATTAAGTCTGGCCTTAAAATCCTGCAGCGAAGGTGATTCTGGAAAACTTCTAGGTGGTTTGCTCCATGTCCTAACTGTTCCTGCAGTTGTACAGTTTTTCCTAATATGTAACCCTATTATCTATGTTGCAGCTAACGTCCATTCCTTCTTGTTTTGTCCCCAGTGACTAATGAGAACAATTGGTCCCTTTCCTCTGGGTAACACCCCTTTATGCAATTATCGAGAGTTATTATGCCTCCCTTTTGGTTTCTGTTCTCTAGCCTGAAAATATCACAGACTCTTAAGCTTTCCTCCTGGGCCTTATTTTCAACATCTTTTATCATTTTTTTATGTTCTTCTCTTAAGTCCTTTTTATTTGTCTGTATCCTTTGAAAAATGTGGTAGCCCAAACTAAAAGCGGCTCTCTGGATGAAGCTCAGCCGAATCAAACAGAGTGGAAAAAGTGTCTTCCTTGTATTACACATGATGCTCCAATTAACACAACCTAGCATAGCATTTGTCTTTTCTGTGACAGCATTGTCTTTTTTCCTTGTTCAGTATATTGTCCGTTATTACTACTAGTCCTTTTGCTGGAGTTTTCTGATCTAACTGGTTATATCTGTAACTTTGATCTTTCAACTCTTAAGTTGTTCCACCATCTGCTTTCAGTTTATATACAGCCACATGTGCTTCCCATACTTATTTGTATGTGGCTTTGTGTTGTCTGAATCATTGTCCTAGTGCCACCAATGTTAGCCATTGGAGTAATTTTGCTATATTATCTGTAGGATGGATTTGTTCCATTAACTGAATACTCCCATCAGCAATACCAAAGCCCTATCAGAATCTTATCTCCACACCATCTCAACTATTACTACTGTGTTTTTAGGGATTAAAAAATTATATATTTCCTTGGAAAAGGAAGATTTCTTTGTACATAGTTAATCAATGATCCATGAAAACTGCAAGGAGGCAAGGGTATAATTATGCAAAACACAAATTTTCTTGTTTGCATGGGTTTACAGTATTTTGTTGTGGTATCTCCTTCCACCTTAATTATAAAATCAAATATCCAGCAGTCTTTCACCACTTGGAGTTTCAAAACCTCATTTCAGAAACCTGGACAGGTGATGTTCCAGAAGCAGCATATGCATGCATCTGCAACACACCTGGAAGGCAGACAGGAGGTAATGCAGCCACTATTGAATTCCAAATCAGCGACTTTGTAGGACTAGCTGGCATTAAAGTCTTGAGAGACCATTTTGTGTTGGAACTGCTACATTATTACTCTTCTGAAACCCAGATTTGGGGATTGCAGCTCAAGTTTTCAGGACTTCTCTTTCTTCAGCAGTAAATGTGGAAGACTTCATAGCCCCAGAATGGATCAAGGAAATACTCTTCAAATCAGATTTTTAATAGAACAATATTTGTCAAATTTTGGAAAAACATACAGACTCAGCAAAGTGATATTTTTCTCACCATATCTTACTTTCTTAGGAGCTCTCTGCACACATTCACAAAGATTCCTGAAGTACCTTCATTTATCTACATGCATCTGAATCTTTCTAGGTGTTTTTGTGGTATTCTTGATGCAGAGGAGGGCTCAAAAATTCCTTTTACTCTTACTTGATGTTTTATTTCTCTTACTTTTTATTGTGCATGAAATAATGCTTTTTGTTTTTGCTGGACTAACAAATATTTGAAATGTTTCTTTATTTCCTTTCCCCTCTTAGCATCAACTGGAACACTTTGCAGAGGTTTGTCTTCCTCACTTGCTCAAAATGCATTCCCAGGACCAGACAAGAGCACACTGTGCCTGCACGCAACCCACACCAGGGCCTTGGGCAGCCTGCCCAAAAATGCCTGGCAGGGTCCTAACCACCTACTTACATATTAATACCACCTAAGAAAGCCCCGTGTGTTGGGGCTCACGGGATGTTGCATGTGCTAAAGGAGCGTGTTTTCTGCCCAGACATTTGCTGGGTGCAGAGGAGGGTCTGGCCCATGGGAAAATCATGGGGCACCCCTCAGAGATAGGGTTGTTCCTCTTCATAGAGGTGAAATTGCCAGCATGGTCAGATTCAGGCATTTTAGAGCGAGGAGTGAGATACCCAAGTTATGAGATTTTACAGTATATTAATATATGTATATACTTACACATGTTAATATTTATGATATAAATTTCTACTGTATAGGATTGTAGAGGATTACTAGGAGGAAAGACAACTCTTTTTCTTTTTTATTTTTCTTTTCCTTTACCTTCTTCTTTCTTTTTCTTTCTTTTCCCCTACTTCTTTCTCTTTTTTTTTTTACTTTTTCAAAGTAGAAAAAGAGCAAACAAAGTCTCTCTTGCTGTATTGTCATTCTGGAAGTACAAAGCAGCACTGAGGTTTCTGTAAGAAAATGTTGATAACTCCATATGGTAGAAAGTCCACGTAAACGATGACTTTGAACAGGCCACATGCTGAGATAGTGACACTAGGTTAGTGTAGCTATCCCCTCTAGCACAGCTGTAACTTATGCCAGCAATAAAAGCTTTCTGATGCTGTGTTATTCCCCAATTCAAAAAGAAGAAGAATTTTTATCAATAACAGTACTTTTAGATTAATATAGTTGCTTAAACATTAAAGCTTCTGCAGCATAGCATTTAACAGCATAGAATTTAACACCATAGTTAAAATAAAAACCATGAATAAACACCCCACCTCAGATTGACATTATATTATAAGCCAGTCCTAATACAAATCTGACCATTATCTTACCACTCTCTATGCCAATAACATTGCCTGTAGGAAAAAAATGTTTCCTTGTACAGTGGGTATTTCAGACCCAATTCTCCCAAATGAGAGTGGGAGTGAAACCCAGTGTACTGACTCACAGTAAAGATCTTTTCAAGTCTGAGGAAAATGTAACTCCCAGAATAAATTACTGTACACAACATTTTCTTTTGGGCCAGTTAGCCAGTTACTACTTTGCAATAATCATTCAAGTGCTCTTATCTCCTGTTCTAAAAGGCTTGCTTTGACATGTTCAAACATTAACTGCTTGTTACAGGAAGACTTACTTTCCAGGAATACAAAGATTCAGTCTTTCATCAAACTGTTCATAGCGGTACATTTACTCTCCCTGAAAAAATTGTTTCTGTTGATATAGTTCAACTACACTGAAGAAGAAGTTCAGTTATGAGCAGATGGTTAGGATGACTGACTGCAAGCCAGGGCTAAGAAATTACTAAATATTTCTGGTGTTAAGAGCTCTGTAATTTCTCTATATATTTCACTTCTGATTCTTTAGCCATTTTATTCCTTAAAAAAAAAAATAGGGGCCAGGAACTATTTCAAGATGTCGTCCGTCCCTCCCCCCCCCTCCTTTTTTTAACTGTATTTTTACAATCTTCTATTTATCGGAGAATTTTTCAGCAGCAGGAGAACCAAAAAAAAGTTTTGTTCCATGATGTGGGAAATAGTTCTCCAGAAACAGGACTGAGATAGAAATCTCTCTCATTTTATGAGCATACAAGAAAATACTCTAAAGATGTATACGAGCCTCTTCATTTTCAGACACTTCCTCTGACTGATTTTAGACAGCTAAAGCTTTAAGTCTTTACTGATGTCACTCTTGGAAGTTTTGTTCTTAACATATTAGGACTGATGAATAAGGCATGGGACATTCCACAATATCCCAACTAGGGGATTATGCAGCTGGACAGAATTATCCCTATTATTTTGGGGCTTTAAATGATGATATATCTTTTGATAAACCTTCTTGTTATAGCTGAGCAGTACAGACATTATAAGACATAAATAGAGACATAATGGGACAAAATAATTCCATGAAAATAATATTTTAATTTTGAACAAATGTGCCTTTAGCCAGAATGTTTATGAGATGTCTTGTGTTTACTGCAAAATGGAAATAGAAAATGATTTTTGAATTCTGAAATATGATGGTTTACAGTAGAAAACCTGACTTTGAGTTACTTCCACTCAGAGAAACACATGATATGTTCTGCTCCAACTAACCAACATAACAATATTGAACGCCAAATTTTGAATATCAAACACTCACAGTGAAGTGTTCATAAATGATACACCTTCATTCAGGGAATAATTCTGAATAATAAATCTAAGAAAGTAATAAACTACCCTTGTACAATTCACAAATAGAAAAAAGGAGATGAGATTTGTCTAACAAATTATTTGGAGTGAATTATGCATCCAGCAGCTACCTGAGTCCCTAATCTGTATTTTCTAAAATTTATATGAGATGTCTCCTCTAAAGATTTTGCAGTATAATTACCTAGATCAGCCATTCCCCAGCTGGATCCTCTATGGCAGCATCAGTGTGCTTATGTATTCCTGGATGAGACTGCTTTATACACTGTTTCCTTATGCCACTTCCATATTACCTTTCTAAGCAGATTTGTCACCTGTTCTGGGAGACACGGTGGCCTCCATTTCCTTCAGTGACCTAAAATAATTAAGAGCTAAATCTCCTGTCTTCAAGTACTTTTGCATATGCTTAAATTTATGCACATGAGTAATTTCATTGATTTTAGTGGGTCTATCCATAGGAGTACATTTAAGAAAACTTATTTGAAGTTGTGGGCTTTTAAGAGATTTGTCTTCTAATGTTACATGCTTCCTAATTTATCAGTCAATAGTTTATTATTGCTTAGCAATGTCCAAAACATAAACTACTAACCGAAGGACCCATGAGTTATTGATAATAATGTCCTCAATAAAATTAACTGACTTTGCTTGCATTTATATAATTATTTCCAAATATATGTTTGAGAGTTACATTGAAATATATGAAATCAGAAAAAGACTCGCGTGTTCACAGTCTTCTTTTGCGTTTGAAAGGTACTTTGGATCAGACTCCCAAAAAACCCTCAACACTTCATTGAAGTTTACAGAGGTGCTTGGTAGTAAATTTGGCTCTGAGCATTAAGAAAAATTGTGTATTTTTTCAGCCATCTACGGAAGTAACATTGACACCAGGACAAGTATAAATGAGGATGGCTGTGATGTATTGCACTGCTTGTAACCTATATAGACAGCACTGAGTGCAGCAGTCAGCCGGAGTTGATTTTTGGAAGGGGGAGTTGGAAGGAAAATCTAAATGGGCTACCTGTTAAGAACAAGAAGCTTTTGATTTAGGAAATATTAAAAGTGAGTTCCTGGATTTTATTCCTGACACACACCCAATTAATATATTTTCCAAAACCAAGACAGCATATTTGCAGGATTTATTCAATATTAATGGAGGTATTAAAGGGGATAAACTCCTACCTGTAAGATGCTTTTATTTTTTTTCACAGGTTTTGTTTCAAAAATACAGAAGATATTTCTGACTTAATTGATCAAAAATGCTTTTCTTCTGGAAACAGTGCAAAATATCTTCTTTTCAAGGCAAGTGACTGTGGGGACTGGTGAGAGAGACAAAGAAAGGTAATATATGCTAAAAAAAGTGCCAGAATTTGAGTTGGAAATAAAGCTCCAGCATGACATGCATTTTGATATTGTTCATACAACCCTTCAGAACTTTTATTTCTTCATTTGGATGCATACAACTAGTAAAAATGTCTGTTACAAGTCTTTTCTTCCTGTTACTTTTCCGAATTTCTTGGAAAGGGTATTCTTCAAAATTGTTTATGATTGAAATTTAGAAATTTCCACTTTTAGGAAACCTCACACAAAAATAAGGTTATTGATTAAATAATTTCACTAATTCAATAAAAAGTGTTCAGAATAAATTATTTCTTTTTAATAGGGATTTTTTTGAGAAATGTCCAGATATAATACAGCCACTCAAAAAATTTATTTTTATTCCAGCTGCAAAGTTCATCTGCTCTCTTACAATCATAATTATATACATATTTTAATTACCAGAAAAATTACTAGAAAAGACTAGGCTTATTGTAAGAGAATAATTATCTCCTATTTGTAAAAGTATTTCATTTGAAGAAATTTTTTAGTAAAGCAAAAAAAACACAAAAATCACTACAATGCTTTCTTATGTATGCACCTTTCATACACTTAAATTCTGATTTAAAAAGCCACAAACTATTTACACATTATCTCCTGGTTCTTTAGATGGAGTACTGAACAAAGAGTACTAAGACCCCTCCCAACAGGTTGACCTTTCCCCTGTGATCTAACCTTACCTTCCTCTCTTTTCTTCTTTTTAATAACTGCGGGGACACCATTTATCAGATACAAGAGGAATACCTTACATAAGGACACATAACCCAGGACTCATTTTAATATTCATGAGGTCGGTCGCTGGCTTTATTAAGAAATTCAAGTAGGTAGTGAACACTGGATTGCATTCCTGCATGATATATCCTTTATCTGCTTGTTAAAGTGAAGCATTACTAATGCAGTTTTAGCTGCTTCTTCTTTGGAATTGAACTCCTTGGTAAACATGTAATACATGTTCTAGATTCTCCAGCATGCGTACCTACGTTAATAACCACAACTATTTATAGTTGGTACCAGGATCCTAAAGACATGAAAGCTTCCAGACCCAGCATGTTAGCTTTGACCCCACTGAAAGAAAGAAACACAAAAATTTAGAAAATTCTCCCCTAAGTCAAAATCTAGAGGTTCATTTCCCACATTGGATTTTTTCTCAAAACTCTAGGAAAGCCCACATTCAAAAACCATGAGTTAAAAAGGAAACCCTTATTGTTACTGGGTTTTTTTCTGACCAAATCTTGACATTTTCCAATTGTATCTCTCTACAAAACAAGAGAACATTTTAGGAAAAAAATACAATTACTACATGAAAGGAAACAACATTCAAATGTTGTTAATTAAATGAGGGAGTGGATGTCAATGTTAATGTGTAGGTACATAAAAAGAACTTTATTTTACAGATGTATGACAGGGCTCCCTGAAGAACACAAGTTTTTCTATATTAATTCCATGGTAGTTGAAAGCTACATAATCAAAAACACCTTCTAAGTTTGGCAGAAATATAACATTGGCTGTTTAAAATAAAAAGTCTGTATGGAAAGTTCAGTTTTGTTTTGGTTTTGTTTTGTTGGAGTTTTTTTTTGTTTTTTTTTTAATTCCCCTAGGGTCATTGTGGTGAAGGAAATATTTTTATCTAGGCCTCAGGAAACGGTGGTCTGGCTAGTGACTGCAGTGCTGCGGGTGGTTACATGCCCGGTATTCACTCAGGGCAAAGCATGCCATCACTTATGTCTGCCCCTAAACTCCTGGACTACAAGAACTAATGCCAATATCCACCTGGAAATACCCAGTGTGGAAGCTACGACCCTGAAACAACCCTTCAGACTCAAGTGAGGTGAGTCAGAAATGCACAAGGCAGTGGTGTGGATAAGCAGAACCATACTGAGTTAAATTTCAAACAAGTATTCAATGAGAGGCCATCACATACCTTGCTTATTTAAATGAACTAAAGCGACAAGGAACACAGAGTTCTCTGATGGAATCTTTGTGCTTTTCAGGTGAAAACTTACAGCAGAGGCAGTGTGGCATCGTGAAGTTAGGAAAAATCTGGCAGATTTTCTGAAACTAGTTTTACAAGTTTTCGCTCCTGTTTTCAGGACTTTAAAGGTATTTTTCACTTGCCTCTTCTAATACGAGGAAGTAAATTTCCTATCTCAGACCTGAAAATTGTTACAGCTATAGATCTCTCTGGGTTCTTCTGCTGTAATTCTGCCCATTCCAAACACCTTACAAACTGGTTGGCTTTTTCTTGGCTGCTTCAGAAAATATGGAATGAAACTGTTGGCATCAGCTGTCAGGCTTAGGGTACACACAGTTTCTTAACTCCCAAAGGGCTTTCCATATATAAAGTTCACTTATAACACCATTTATGAGTTTAATCAACACTCTTGCCTCTGATAACCATTCAAACACATGCAGGCAAGTATCTTTCTGTTTTCCCTTTCTCTTCTATACTGATGGATTTCATTTAGGAAAATACTTTTAGAAGGTGTTATATTTCAGCTTTTCTTTTCTTTGTGTATTCCATTTTCAAGGTACTTCTTATCATGTTACAGTTTAATTTTTTCTGCAATTCATTTTTTTTTAGTTAGGCATTTTTCTGCAAGAAACTCCCAGCTTCCAAGCCTATCAACATTGCTCTATCTTTCACCTTATGCATCATAAAAAAATGACAAAGTGCACTCTATTTTCTCTTTCTGTTGGTGGCTATCCTCTATCTTTACTTATAGATGTAGCCTTGTTTTCATTTTTTATTAACTTTGCAAGATGTCAGCACTCATCTCTTATATAAGTCACACATACTTGAAAATACTACAGGAATCTCAGAGCAAAATCTTACAGCTGGTCAGCAATAAACTTTTTTGGGTGTGTGAGGGACATGGAGAGAGAGGAGAAATATGGTTATAAGATTACAGCTGATACCAGGCATAATTTTTACAACTGGCCAATACATTGAACTATTATTTCCATGCAAAACCACTTAAAAATGATACAGTGTGTTAAGAACAGATGATAAAATAGCCTATATTCTCGTTCACCTCTTTATTTGCCAAACCAAGACTTCCTACTAAAAAAGGACTAGTGTCTGGCAAATTGCCTGGCTATCAACATTTGGTGTCTAGCTGGTGGTATGGGGAGCTGAGCTTTCACTGTAGTTGTGAAGGATTAGCAGCAACTTTGGTAGTGCTAGTGGTAGACCACCAAGAGTATGAGAATCAGACTTTTTTTTTTTTTACATTCACTTTGCCTCAGACTTCATTTTGCTTTCTTCGAACACTTCAGACAAAACTACTCAGTAGTATCCAACAATGATTCCAGGGAGATAATCTTGTTTTGTATACATTGAAAAAATTCTGGCAGTCTTTCCTTTGAAGCACTCCAAGTCTTCTGTGCCTGAGAGCAAAGGCTTGAAATATTGAAAGGATTCATAACACTGATGTAAATCCAAACCCATTCTAACTTGGACAAGTAAGGAACTTTCGGGAAAACATTTTCAACCGAGGTTTCACAGTGTTACAGACTCATGTATGTTGAAAAGGTCTTCAGGAGGTCTCTAGTCCAACCTTCTGCTAAGAACAAGGTCAACACTGAATTCACAAGCCAGGTTGTCAGGGCAGATTCCAGAGCATCTCTGGGCAACCTACTCTAGCTCTTTATTTTCTTCACAGTTAAAAAGGTTTTTCCTTATATACAGTCAGAATCTCTCCCATTCCAGTTAAGCCTATTATCTCTTGTTCCCTTGCCATGCACCTCAGTGATAGACTTATCTCTCCAATCTTCATAGCCTATTCACAAGTGGCTCTGAGGTCCCCCTGCAGCCACCTCTTCAGACTGAACAAAACCCAACTGCCAAAGATATTCTTTACAGGACATGTGCTGTAGCCCCTCGATGATAATTATTTTTGTCTTGCTTGCATTTGCATTTGGTTTGCAAAACCAAACACGGTATCTGGATGTAGCCAAGTATAGGAGAATAATCAATATATTCTCAAAATACCACTAACACATTTAGTATAGAACCATAGAAGAGCCCCGGCTGGAAGGGTCCAACCTTTCATTTTGCTAAAGAGCCCAAGACACCATTAGCTTTCATGACCACCAGGGTGGTCATAAAACTGCTGGTTCACATTTAGGCTAATTCTGCCCAGAACATTAACAAAGCTGCTCCCAAGACAGTCAGTCCCAAACCTGCAGGGAATTAGTCCACACACACACGTGCACACCTATCCCACTGAACTGGGATGGGTATTTAGGAAGTAAGCAGGAAGTCCTTACCCTCTGAGGTAGGGAGCCAGGCAATGGGCATAGCCAGTAAAATCAGCACAGAAAAGACATACAAATAAATCAGAAGGAGATCTTCATGGGTAGAAGAGAGATCAGGACAGTTTAACGGTGTCTAAGCCCAAATAAAAATTCTGAGATTGTTACTCTGAACAGTGAATTGACAAAAGATTTCACAGCTGAGTAAAAATGGAGTCAAGTTAAAGGACCACTTATAAGGAAGACATTGAACATAGAAGGCTGTGGCAGCTTGGAAGTTAGAGAGAGAGGGCATCAAGGTACGGGAAAATGCCATGTGACATCTGTAAAAACAAATAATATGTGAATACATAAACAAATACAAAACATTATTCATATTTTATAGGCAATTTTTTTTTTGAGTTCTTGGCTATGTCATTAGAGCTTTTGGTTATGCTTAATGTGTATCATTACAGTCTATTTTGTATTTGCACCTTATCACATACTGCTATAAGTGGATTACTTTAAATTCCAAATAAAACTAATAGTAACCTATTTCTCCACCTTAGTTTTATTGACAAACAATGCAGTATCAGCAGAGCTCTCTGAAGGAAACTCAAAAGCTTAAAGGCCTTTGGCCTTCTTTTTAAACTGAGATTTTCTTTTAAAGGAAATACTGAAATAAAGTTTTTTACCTTTCAATTTCCTCCTGCTGTAATCAGGAGTCATAATCTCTGGCTTCTTGAAGAGCAAAATTTGTTTAGACCATTCACAAAGGTTACTATTTTATGCACACGAGTAATGCAGCCTCTGTACGTTGAATGTGATGTTATGTCTAGAAATCTTATGCATAAGATTTAACTTCAAAGATATTTCTGAACTTAACTTATGCATATCTTTGCACTTAAATTTTATTTAATAGCTTGTCAAACATATCCAATTTGTTTGTGTTTTTCTGTTCTCTTCTCCATACTTGGAAGGACTTTTTACTGACTTCACATTGGTAAAACAAGTATTAAGTTTATTAGCACCATCCACAGTTCTGTGATGAGAGAAAACAAAAGGCTGAGGGAAGGGAAGGGACGGGAAGGGAAGGGAAGG
>JAWWES010000001.1:87572196-87582365 GCA_035583135.1 Lophotriccus pileatus
AAGAAAGAAAGAAAGAAAGAAAGAAAGAAAGAAAGAAAGAAAGAAAGAAAGAAAGAAAGAAAGAAAGAAAGAAGGAAGCCCTGTATATAGCAAATTCCCATCTCCGTTTAAACTCGTAATGGGTTCAGGCACTGAGGCATTCACAATGTGGAACATCAACTACTACTTCTCCATTTGGCCCAAAGTCCTAGGAGTTAATTCCCTGTACTGCATGAAGTGTCAGAGTAATTACCGCTGATCAGCCCTATTTCTCAGCATTCTGTCCTGGTTTGAGAGGCACCCTGTTTATTGATGCACCGCCACCTCATCACAATGCTTTCATTCAGGCAAGCTGCTTAATCGAAAGGGCTTGGACAATGCAGGATTTTCAAAGAGAAGTGGAAAAAAAATTAAAAGTAGCCAAGTAAAATAAAGTGAATGGTAAAGAAACCTGAAAGCTCTACAAAATATTTCCTTATGTCAACACTTCATTTCAATAGATTTTAAAACACTTATTCATTTCCAAAAGAAGGTACTGTGAGTCTTTTCTGTGGTGACTTAACTACATTATCACATCTTTTTGAAGATTTTTAAGAACACAGTGCTGGAAGCCCTCCTTGAGGAATGTTTATCAGGTTTTGTTCTGTTTATACACAGGCAATGATTGTGTCAACTTCATGAGCCACAATACAAAGAAACATTTTTTAAAGTTTTTGCCTCTGTTTTAAAGACACATTCATATTACTTGTCATTTCACCAAAATGAATTAAGTACTACTTGAGCCAAGTATTTTGGCTCCACACAAGAGTGGCTTCTAGTTCTCTTTGGCAGGATGCCACTTTATTCATTTTTATTTCAAACACAATATGAAAATTTTAATTTTATTATTGTATATATGATGGCTTATGGATAAAGCCTACACTGTGACTAATTCATGCTCTTCCTCTCCTTCTACTCTCTAAAATTCCTTCTCTGAATTTTAGAGAGCAGTAGAAAGTTTCACAGAATTCCTTTCAACTGAAATATTATCAGGCTTTGAGTGTTTGTTAGAGAAGATGGATTCATTTGGGCTAGCATTTTCACTTAGAACTCAGTGTTTTCCTAGATTAAGTTGCTTTTGGGTACTTGTAGGTCTGTGGCTACCTAGACTGTCATAATTTTTTAGTTGATTCTGCTTTGCCTGTAGGAGTGTAATAGGTTGCCATATGGAGGGGGAAACAAACAGGTAATGACAAACATGAATGTAGGAAAACTGGTTATCTAACTATTTCCTGAGATTCTTTTAATGACATCACCCCCCTCAGTGGCTTTGTTTCATTAAAAAAATAATGTTTCATAAGTTGTTCAGCAGTGTTGTTGAAAATATCAGAATAAGACTGCTACAAGTATTCCAATGTCCTGTTTTACTGTTTCCTCCACCATACTTTAAATCTGCAAATTTCTTCTTGTGCCTTGTTTACTGTTGATATTTTCTGGCTGATTGGATAGGAATGACATTTTGACAATTTACTGTAGCAGTAAGCACTGTACAAACAAAAGGTGCTGATGAAAACTCAGAACCCATTATTATGTAAATTATGGCTGACTAACAGAGATTCCATCTCCCAGTCACCATCATTGAGACCAGTTTTACTCAATGATAATAATTTTCATGATTGCAGTCTTCAGAGAGATCAGAAATATGCTCTAGCTGTTGCATTTATCTACAGCGGGTACTTGACCCTTAATTAAATTCTGAAACTTTTTTATATAATGAGGTAAAATACAGCTGACACTTCTATTCAAATAAAGAGCATCAAACATAGATCTACCAAATAAGATAAAGGTATTTCAGACTTACCTTGTTGTAATGCTAGCAAACATGAAGACTATAACATCCTTTGAAAGAGAGCTTTAAGTTTAAAATACAAAAAAAAAAAAAAGCATTCTGTTGAGCAATTTGAATGTTGCACTTCAGTGCTGTGTCTGCTGAATGCTGGGCTTGCTCTGCAGAGTGGTCTTGAACTTTATATTAAAATATGCACGAAAGGAAAAAAAATGAACAAGCTTTGAGTATATAGATGATGTTGCTCCCATATATTATTGCAGTCATCAGTGCAAAAAGATTATAAGGTAAAATAATATGTTAGCTAATGTTCATCATCAAGTTTCATAAGAGAGCACTCTCCCAAATCTTGAAAACTGTTCTTTATAAAACTGTTCCTCCTAAAAACAGACTAGAAGCAACTCCAGGTGCTGCACTACTGACCTAGTGTTCTGCTGCTAACAGAAACAAAAATGATTAAACACTGTGCAAGCAATCAATTTGGCATATGACTATGTATATATGTTTCAAAAACAAGACTGAGGGAAAGGGAAACACTGTAGAGAAAAAGAGAATGGGGCTTTTCATTTAATATTTACATTTTTTAAGATAGCTCTTTAAGCTTTTGGTATTTCTTTCCCCTCTCTTCCCCACTCTTCTCACCAGTTTTTCAAATGAGAAAACAGCCAGTCCAGATAAACAGCAACAGTCCCGGTAAGCAGTAACAGTCAAGCTAAAAAAGTAGGATATCATAAAAATGTACATTCAGTATTTCTTTAGACATAGTACTTTGCTAAACTGTCAGTTCATAGAACCAATGAGCTAAGAAAAGTAATTACTTAAGTGAATTTCATGAAGAGTAGAAAGATGATTGTGCCACATTAAATAACAATTGTATCCTTAATGATGTGTTGTACTATAATACAAACATCCTTCTGCCATTATATGCAGTACAATATACCTTTCTAATTACTCTGGTGGCTTCCTCTGCCTTTATTAAGATGCTGTGCTTTCAGAGACTATACGAGTATTATATGAGCTTTTCTTAAAAAAAATACAGTGAGTGCAGCTGCATGGCCATTGATAAATTGCTTATAAATTAGTGACAAAATGTATATGAATGGAATTATTTTGTTATTCCTTTTTCTCCTTCATGAATTATTATTCTATTTAGACAAAATCTAATGAAATTTAGAAAAATTACTTCTTCACGGTTTTTTGGCATTTCTAGATATGTAAGGAGTATAGTAATATAAGTCCATATAATTAATAAAGCAGTTTCAAGGCACTATGGCAAACATGAAACAAAGCTAGAATGGGGTAAAGAATTTGGTATTCTTAATTTCAGCAATTTCTTACTTATAGCCTGTGAACGCTTGGGGATCCTTAAGCTTCCTGTCCGTGGTCCCTGAAAAAAGCAGTTTTATTATCTGCAAGCTTAAATATATTACATGGGTATTCCTCTCCACTAAAAATATTTTTAGATTGTCTCCAAATTCAAAAAGGTTGAAAATCAACTCTCTATTTCATTGCTTATATTCAGGTTCCTTAGAGATGGAAACCCTATACTCCTTAGCACAGCCTTGTATAAATCTGTATGGTTTATATGATTTCTAGAGGATTTTTTGTGCACAGTCTAACCACTCATTAGACTTGATTTCCTAACATTCTGTCAGCACACAGATTACTTGGACCCAGTTAAAGTTTGCACACATTAATAATTCCGCTGAAGAAAAAGGAATCATCTTTTACATGGAACTTCTTCCAAATGTATAAAGGCACTGAAGAACTGAGGGAAAAAAAAAATCTAAAAATTGGATAATTCTGGATTCTCTATCAGAGCCTCACTTAACTCTTACAATAGAATTTTTCATGCAAGACCAAACTTGAATAAGTGAACAAAATAAAATCTGCAAAGTATTCTTCTCTTCTGTTGTCTCTTAGTAGAGATGTGCCCCTTTAACTCATAACTCATGTTTTTCTGCTACCAATTAGTACCATTAACAACAATAATCCTATGAAAAGTTCGGTCTACTTTTATGCACATTTCACCACAGTCCCAAATTAGGGAATTTTAGCTCGGAATTTTATCAGTAAAATCAATGCAATATTTTTAAAGTTCCTTACCACTCTTGACTGACCTGAAGTTATCTTAGATGAAAGAGAACAATATTTGGGGTTTGAAAATAAGGTTTGACCCTTTTGAAATATGACAATAATAAGAAAAATATGTCATAGCATGACCAAACTATTTCACAGTTCTCATCAATTGTGAAAAACCTTGTCTCACCCTTTGTGAAAAACTCAGACATATTATATAGATTTCATATCTGACTGTTCACATATTGTCAAAATAAGGTGAGACAATGTCCATAATTTGAAGTAAAATCCATTTATAAAATTCATCTGCAATTAACATAATCCATATTCTTCTAGCAGCTCTGCAAGCATATATTTTCTCTTTAGTCCCAAGTTCTTACTGATACAGTAAGAGCTGTGTGCTTGGATCATGTGCTGGGTAGAATTATGGGAATCTTTATAAACTCCCTGGTGCTCTGCTTGGTTAGCTCAATTCAAGATTAGTAAATGGTCATTGGAAAGTAAGCAGAGTACTTGCCCTGTTACTGTATTAGAAAGGTATATACATAATCATATATTCTTCTAAAATCAGTCATATGAAGCCTGAGCCAAAAAAAAAAAAAAAAAAAGGTGTTGGCTGGTAAAACTGCAACTAAGTGAAATTTTTGTGGTGGGGTGAAAAAGTAGCAGCTGGGAATAATTTGTCATTCTTACCACCACACATTATCACCTGCAGAGTATCCATTATTCAGTACTCCCCAGAACTGGGTCCACTGTGAGGTGACAAATTCTGTTGCTCTGTTTTTTGGGAGAGGAGGGTGGAACAATCTTCTGCTTTGTTCTGAAGGTTAGCACTTACCTACTCGGCTTAGCTCAAATCCAAGCATATTGGGTCTTGAAAAATGAATAAATTGTGGAAAATTTTTTGCTTTTGGCATTTTTCACTGCTTTTAGGGAAAAAGTACTGCTGAGAAAAGAAGAAAAATGTGAAACTGGACAAAGATGGTGGCATATAATGATTCAGGTACACTTTATAACTTAAAATTGTCACACCATATCACAGAGCTTTCTGCCTGCCAGAGAGGATGGTGAGTCAGTCCCTCTTTACGCTTGTGAAAAGTTACTTCTTCCCATATTAATAGCTTATGCATAGGAAACATATAAGTTATATCTGCAACACTGAGAATACTGTTCAGTAGGAAACTTCAACTGTGTTTAGGCACCTAAGTGAAAATTTTCAGTTTTAGAAATCGCCCGTCAAAGGATAGTGCCCAGACTCTGCTGATGTCTTGATTTTCAGCAGAGTGTCTAATATTCCTTGTTGTCTGAAGCTCTTATACCTAGAATATACCTAGAAGCTTCTGTGTAAAAGAAAACAAAACAAACAAAAACAAACAAACAAACAAAAACAACCAAGCAAGCAAACAAAAAAAATTAATTACTCATTTTTCTCTTTCTGCTGGGTTAAGAAACCATCTCTGGCTTTCCAGTGCTTTTCTTATTGTAGGTTATCTCCAGATCACATGAAATAGGCTAAAGATAAATCTCATCTAATTTCAAAGACTAGCATTCAGTTTGCTCTAGAACATCATGAATGAGACTGACATGGAGAAAAAATTTCCTGAAACTGATCTATCTACTTTTACTTACTAAAAAATTGGTTGCTTACTGTGGTAGTGGCAGTGTAGGATGCAGGTAGGGGTGGAGCTTCTGCACGCTCAACATCTGCCTTCTTGAGGGCTACTTCTGTTTATTTCCATAACCTCTGAAGCTGATCAGACCAGTGCTGGGAGCCAGTGCTGGCTTTGCAAGGACCCAGAGTAGGTCTATGTTATAGGCAGGCTCCTTGATGCTTAAAAGTCCTACATAAATTTGATCACGGGAGCCAGCCGTGAAAGCCAAGAATCAGAATGCCTTATTGCAAATGATGTAGCAATTATTTTTTTTTTCTGTTCAGCTTTCTGATCAATGACCTTGGAATAACTGTACCCATTACCAGTTGGTCTTGGCAACAGCTCTGCCACATGGAAAAGTCACCTTATCAACATTATAAAGAAGGGAAATCAAGCTTACCTGAGATCGTATGGCAAGGTGCTGTAGAGGTAAGAAGAGTACCAGCGTTTGAAATCTGTGTCTGAAGCACAAGTCCATTCTTATTCCTCTGAAAGGGAGATTACTATGATAGTAGGAAAAGGTTTCTGTAGGGGATGGAATTTGCAAAATTCACTCTTTAAGTATGCTTGCTGCTTGGGCAGTACACATCTACCATGGTATGCAGGTCTGCCTCCCCTGAAAAATCGGTGAAGAGCTACAACCTTACATGTTCCAGAAGTGTATGACCTTTAGAAAATAGTAGAAGTATAAAACTAGACTTGTAGTGAGACTTTTCACCTCAGTTTTATCCAAATATCAGGAAGCTGATTCTTCTGACCCTCTAAAGGGTGTTGTTGCCTGTTGCATTCATTGCCTGCTCCTCAGTGCTGGTCCTAAAGGTGCTGTGAAGATTTTGCATCCACCTTTAACTGAGTTGGACTTATGAACTGCAACAAAGATCAGAACTAGCAGCTAGACTTGTGCCAAATTGAAGTTTTATTTATTTAATCATTTCATTGCAAGGTAGACACTGTGCCTGTGGTTTATATCTTTAAAATCAAATGAACTATTTATATATAATGAAGAACTGTAAAACACATAGACCTTATTCACTAATATTTTTATGGTTTCTTTACACGTGACAAGTAAAGAATTTGTGAAAGTGTTTTTTTGTACCCAAGTCCCACAGAATTCTTGGGGTATTTTTTGGTTGAATTAGGAAAAGGTGCAACCTAGATTGTCAACACAAACTTAGCTCCTGTTTTTCCTCAATATGCCGCATGAACCCTTCTGAGTAAATTTTTAATACATATTTTTTAAGGAATACATTTGATGTAAACTTAAGAAAATACCATCAACTTTTATCTATTTAACATTTTCATGTTATTAAATGAGAATACCTCATGTGAATTTCAGGTCAGAGTGGAACTATAAATTAGCTACTGTTTTCCTTCCCCTCCTGATAATATTGTTTTGTTTACATCACTATGGAAAGCTTTATGCAAATTTTCTTGCCACACCATACCCATTATATCTTAAAGAGAAAACAGTCTAATAAAAATTCTAAAAACAGCTATTACTTGTCAGAAAGAAAACTAAAGGTCTACAGTCTTTCAAAGTGTCATTGCCACTAACTTGAGCTTCACAGAGGAAGAAATCAGAACTGTTCTTTCATGGAGACAAATTACAGTGTGCTCCAGATGAAGCCAGCAAAGCAATGGAGAGGCTGCAGTTTGCATTCACCTCTCTTGTGGTATTTTAGTCCTGTGAACAAGGGGCTCCTGGATGTTTTTGCTACTCATGCTGACAGTTTGTCAGGTCACTCCTGCACACACCTTTACAGCTGCAATTCCTGCTGCACATTTTGCAGGACATGTGGAAAGCCATTAGTTGTTTCAGTCTGCATCACTGTAGTTCTAAAGTACAATCTTGCCATGCACTTTGCACTACGAGGGCTAGGAAACCAGTATCTTTCATAGTAATGACTTCCAGTTTACAGCCTTCATTTGTTATATTTCCTCAATAGCTGTTGTGTTGAGATTAACTGCATAAATGGTCTGCAGCTGGCTGTTATGAATTAAGGGAGTTTAATCAAAGTATTTCTAATGTACAGCATAATGATAATACATGGGGGAAGTACTATTTAAGAGATAATGATGGCTTCAGAAGATCACTGTTGTAATGTTTAGTGCATATGCCTTCAGCATTGAATTTGTTGTTGTTCTGAATATGCTTAATGGATCAGTGAAAAGCTGCCTAATGTGGGATTGTTTGATGGGGCTGACAGAGCTGGAATTAGCCCATTGCTGTTTACTGCATACAGCCATTAAGATTAATTGCTGCCAGATAATTTTGACTGTTTTTATCTTCGGGAAAAAGTGTCACTAATGGGTTTATAAATTGGTTCACTATTACTAATAGTAAGGCCAGTGTAACAGGAGAGGATGTCAGCAGCTAATCCTAAAGATAAAGGTAGAAAGTGTGAAGTACTATATGACTTGCTAGTTTTAAGGGATAATGTTATCTAATAACAGACAGACTGATATATGATGCTCATTAATGCTATTTCCCAGGCTTTGGGTTGAACCTAATAGATGCTAATAAAGTCTTATTTGATGTACCATTAAAAAGCTCAATCTGTTTTCTGCATTAATGCACAACGTTGTTTATCACATTTTCAGTGACTAAAGCCCAAACCCTCAATCTGTTACGTAACTAAACAGTACCAGGCTAGTTATACCTATTTTTGTCTTTGTTTAGAGACACAGAAAAATTTATAGGGCAACCACATTTCTGCATATACTATATGCAGTTCATATCTCCAGCTTTCTGTCAACGATAAAACAACAATTCAGATTTCATTTTAACGTATCCTCTTTTACATATATTGTCACAGGTAAATTCAGCAAACCAGTCCCTCAGAGAGATAAATTAATTGTTTTGCAAATGTTAAAAAACTGTGTTGGGATGTGGACGAACAACAATGTAAGGAGGATGAGTCCACATTAGAGGCTAATATTCTGGTACACCACATAGACATGTGTGTGCAGTGCTTCTAATTTGCTTTGTATTAAAATGAAAGTTCTTTGTGCACTGAGTCTCAAATATATCCCTTGTATCTAAGGGCATTGACGAGGGAGTGTGAAGAACATGCACTAAATACATAGAAACACAGACAAGGAATGCTTAATGAAGAGGGGAAAACCAGTAACTCATGAGTAGTTAAGTTGCTCTCTTTACAAGTAGAGATAGTGTAAATTATGAAGTGGTTTCCTTCTCAAGTTGAAAGAGCATTTATATTTTTCATGACCAGTTTTTAGTTTGTGCTGTGACCATCATCATGTACTCTGGATAGTAAAACAGTTCTTTTCTAAAAATAAAGGCAATCTCAAACAATGCCAGAAAAAGCTCTTTGCATAATTTTTCCCCTCCAGAATGTTAACATGTGAAGACCTTTAAGAAGTTAAGAGGAAAAAATTATAGGGTGGCAAGATCAATTCTGCTCTATTTGCTTGTATTTGTTTCCACAGTAGTATTCCAAGTGGTATTCTTGCTTCTTTGTCATTAAGGACATGAGCCATTTATTCTGGTTTAGACCGTTTTCCTGTGCATCCACTTTAAACTTCCATCCTTTTGCCGTATTTATGCCATCTGCCTATGTGTACTAAAAATGCATATTTATGTGTTGGGACCTTATATTACATAGAGAACTGGCTACAATCTAAATATTCGTCCCATACTTTAGGTATCTTAATTTTCCATAATACTGCCTGGGCATAGCCATTCAGGTTTTTTCACTATGTGGAGATCCTTATTTCCTTCTCTCTCATATCTGCCATCATTGGCTGCATTATACATATCTAATAAATCATCTTCCAGTAAAAATTCTGTTTGTACACAGTGCTAGCACTGTTTTGACTTAAATCAATTTTTAAATGGTTTCATTAATTCAGTACAAACTCTAAGTAGACACATTAATGTTGTGTTACAGGCAGCTTATATTGGTTTACTTCTAACTCAGTATAAGTTAAACCCAGCTCTGTCAGGCTTATACTGATTTAAAAGAGCTGGCACTAGCAATTTATACTGATTAAAATCCTGTGTTTAGTTAAATGAATGAAATTTTTACATAGAAAGTTCCAAGATTTGTTCCCAACAAGTGTTGCCAAAGTTTCCATGCAGGACCCTGCATAGGTGCCCATTAACCTCTCCTTTCTATTGTTAATGACTCTAAATAACATCTTGAGGCAAACCTTGATTGGGTTGTTAACCAAGCTATATGTGGCAAGCAATTTAGGATGATAGCTTACATGAAAATTATTCCAGAATAAGGTATAATATTGTGGGTTGTCTTAATGCAGAGTAGCCGTCCTGGAACAGTTCCAGGTAGAAACACTCCGAAGGATAATTGTGTGTTCTTGTGCCAGTTTGGACAGAACAGGACATCCTTGCCTGTGTCCAGTGGGAATGGGTTCTCTCTGTTAGATCAGCCAGCCCAAACATCTTGAGCAGCCTAGAGCATCTCAAAAAACATCTGTGTTTGGTGTCCTGAATCCTTTCCTATTCTCCTTTTGAGTAATCTCATTCCAAAATAAATAGTCATGCAAATTTTTATTGGGGGGGGGGGGAGGTGGAGGAAGGAAAAGGAAAAGGAAAAGGAAAAGGAAAAGGAAAAGGAAAAGGAAAAGGAAAAGGAAAAGGAAAAGGAAAAGGA
>JAWWES010000001.1:87587302-87634802 GCA_035583135.1 Lophotriccus pileatus
GCCCCAAAGAGGAGATACAAGGACTCCCTGAAGCAATCCCTCAGCCTTGGCCATATTGATCATCACCATTGGTCTACCCCGGCCTCCAATCGGGAGGTCTGGACACACACTGTCTATAACGCTGCTTCTTTTGAGAACACACGCAGGATCAGTCTCAAGGAGAAAAGACAGCGCAGAAAGAATCGTGTCTTGTTGACATCACCAGGAGAGTCTTTCTTCTGTGCCTTTTGCAACTGGACTTGTCTGTCTCGCATTGGCCTTTTTAGCCATCAGTGCACTTGTAGCAAGCGTGGGTAGAGCCCTTCCCAAATCTTCGTTTGCGAAGCCTAGCCATGAATGAATGAATATATCATGGGTGTCAGGGCCTCCGTAAAAGGTAGGAAGGGCAAGTTAAGTAAGGGACATGGTTCCAAGATGATATCACACTCAGCTTCTGATGACCAGCTGACCAGCTTCTAAATACTCTTTTTCCTAAGTGCTATTTTACAACTGTCTTGGAGGAATGACAATCCTGGTCATCTTTATTACCATCTAAATGCCATTTGTCTTTGTTCTAGTTGAGATCCTAACATCATGACAAGTTAGTCAGCTTGTATTTTACAGGAAGTGGAACTGCATTACAATAAAACTGAAAGAGTCAGAACATATTCGTCCTCCATGATTTGCATTAACTTTCCAGCCCATCAAAGTATACTTCATTTCAGTTTAGAATCTGAAAACAGACAAAAAATTACCCTTTCTTAGCAACTGCAAGTGGTAGTCTGTGTGGCTCCAACTGACTGGCTTTCACGTTGCTTCAGACTAATCCTCTCTAGAGCAGGTGGGCCTGTGAGGTAATAGCTCTTGACCCTGGCTCTTCTCTAGTCTCCATGCAATGTCTTCATGACCCTAAGTCTTCTCTTTATTTCGGTTCAAAGAGTCTGACATCAGAAAGGTTTATGTTGGAGCCAATGTGACTGGTGGGTGTTATACCATGAAAGTGACCACACACACAAGACACCATAGGGTCTGGCATGATAGCATTGTCTGAGGGTGCAAAGTCAGCTGAAAATATTTCTGAAAACAAGGAATAATGGGAAAATCAAGCCAATAGAGGATCTAAATACCTATGTGTGAATTGGTTCCTTTCCATTTTTAATTCATCAGTGTAGGTATACTCCAGCTGACTTTATCTGGACATGGCTTTGGCTGTTTTAATGAAGGAACACAACCTTTTGTCTTCGCAGCCTTTCCTAGATAAGACATCAAAAGAGAAGGATTCAAGAGACCTCTGCAGCCTGGATATTTGTGTCTTTATGAATAGTTTCTGAGAAACAGAAGTGAATAGACATAATTTTATGACTGCACCCATGAGTTTAAAGGCTCTGTCAATTCAAGCTTGCCACCACCTTCTCTTCAATTTTATTGTGGGCATCTATATAGCTAAGCTTTCGCCCCCAAAATGTCCTCTGATTTACATCAATAGGAGTAGAGAATGAAGGCCTTTGCACTTAGATTCAAGACACTTCTTTGGAAGACAAAATTCATCTGTATCTGAGTGCTTAATCATTACTTAGATGTTCTGTCAGCTCCACCTTTTAAATCCAGGTATTTATAGTATTCTTAGTGTAGCACATGCATGAGAAAATATTGAAGCTGTGAAAGTCCAGATTGTGCAATCTGCTAACCTAGAAGGTACTGTCACTTTTATGTGCCCTATATTTTATTCATCCATAGCTCAAATAAATGCAGATTAAAAAAAAAAATATCTTTAGCTCTTGCCTTGCTTTCCAGTCCTCAGTGTTTGGAATTTGAGATTTAGGTCATCTAGATAAAAGCTACAGTATTTGCTCACATGCTATGTACCTTCAGTAAGCAGAACAAATAAACAGTATTATACATCTTCCTACAGGGAAAAAAAAATCAAAATATTGCCATTAGATGGGGTTTATCTCATTGGTCTTAAAAATATCCATTTGGTTTTTACGGTAGTCTCAGCCTTTAGGAAAGTAAAAATAAAACCAGAAACTTGTGTTTAAATCATCCACCTAGACAGGAAGATTTATAAAGTACCATTTACTTGGTGAATCTTTCACTCTAAGTTATCTAATGGTTTTCTAAAATTAGATTTTACTTTCAAGAAATCAAAACTGTCATAGTTATTAACATAGCACCTTTTTAGGGATATTGTTAGATACACAAACATCTAGGAAAGAATACTGGAAGAAAAAGTTGCATCAACTTTGAATGTGTTTAAAGCAATACATTGAAAGTCCTGGTAAGGTTGCATTTGTATGAAGAAGCAAATTGGTTGAAACCTTGACCCCACTGAAATTAATGAGATTTCACCCTTTCTCTTTTGCTATTCAGACACGTTCCTAGTGCCCATGAGAAAGATTCTTGCACAAGGACATATAAATGATAGGCTCTGTCTCTTGAAACAGTAGGTTTATTTGACATCTCTGTGCTTCAGTAATTCTTGTAGTCAGTGCACAATATGTGTCCCAGCTTGAAGGCTTCTAATAGTCGATAGAAGATAAAAATAAATGTTGCTATTTAGAGATCAAAAAAATTTTAAAAGCAGGAGTGAAAAATGTTTTGACTGTTTCATAAAACAAGTGTGAAAAATGGTCAGTGAATAATTTTAAAGGGTCAGTATTAAATTTGTATTACTGCAGTTAAATCCTAGCTAGAATTGGAGAATAAATTCAGTTAAAAAAATAATGAAAGGATCTGATCAGCATTCTGCAAACTCAGTCTTTAAGTCTCCAGTATTGGGGTGTTGGGCCTTAAATGTTCCTGTCTTCTAAAATGTAACTACAAGTATGTTCTATTATCTCTTTATATTTAGTGATTTTAATGCGGCCACTACTTTCTTTCAATCTCTTGATTTTATGGAGCTAGAAGCCCACAATACATTCTAGGATTTATCTGACCTTTGAGAGCCGAACGTGTGAGAACTGAAGACAGTGACTAGCCTTTGCCCAAAAGCAATAGCCCGGATGCCAGAGAACATAAAACCACTACAAGTCATAGAGATGGGAAAGATCTGGGGAGGGAAGGGAGGAAAAGGAAAGAAAGGAAGAACTGACACATAAGGGAGTGTGGGCAGTACACTGGTAAAGCAGACTTTTGGGGCTGCAAGATGGCATGACCAGCTCCTGGATCTGTGCCGGTGCTCCAGGAGGGATAGTTTGTAGGTTGGTCCTCTCCTCTGTGAGAGGCTGCAACATCAGGGATCACCCTGCAGCCACAGGTCTAGGGACCATAGTCCCGTTCCATGCATTTCCCTTTCCTTTCTCCGTCATGCACTGAAGCACCCTTCAGGAAGGCAAAATTCAGTCCTAGCTTCAACCCTGAATAACCCTGGTGTCTCTGGTTGTCAGAAATATCTGTCATTACTAAATCTCCATAAGAATTAAAAATTATCTGGGACAGCTGCAAGCAAAAAAACTCAATCTCTCATTAAAAGAAAAAAATAATGAGTTAAAGAGAAAATTCTTACTGCCTAAGGACTGCAACCCTGGTGATCCAAGCTTCAACACAATGCTGAACTTAAAGTACGTAAATACGACACTGGCTTAAAGGGTGTAGGTTCTGTGTTTAAACTTAGTCATATCTTGAAGTAATCTTCCAAAGACCTTCACTGACTGCAATGCTAATGTGCAAAAACACTTAGCTATGATATGAGTGGGACAAAGCAGCATGATTTGGTATGGATAACCTATCACTCTTTTCTTCAAACATTCCTTGAGTGCATCAGCAAAATCTGAGATTAAAAAAATGGGGTTGACCTAATGCACTTAGATTTACTGAAAGTTAATTTGCAAGTTCCTTGTAGGAAACTGTCCAAAAAGTAACACCATGGAAGCGTACACTGGGCTAAAACCAGAGCATCAGAAAGCAGAAACTGCTCCATTTTCCAGTAGTAAAATGAAAAGAAATATCAGAGTGCTTGAGATCCAAGAGATGTTCCAGTTCTCAAAGCTTTATAGGAATTGAGGCACAAAAGAAGGAACCCCTTAAATGCTCTGGGGAAGGGAGATTTGCACCTTTTCAAGTGAGAAAACCTGCAATGGAGAGTGAGTTCATAAGTAACTAACTTGTAGAAAGCTTCTGTCAGATCCAGGACCTTTCAGAAACCAAAATACAAAAGTCAGGAAACATATTCACGGGAAACCAGATTTCATTAGTTCCAGTGCTCAAGGGACTTGTTTCAAAAATCATCTCACATGTCTTATAGGACTAAATAATCAATCACAAGGACAAGTGAAGATGCATTTGCTCTGCCCATACATAAGTTCTTTAGATGTTTTATAGGAAATGCTGAATGCTTACTTTTTTTGTGTTCTATTCTGGATGCTGGGTTTGCTGGTGTAATGGACAAATTTGATCCTGAACAACGAACAGTTAAAACTCTGTAGCCTGTCTGAACACCAACAGCAAACACTGTATTGCATGTGTGAACAAGTGATACAGACACAAAAACTACAAATAACAGTTTAACAACCCCTTTCCTGAGCACCATAAGACAGTTGCCAGGCTACATATGTTTCTGCTTTCTCCACAATTCTACCATGAAAAAGCCTCATCTTCCTTTAAACTGTTGAAGATCCTAACTGATCTGAACCCCAGAAGTCACAAGCTTTATGTAAGTCTTAAACGTCTTAAATGCTGTTGCACATATATGACCATACAAATAGGTGTATGGATCTGGATACCCACCCAAAGACCATGCAATGCCTTGGCCCATTTTTATAATAAAAAAACTCCTAGATACAAATTTCTCTTTCCAATTTTATTCTCCTTTTCTTGTTCAATAACCACTAGTAATTTATTTTGTAGCTTAGGCTCTTAATGTCCCCCCTTTGAGTCTCCGATATAGTAATATTTGTTTTCCATATTTCTGCTGCAGGCTCTTTCTTCTTTTGCAGCCTGACTGTGTCCTTATAATCTCCCTTCTCTCTGTTCTTCTCACTGCACTCTCTTTCTTACCCATCATCACTTACTGTCAATTTCCCAATCTTACCATCACCAGTGTTTGAAATAATTTTCTCCTCACCAGATACTTATCACCTTACTAACTTTTCAACTTCTTTTTGTAAAAGTTGGCTACATCAATATGAATACAATAAATGGGTTTGGAGTAATTTTCTGATTGAGACAAGCTGGCACAGAATGACGCTCATTCACATCCTCTGGCTGGTTCCAACGCTCCTCCCACCTCCACAACCCAGCTCTCTTGTACTTCCCACACTTCTCTGGAACAGTTTGAAGTATAAGGTAGCCTAGGACAATATCCTGTCAGACACTACTCAACTTTGTCAAAATGGACAGTTAAGTTCCACTCCCACTTCTGTCACTGCTAAATTTACTACCACAGACTTATTCACCAGCAGCAGAAACAACTTTAAAGCAGAGAAGTATGTAACAGCTTACTTCTGTGGTTTGCAAGAACTGTAATTCTAAACTTTTTCCCTATGTAAACTGATTTCTAGTTTTGAAATCTAGTCATTGGCTTTCCAGCTGCTGATAGCTATAAATCTGCCTAAAGCCAAGCCAGTTTCTCTGCTGAGCAGGCAGTATGGTTTCTTGCCATAAAGGAAATGACTTGAAAGGTAGCCTGTTGACTGTGTAGAGGGTGGATGTATATGACTTTTGTTCGGAGCCAATGTTTTTCCTGCCATCCTCCCCAAAGAGACCTTAAACCTGGAAAACAGTGGTTTCATAGACAAATTCAAGACTCAGTCATAATCAAATAGCCTCAGCCTGGCAGGGTACTGCACATCAGTGAGTCTGCTGTAATTGTCCACTACAAATGTGAGATAATGTGACATACGTAAGCCAGCAGTGAAAAGGGGCTAACCTAAACCAAATTACTCTGAATATGCCATGGCTAAGAGCATTTGCACAGGCGTTTATTGAGACTCGACTGATGCATGGTAAGAGTCAACCAAAGTGATCTGATCGTATGTCTGATCTCAAAGACAAAATAGACTCTAAATTGCTAGTATGGTATATAGGAGACATAGGCACAACATTCTGTTGCATTATCATCTGACCTAACAAGACTGTAAAAGATACACTCCCTGATTGGCATTATTTTAACACAGTATTTTACCAGCCTGAATTATGAAAAAAAAAGAAAAAAAAAAAAGTGCTATACTTAAACCTATAAAAATGCAGTTTATTCCTCTTTGATAAGGCATAACTTTTTTTAGCAATTGTAATCTGTAACATTACAGCCTAAGGAGGTAATTTACTAAATAGGACAAAATTAGCTGATTTTTGGACCATTTAAAAGAATATTTCTGTTGAAAGCATATAAAATGTATTAAAGTAATCTCTAAAGTCTTTACCCCTGCTTGAGATTTTAATTTACTCAGAGCTAATAAATTATCCCCTTTCAGAAGCTATTGAAAATTTTCCCTTAAATCCTTTTAAAAACTTAATGTGTTCAATTGAATCTTAAGCAATTTATACACACATACACAGAGCTTGAGGTGGTCACCATACTAAGGAGAAGACTGAAAAGAGGTTAGATTAGCACTAACTCTTCTTCCCTTTGGGATTGCTGGGGTACTATTAATGAATGTGAATTCCCTCCTCCCGCAGAGCCCTCCCTCTACGTATGCACTAGTCTGGCTTTTGAGTAATTACTTTTCCAAGACAGCATTTAACAAAATGCCCTGTTCAAAGCCCAGGCCCATTTTCTTTCCTGCTGAAGGATGTGACTGCAATCAGGGAAGGCAACAGCAAATCTGGGTCACCCCAGTATTCAGGGTAGCTGGGACACAAAACTTGCTTCATCTCAGACAAGGTCTGTGTTACATTTGCACACTTATCAGAAATATTTTTTTCAGGCTATCAATTATTATATTTGAACATTGCATCCTCACTCTAGGGAGCCCTTAGCAAGCTGTAGCAAATATCAATCCAGTTTTACAACTTTTACCTTGGCACAGCTCCAACTCTTTATCTACCTCGTGCAGTTATTTAAAGATACGGTACCTTTTTTTCTGGAGTATAGCTACATTCCGAAGTAGAACTTGCCCTTGATGTATGTAATACCCTTTTTTCTTGATTAGGGTTAATCTGCAAATCTGCTTGGGTTTTCCTTTTCGTATTTGACAGTCTGTGTGTCTGTGGCAAGGTTTGTGTGGCCGGGTACCCATCTCTTCAGGGCAGTACACATTTCTCATGGTGGTGGTGGCAACTGGAGTCTTTTATTTCAGGGAATGGGCACATGGGTTGGGGCACACTCTTTTTGAATTGCTGTGATATTGGCTGCAACTGCAAATAGTGGTATCAGAAAATTTCTCCATGTATATATTCCAAGCTTTGTTTTCCCAGTGGCACGCTGACCTAGGAGGCTACAAAGCCGGACTTCCTTCCCGTGTGTGTAGGTGCATGAGGCACCTTTACCAGCACACCTTGAGGAGCCCCTTCATCAAAGGGATTATGAATCCCACCTGTAGTGGCAGTGCTTCAAAAGACAGACGCTATTGCTCTCTCAAAAAGGTGACTGCCTCCCAGATGGTAAGGGATTTTGGATAGCAAAAACTGGTCTCAGATATTACTATGTCAGTGTAGGTTGTAAAAACAGACAGCAGATCCTGGGTTGCACTGGAGCTGTGAAGAAAAAGACATTAAAATAGGAAAACTTTCTTAGAGCTGCCCTTTGAAGGAGTTTTATGTTTATTTTAGAAGCAGACCAAGTTTCTATTTCCCTATTGAACATGCATGTGGAAGTTCACAGAGCCTAGACTAATCAGATTGCATGCATTTCCATGTTTCTAGTTCTCCACTTGTCAGTTCAAAAATGTGTTTTATTACTTTCCGTTAAAGTTACTTTATTAAATTCCCTCACAGCAGTTAGCTCAAGGGCTAAGAGACATCCTTTAATTTACACCATGGAAATTTATACAAATGCTGGAAAGTCCATAAAGCATGAGTTTGGCTCATTCTTTCCAGACTGCCTGCACAAACCAGCCATGCTTAGAGAGACTCTGAAAGAGTGCAAGACCACAGTGGCACATATGTTCATGCACTTGCTCTGTTGGGGGCAGAATGTTTCCCTACGTAAGACAGCAGTTGTCAAACAAATGGCTGGGGGGCTGCTGATAGAGCGGGGAGGACTTGTTTTGTGTGAGCCACAACCTGACCTCAGTCAGAGAGAGATTTCACCCCTCAACCCAACAGAACTGGCATGGGAGCGTTAATGTGAGTTGTGTGCCCAGTAACAACAGCTACATAACACAGGCAAACCAAATCCCTGCCATCTTCATAGTACAACATATAGTTAAACAAATCCCATTAATACATATTCATTTGCAGGACTTGCATTTTAAGGAAAGTAACTAATGGTGTTTCCCCTCCTCCCAAGCAATATCCAGCTACCTCTGAGCATGTTGTCTTTGGAGTTCCTAAGTGAAGCAGGAGATAGCTGGATCAGTCCTGTGGAGAACCTTTCCAACAATAATGCTGATATTTTTAGTTTGATTATTTCATAACTGGACCTTATGTCTGTTTATGTCCTTTTAATCAGTATTTATGACAGCATGTCAGTGATGGGGACCTTAAATCAAGCTTTTAGCCACTTGCAAATAGTCACTGAAAAGAAACAGAGTTTATTCTTTTCCAACTCTACATTTTGGTACCTGTCTTTTCATCTTTTATTTAAAATATTGTTTGGTATTACCCAGAATTGTGTAGTGTTAGAGGCATTTAACAACTACCTGTATTTCAGGAGTAGATGAAATAATTCATCTTCTCATAGAAAACATCTGGGATCTTTTAGAATAAAAGGTACTATAAAATATAAAGTAGCATTACTGAAAAAAATTCTTCCACTCTTTTCTTTCTTTGCGGGAGGGGGGAAATTACAACCACTAGAATTTCTGATTTTGATGTAGGCAAAGTAGGACTGGATAGTTGGAGCCATTTTTATTTACCCACTTTGCAGAGAAAACGAAGGGGAGTTTATATTCTGTGACTCAAGGAAAAAAAAAAAAAGGAACTCAAAATTTAGGTCTAAGCTTCTGATTTCATTTTCTAGTTAAGGTTGGAATGTTTGCTGGAACTTTCTCTTTCCTAGCTTTTGTTGATTTCTGTCATTCAGGAATCATGAAGTAAATATTTATTAACATGGGAACCCTCCTCCCTTCCTGCCCTTCATATTTGTGCTTCTTATGCTAATGAACATGCTTTAACAAGGGAACCACATTCCTCCTGGGTCCACATCAGTTCTGGTGCCAACACATTAGTTATTTAAATGTAGTTTTATATTAATTTTTCATATTGTAATGCATTGTTCCCTGCAAATATACATGTAGCTGGTTTTCAAGAGTAAACAAATATATATTAAAGATATTGTTAGCTGAAAACCTTTCATCTTTCATTTTGTTTCCTGTGATAATGCTGGTCACTTCTTGCTCTTGCCCTCTGAATTTTCTCAACCATCCTCTTTCCCTTCTACACCTCTTCTTCTGTGGCCACCGTAAGGGTTTTGTTCTCTGTTTTCTGAAGCAGCCTATTAAGGCAGATAGAGAATTCTGAAACGACATATTTTTCATGCATTCAATATCTACTTCTAGTATCCTCAAAGTCTGGCATAAAGGCTTGCAGTCTTTGATTTGGGAAATCCAGTAAACAAAACAGGAGTTTAGCAGAACCTGAAAAAGACATGCTCTTGAAAAACAAGCTTACTAGTACAACATGATACTTAGGAAAATATAGGAAAGGTTACTGTATCAGTCTCTTCATACTTTCTCACCAATAACAAAAAAAGAAATACCAACTAAATGCCTGCAGATGTATTTGTATGGTACAAGATCACAGCGATATCAAAAGAAATCTTCTTGCTTACTAATCAGGTAAAAATGACAACTACTGTTCTCTGTGAGGTGGAGCTGTTTTTAATAAAAGGCATGCTTATAGACTGAAAAATGAAAACTAGACTCAATCACACATCATATTGCCAGGGCTACCATTTAGTATATCAAAAGTTCAGGGCTTGCTGCACTCAGGCTGCTCCATTTTGAGTCATTTAAAATTATCAAACATTTTGATCTCAGGAGTGAGTTATTGTTATGGAATTGGATAGGAAGGCTGAAGTCTTTGACAACATTCTCCCAAGAGTCCTAAAGAACACAGACATTAAACCAATGAACTATTAACTGAGGTGTATGTGAGGCATTGCTTTATGAGTCTCCGCGCCAGGGAAGTAGAAGGCAGTTAATGAGTACCCAGTCTTTGAAAGAGGCTTCACAAATGATTCAGGGAACTACAGTGAGTCTGACTTTCATATCAGGTAAATAAAAGAAACTATAACAAAGGAGAGAAATAACAGATATCTCGATAAATATGATATATTCCAGGGAAGAACCAACTGGGCTTCTGTGAAAGGAAGTCCACTTTCACAGATCAATGAAAGTTCTTTGAGAAGTCATAAAGGTTATGGACAATGGTGACCCAGTGACTTACATTTTGAAAAAGCATTCAGAAAAGTCCCTTAGAAGAGATTTCTAAAGAAATTAAGCTGTCACGGGTAAGAGGGAAGGCCCTCTCATGGATTAATAATTGGTTGAAAGAGAAGAAAAATTGGGCAGGAACAAAGAGTCGGTTTTCACAATGAAAAGCTATTAATAGCAGGGTTCTCCAGGCCCTTGGCATAAATGTTGTCCAGTGTGTTAATAAATGACCTCAAACGGAGAGCAAATAGTCAGGTGACAAAGTGCACAAGTGAGACAGAATAATTCAAGACACTCAAAACTGATACTAATGATAGAGTATTTCAGAAATTCTTCACATGTCAATGGTAAATGAAATTCAGTAAATGGCTACATAGTAGTGTACATGTGATATGCAATAAGCTAACTGCTATCATTCAGGAAAGACATGTTGGAACTAAGCGTGGCTCTCAGCAAACATTAGTTCAATGATGAGGAGCAGACAGAAAGACAGGCAAATCTGATACTTAATATTACATCAATTTTATCTTACTACAGGATTATAAGAAATTAAGGAAAAAAAAGTGGAAGGCAGGAACACATTAAGAAGGATTAGTAGGATGTGGTAGCTTCTGTACAAGGAAGGGCTGTATAGCCTGAAACTCTTTAGTAGTGGGGAGCTATGACCAACATCTTGAAGTCCATGTGGAAAAGTGAATAGGAACATTGTTTTTTATTGGAAAACAAGTAGTCACCTACTGAAAATATTGAATGTCAGGTATAAAACAGATGACAAAAGTACTCTTTTTTTCTCACTGAATGAAATAGTGGAATTCATTGACAATGAGAGGCCAAAAAAACAAACAAAAAAAAATTATTATGTTGAAGAAATTAATGGATGATAAATCCATCAGTGTTTTAGACACTGCCAGATCCATACACTGTTCATTGTTTTCTCCAGTAATACATTTCAGATCACTTTAAGAAAAATGGCTCTTGATTAAATTAAGTTTTGGCATAACAAATTATGGTCACTTATGTACTCCTGTGAATGTAACAGTTTGCAGTTTCCAAATAAAAATTTTTTCAGTACTTCTCATTCCTGTCATTTAAAAATTACAATTTTTAATCACAATTTCAGGAAGGGGATTTACTGAAATGCTGGGGGTTTTTGCAGAAATTTTATATTTTTCTCAGAGCCAGTATAAATTACTTGCTAGCTCAGCATTCTGCATGTTGGAACAAAGCAAATGCTCTGAAAATAGTTTGATACACACAATCTGGATACTTTGTCTTTTCAAGAATTTTCATGCATTTCAGTTCACTGACTGAAATCTTGTTTGCCCTTTGTCATTACAGTTTCTTCTATTAATTATATTAAACTACATAAACTAATCCACTCTTTGTGTTAAAATTAACATTTGTAGAGCATAATAAATCAAATGCATTTCTAAGGAAGGTAAAGGCATCTATTGTTATTAAAACTCTGAAAATCAGGTACATATCATTTAAGCAATTTCACCCACATCAGTTCCTCCGCTGTGTAAGAAGCCACTGAAGGACAAAGCACTGATCATACGTCCTTAAGGGAAGTTGTACCTAGTATCTCTGCCTCTAGAGGTACTCCACAGATGGGCAAAACACAAAGCAATGAAAATGGATTTTCTGTCCGGTCAATGCTACTGGTGAGGTACTCAAGCAGGGCCTGAAGTATCTCAGGTGTGTGTTCATGCTTTGATCTCCCATGACAGTTAGCTTTCTTCTTCATCATCCCTAATTGTGTCTATCAAAAAGAATTTTATGAAATGACCTCTCTTTTATTTTTAATGCATGTATCATGAGGATTGTGTTTTGAAATATCTCCCATTTCTCACTGTCTCTTTCATGTCCATTTTAGTAACCAAAATAACTGAGAAAGAATATTGACAGGAAACAACTAGATAAAAATAGAAAGTACAATAAGATGTAATGCAAAGAAGGGAGTATAAGCCAAAACAACTGAAAGAAGTTTTAGCATATATTTTTTGTTCTCCTTAGCTGCCGAATTTTAACTGTCAATGAAAATAAATGAATAAATTTTTTTCGGCTCTAGTGAATGCAATCCTATATTACAATAAGATTAAATTCTAGCATCATAAATCAACACTTAGAATTAACATTAGCAGTCTGCCAACCAACTCTAGAAATTGTCAATTGATTATATTCTATTCCTATGCCTCAATAATTGTAATTTTTCCTATGTATATGTATTTTATATTTAAATGTATTTGTTTAAACAGCATGACAGTCACAGTAGGAGTCACCTACAAAGTTCAGGGGTAAGATGGAAATTGAGTGAATTCATGAGTCAACCACAATTTTAACAGTTTTATCTCCTTTATAGTTCTTGTTCTTTTTTCTTCAGCCACAGAAGTGGGGCTTGTTGAAGGTTTGTTTTCAAAGTACTCAGAAGATTCCCACTAGCATAAACAGCTTCACACTACCTTGTTCTGGGCTCTAAAATCTTATCCTTCCTCAGCCACTTGTGATTCAGCATTGTGTATTGATGCATACTATAGACTACCCCTCCTCAAGATAGATAGTGTGGGGGTGGTTGGTTTATACAGCATAACTCTTGTGAGTTACTCCCTCCTCTTTAGTGATATAAGATGCAGAGCTATTTTGGGATTGTTCTACTTCGGGACATGTACATTTTCCTCCCCTTTTCCCAGGCACGGGGACAGAAAGAGGTGTGAAACACCCGTACAGCAGTAGAGAGAAAGTTGTTTGTCGTCCTTTGTGCTTTGCCAACTGCTAGCACTGCCTTGCTCGCTTCTGCTGAGAGGGCACTTGGGGCGCTCATAAAATCTGCTCCATGGAGCAATTCAGTGACTTGCAAATTTGCAACAGGCACGTGAGGCGGGCATGCTAAGTGACCCTGATTTTGGCAATTGGGTGCTAGGAAATTATCACACTCCTTCCCACTTACTTTGAGATAAATATTGATTCACTTCACTGCATATTCCCTACCTGGTCACAGGGACAAACTCAGAAATGGCTGGAGGGGGAAAATATAGAAAACAGAGCTACATGTCACATGCCAGTGAGCATGTACCTGCTAGAGAGGCTGAGGTTCAGACAGGTGAACCTGGCTTACAGTGGTACAGAAGAAGGACTGTAGTGGTGTCAATGCTGTGAGGGAAAATGCATCCCAGCAGGGGGGCTACCTCAGGCATGACCAGCTTGGCCACCAGCCCCAGAAATATCACCTAACCCTGGAGAAGCCCTGTGATGTACCAAGGCAAAACCAGGAAGACAGGCTGGACAGATTAAGAGCAGTGGCAGAGCTTTGACTTTTGTCCATGAAATGCCCAAATTAATATCCTACATCCTAACAACCCTGTACCTGATGAGTACTGGGCAGAGGGGGTGAGGGGCAGGAAGGGGAGAAGGTGTATTTTTTTGTTGTTGTTTGTGTTAATTGTTTTTTGTGATGCAAGTAATTGTATCTCTCTTTGTACTTTTTCTGTGGCTTAGAAACTTCTTTTTAACTATGCTGCTATGATTTTATATGAATTGTATAAAAAGAGGTCAGAAGGAAAACAGCAAAGGGAGTAAGTGCTATGCTTGTATTGCCTTTCTATTTTGGTTCAAGAATTACAGAAATGAAGAACAAAAATATCATCCATCTATGCTAGACCCTCAGTTTCTCTCATTGACTCATATCACTCACCAATCGACTTACCTTACATTCAGACCTCCTTAAAGGAGCTAATAACTCAGTATTTCTTGCACTTACAGACAGAAAAGAACCAAGATAATCTCCCTGTTGTTGCAATTACCTGCAGTGAACCTTCCTTTTGTCTTTTTATGAAGTTTATGGCCCCCTGGCTCAGAAAGGTCAGATTTATTGTTGCCTATCTACTGGCATATGAATTTATGATCATTCAGCTCTGAAGCCTGGTATAAACATACCAGCATGGTCTTTTCATATGATGTTGCCCAGTGTTTTGGAGCAGAAGTCACACAGTGGAGCACAGAGTAATTGCACAACTTTTATCCGTCTGGCATGAGGAAGATCTGCTCAGCTTGTGTCTGATGATGCAAACAGAGATAGCTAGGATGCCCTTGTTGAACTTAGAAAGGGAAAACTTCAGAAGAGAGAAAGATTGTATAAGCTTGAATTATGACAAACCCCTGATTTCAATCTTTGCTTAGATTAGTTTTTTTCCAATTAAAGTAGTGAATTACTGATGACTTCTTTCTCTAAAACAATGATTTTTTTAATAGTGATTAATGAAATGTTGTGTAGAGAGGTTTTTTTGGATGCAATGTATACAGCCTTTCAGATGGGTTTTGATAAAGTCACTCTATGAAAAAGTATTAAATAAACTTATTAACCAGGTAATGAGAGATAAGCTTTTTAGTGGATCAAAAAATGGTGAGAAAGCAAAGGTATGACTAAACTGGTAATTTGTCCCTGCTGTCAAAGGATGAGCAAAAAGTTTTAGGGCAACTGATGTTCAAAACATAGTTTTATTTGGTCAATCCTAAGTGCATCACTTCTAATTCTTCTGCTGTGAAATTCATCTGCGGTATTATGACTCAGACTTGTTCGGTCCTTCTCTAGTTCTTCACAGCTGAACTTGTTCTTACTAAGCTAATTAACTTGGGAAAGTATTTGAATATAATACAAGATCAATAGCCATGCTATTTCTCACCAGTTTCTCACAATTTTTTAATGTTTTTTTTTATTCAGACAAGAATATAGCGTATGAAAGAAAGTACATTTGCAGGGCACAAAAAAAATGTTGAAAACATGAGAGCAGTATAGAATCTTAAATCATAGAATGCCCTAGATTCAAAGGGACCTTAGGGATCATCTAGTTCCAACCCCTGCCATGGGCAGGGACACCTTTCATTAGACTGGGATGCCCAAGAGTTCCATCCAATCTGGCCTGAAAAACTTCCAGGGTTGGGGCATCCAGGTATGGAGTTGGAACTAGAAGTTCTTTCATGTCCCTTTCAACCCAGGCCATTCTGTGTTTCTGTGACATCATCAATGATTCAAAAAGTCATAAGTTGCAGATTAGGAGAGTTGTAGTTTAAAGCAAAATGCATTTTCAGTTACTTAAATCCTTTGGTGTGATCCTTAAAGCATAAAGTTCTGACCTAAAGAGTAGAGGAGAAATGACCGCTTAGCCACATTACTGATTGTTCCACATGCTTTTTTTTTAGTAATGTCATCAGTATTTCCTTCAGCTATTGTGTTCATAATTTGTCTTTTCAATTTGTTATTGTGGAACAGATTTAACTTTTCTTACAGAAACTGGTATCCTATCCCAAGGATAAAAGTGTCAAGCCTGAGGTAATCTCTTTAAGAAAAACCCAAGGGACTGAAACATCATTTTCTTTTTGATTGTTTTTTGGCATTAACACTTGCAAATAAAATGAAAGATTTGATTTGAAATTCAAGGCCCTTGAATTTTGGTGGGCTCTTGCATATACCCCAGTGGCTTCAGTGAGATCAGTGCATTTCAGGACTCATCACCAAGACTGGATTTGATGCATTGTTTTTGTTTTGGTATAGCTCTGCTATGAAGTAATCCACTGAGAATTTACTGCCTTTTTGGAGAATACTTCTGGTTTCATGTACATATTTGTCATTTTTTTTCCTTTGGTCTTGTCAAACTATGCATGTTATTTTGTTCTTTGATGAGACATATATCACTTTATGAATTAACCATTTATACATGAATTACAATATAGGCTGAAAATTATAGATAGGCCCTTCTTCCAGCAATACCGTAAAAGAGTTCATGTATTTTGGTCATTTCACCTCCTACTCAAGCCCTCATTAAAGGAACTAGCCCGGAAATAATTCACATCTTTGGCATTAAAACTGTCGTAATTTTTCAGGGCTAACACCGTGGAGAAATAACTTCTCAGAAGTCTGACAGTCCAGATATTTTTTTAAGGCTTTGCTTTCTGGAGATTAGAAAGGAGCTGTTTGTTTGTGTGCTTGTTTGTTTAATCAAATAAAAGTTAAGTTCTGCGACAGTTGTTGAGACTGTCCAGTAAGCCTTGTATTATTCTAGGTCTCCTATTTTAAATAGGTAACACAATATAGTAAATATAGTTGTAAGCAGTCCAGCAGATAGAAAACACACCAAAAAACCCCTCACTTAGGCAAATTGGTATTTTGACTTGCATGAAGACCATTAAGGAGATTGTTTTAAGTCAGAGAGGTGGCAAGAGAAGAAGTGGTAATGCAACAAAACCTTTTCTTTAGTGTTCTTCTCTGTGCTACCTGCATGCAGATGATTCCTGCTGTGGATAGGGATATTCCGTGGAAAGTCTCAGTTACTTACTATTGATTACTAGCTATCAGTCTCACTGGCATTTTCCAAGGTATTCAGCTGTAGGTTCCCTTTGACCAATCCTAGACTGATAGGACCAGACCAGAAACATGTGTCTAGAATTTCACATGCCTTTTAAAATATTTCTGCATTAAAACACTTTGAAGAATTCAAGATTATCTCCTCAGAATATTTATAAGACAGATTCATGGGGGAATTCATCCTGTTCTATGCAATAGTAGCAGCACAAAGCAGCCTTAAAGTCAGCTTAGGCATCTCTTTGAGGATTTCTCTGATGTACAGAAATTCTGTAGTAATGGTTTTTTTCCCTTTCCCTTTTCTCTGCAAGTTCAACTTCAAAGATGTTTGTATGGTGTGTCTACTGGAGAGGAACTTACTGCCCCAGGTATTGCCTACCATCATCAGAAGGACTTCTTGTGACTCTTAAGAATCAGTAATACCTCAAGGTAGCCTTGAAACTACTTTAAATTACCGTGAAATCCAAAGGTCAGCCACAGGATCCTGAGGTTCAGAGATGTGCTTCCTCTTCTATCATTTTCCCTAGAACTTGTTTCATATTGCCTCTTGTTCTGAAGTCATAGCCGAGTGATTCTTGTTTAGTTTTGCATGCTGATAGTAGACGGACTCTTTTTTACCATCATCAGTGGAGATGCAGAGTGATTTTGATTAATGACTTCATTGTCCCCAACCAGCAAGAGACCTGACTTTTTTGGTTTGCATCAGAATGGATGCTGAACACTGTAAGACTCTAACTGGCAGTAGATTTCACCTGCTGAGAAGGGAGGAAATTAGTCAGAAAAAAAAAATGGTCACAAAATAATACTGATTTACTCTAACTTCAACTAGAATGTCAGTGGATGCAAAAAAATTCCTAAAGTTCCTTATACTTTTTTCCTAAGTCTATATATATGCAAGAAAAATGTTTGTGAGAATTAAAAGAATCTTAAGAATCAAGTAAATTCCCATTTAATTCCTTAATTTGGCTTTTTTTAATGTATTTTAATAAGGGGGAGAATAAAGGCCGGGATGAATTTCCAGTGATACTAACATTAGGGTATTTTCATGACAGGCCCTACTCTTGTCACCGTGAGAAGACTGGGCTCGTCTCAGTAATTTTGGGAATACTGGTTTATTGTTATGCACATAAGATTGTAAATATAATGTCACAAGTATTAATTTCAGTCACAAGTCATGACTGGATCTTTTAAATCTCAGCTAGATGTACTCCTCACATCCAAGGAAGAACTTGGAGACATGGTAATCAACAGCAGCTTTGACTGTAGTGACCATGAAATTGTGGGGCCCAAGATCCTAAGATAAGCAAGGAAGGACAGTAGAAGTATAGACTCTGGACTTCAAAAAAGCAGAATGCACCTCGTTCAAGGAACGGGGGGATCACATGGGAGGCACCTCTGAAAGGTGAAGAACCTCTGGAAAGCTGACAGGCCTTTGAATACAACTTCCGTCAACCACAATTATGGATCATCATATTACTCAAGTATATCAGCGGACTAGACTGGCTAAACAGGGAACATGTGACTGAGTTTCAGTGGGTAAAAAAAAGGGAGAATACAAGAGATAGAAGCAGGCATAGGACACAGAGGAGGAACTTCTAAACTTTGAGTGTGTACAGATGGGGTTAGGAAAGCCAAAGCTCACCTAAAATTGATGCCTTCCAGGGACATGAAGAGTAGGATACCCCAGGTTGCATTAAGTAACATATTTACAGCACTTCAAAGGAGGTGATCAGCACTGTTGAGACCACACGCAGAGTGCTGAGACGGAACACTTTTCATACAATGTGAAGGTGAGAGACCTAGAGAAGAGAAGGCTCAGGCCAGATCCCATCCACATATATAAAAAGTTGAAGGGAGGGTGTGAGGAAAATGGAGTCAGGCTTTTTTAAGTGGTGCCAAGTGACAGGACAAGAGATAGAGGAAGTGTCTATTTCACATGTAACATGAGCAAACAAAAAAATTGGTTGAGTTTATTGACATTTGGGAAGAGTAGCTGAAACATTTTCAAAGTCTCTGAATTAGTGTACTGAGTCTGTAAAACTAGCTGGGAAATAAGGCAAACCCAGAACTTTATTTTTTAAGAGTCCATTTGCAGTTCTGTTTGAAGACTCTTACATAGCTCTCAGATACCTGCTCTTCTGATGTTGGGTTAAGCAAGAAGGAAGATTTTAGCTAATATTACCCAGTTTGATTGAAACTTTAATTGTACTATATTCACTATGACTTTTGGACAAAGATGGAAGGTGAGTATATGTTATCTATCCAATCCCCATTTTCACAGTTAAAAAATACCTTTATTTAGAAAGACTTAAGCTCAAAACTGTTAATTTACAAATTGTAAGAAATCTTACAGTGTCGATCTACTACTATCCAGACTTCCTGAAGTGTTCATGAAATGGAAACTGCTAAAGCTCTTTTTTGAGGAAAAGTATTCAGTTGTTAGTCATAACTGTAATATAGTTGGGTTCTCACAGTCTGTTTAGACAATGAATTTATATGACTGAAAGAAATTTTCTGCTGTGTACATCGTGGACTTAATTTCATTTGTCCTCTTCGGCATGGATAAGGTAATATTTTGAATTTTATTTTAAGATGTACTTTTTTAAGTGTTGTTCTCAGATCTTTTGGAGGACTGCCATTTCTTCAAGCAGCATCTCAGGAACTGTGTGTTTTTCCTTGGGACATAAGGAAGAAAAATGAGGCTATTCATCACACAGGATAGAAGAATTAATTGTCAGAGATTGCTGGAATTGAGCTAGCATTATCTTTATACTGACCATAAATGATAGAACCACAGGGAATCTGATTAGAAGGATCATGGATGAGGTGATGGATATTATGGAGAGTGGAAGAACAGGGAAGGTATTTTGAATTGTACTTAAATGGTTGCCATGTTTTTATATGCAGGGAAAGGCCTTGCAGGCTGCCAGGGAGAAAATTTTAGACTTTATTTTTTGTTACTGAGCAAGATTTTGCTAAACAACAGTTAAACTTCTTTGAAATGTAAGGACATGAGGAGGCAGATGAGAAGGTGGTAATATGCACATCCATACCTAACATATCACTATGGACAGTTAGCTTGTTATTGGATGTGTAAGTAATCAAGAAGACACAAAGAATTTTTTTCTATCAGTGCTGAAGTTAGAGGTAATGCTAAAATGTAAAAGTTGGAATCCTATAATCATTTAGCCTCAGGGTTTATCCAATATCAGCTTCTAATGGTGATTGTTGACCTCCAATCTTTAGAACATCTTGATACTGATTCACCATACAAATAAAGTTGCAACCCAAACTCCTAAATGGTTGTAAGTTGTGCCTGTCATGATGCCAGCTCAAGTGTTGTTTTTCTTAACCTGGGTAGTGAATACTTTGAATTGCAGTAGAATGAGTGAAACTCATAGATTTGAGGTGGCTGGAGCAGTTCCAGGGGACCTTTGCTGTTCTCCCTATCATCTGCAAGGTCATCTGCACAGTTTCTTGGAAGACGTGCTGGAAGATGCTGGCTGCTTAGAGTCTGTAATACAGAGCAGCTCTTCAAACACATTGCTTTAGGGACCTCAGAGCTTTCCTGTTTGTGTTGTTAGGGAGACCTCTTCGAGGACAGCCTTGGGGTAAGAGTTGCCTTGAAAAGAATATCCTTGTTGGTTTATGTTCTGGCAGTTGCTCCTAATACAAACAAAGCCATATTTCAAAATGCTGAAATACTCCACAAAAATCGATTTTCCCTGCTTTCCTGATGAAGGGTGCGTTCACAAAGAGTTTCCAAATAACAGAAATGAAGAAAACACATTGTCACAAGAATGACTTTCTACACTTAAAAGTTGCTTTCTGAACCTGTTTGAGATAGTCAGCTAAAAGGGTAGTCTTCTTTTGTAACTCCTTTATAATAATGCACAGCTGGGTGAAAATCCATCTCAAACAATACTTACTTTTGTCTTTCCTTATTTATCATCGTTATCGTTACTTTTTACTCTGGTTAGCAGATGTTTCTTTAGTGCTCTGACATTCTTTATAATTTGCATATTTTTTAATTTATCTCACAGAAAAGTCAACTTACTGTACAATATGCACCTTGTATTTAACACTTCTATGTATATGGCATATGTAATAGGAAAAGCTCTTCTGATATCCCAATACATTTTTAATGTTCAAATTTAACATACTTTTTAAAATTCATGTATTTGGTCCTTTCTTTGTGTCGTGTAAAAATGTGTGATTATTTAGAGCTCAAGGAGGAATCATTTTGAGTCTACGGTATAAACGCACAGCATTCAGGCTGTGGCTATGATGAACAAATCAGTAATTAATTGGGCATTCATTCCAATGACCTGTCAGCATTCAAATGCTTTAATTAGATGGAGAAATGGAGGCAAGTAATGAGGGCCAAATCTGAATCCTTTTGAATTCAGTGGCAAAACATCCACTTGCTGCAATAAGATTTAGTCCTAAATGCATGACAGCACACTATAGAAGATGTCGTCTCCACCAACTGTGGTTCAAGTGTATAATACTGATAATGTCACTGGCATTGTATCTTTCGTTAAGGAAACAATGATGCTCTTAGGAAGCTTTTTGTCTGTTCATGCATACAAAACAGGCAATTTTCATAAAGTATTAATTGCAAATTATCTAGTATGGGTGAGGGTCCCAAAAAGAAAAATCTACTTTATACTGTATCTGCTGTTTATTTCATTATTAGTATTCTTCATTGTTTTGCTTATGTACAGCTGAAAGGAAACACCATATCCTGTGTCAAGCAATCACACTTTAAATATGCAGGTGTATGCAGACCTGGAGGTTTCTTTATATTTCCAATTTTTTTCATAAGTATTCAAGCATATATGTATCTAAATGTACACTTGAAGCCCTTGTCTACCAAGAAATTTCTATGCAGTTTGGCCAGTTCGATTTACTTACACAGATAAACAATAATAAAAATTTCCATACTAGATTAAAATGTTGGTGATATAAGCATTTTCTTTGTCTTCTAAAGGTACTGATTGAAGCTCAACACCTGTTTCTTGCTACCTAGCTAGCATTAATTTTGCACTTGAAGCGTAGGTTTGAACTATTTAGGGGGATTTGGTTTGCATTGTTCACAGTCAAATCAATGTGAAGTTCACAAGCTTGCTGTGATCAGCTGATATATCCTAGGTATTCCCCTCTCCTGTCATCAAAATGATGAATTGTCAACCTGTAACAGAGATTCTTGTTATTAGTCCTCAAGTACATGACTTTGCAATTTGCACAATTATACCTCATCCCTTCTTTTCTAGTTCACTCATCTATTCCAATATTATATTCTGATCCTTCTTTAAATTACTGTTTCCAGTGCTTTTTCATTGGCTTCTTTCATTCTTCAAATGACTGACACAAGCCCTCAACCCCTCTCCACCATATTTTTATACTGCTCCTCATAACCATCTTACTGAAGAAGATCTGTTTCACCTACATCATTTTCCAGAAGAAATGTCACAGGTTGTCTTAAAGAAAGAGTAAAACAAACTTTTAACAACTTCCAAACAGCTGAATCTTCAAAAAATTTTAGTCTCAGAGTAGTATTTCAACTATATAAACACTAAATTCCTTTTTATAAGCTCATTCCACCAACACACCACACCCCCCCCCCCCCCCCATATCTTTCCCTGGACCTCATTAAGGTTTTTGGTTTCGGGGTTTTTTTTCTGGTCCTTCCCACAGTGCCTCACATAACTTCTATAACTTTGATGAGAATCACCTAGAGTGCTGTGCTTAGTTGTGGAAGGTATTTACTTATTCGATATCTAAGAGTCACCATCTGGGCACAGAACAGCTTCCCACTTCTGCTGAGATCTGAGGTCTCACCACCAGCACTGCTAGATTACACAGAGTTCTTCTGACTATGGCAACTTAAAAAGCCCTAGTTGATTTTAAGAAGAGATCAGTATCTGACAGGCATAAAGTTCTGGGGCTAGAGAAAGTAATACTCAGTATAGTTACCCAAGACAAGCCATAGAGATATGGTGACTGCAGAAGCTTGACACAGCAGTAGGGCACTGGCATCATCCCTGAGGATACTTTAAGTTTCACGACATGCATCTGAAATTGTTCTGCTTGAGTTTGAAACTGAATAAATCTCTACAGAATTCATCAAATATCTACTTAGCACCAGTCCTATTGCCTGAGCAAGCTCAGCAGAGTCCAATGTTTCACAGCCATCTATTCAGCTCACCTGATCTATTAGCCTATCTGCTCAAAAATGACCTAAAAAACTAGAAACAAGAGTTCTTGAGCTCACATAACTACTTACCCTAGCAATCTGACATTTGATTTTGATCTGTTTTCCACTGAATGCCTCCAAATGCTCATTGAGAGAGAGCAGGGGAAGGCTTACAGGCTCTCGGTATCCCTATATCTATCATACAGCAGCCTATCACACTGTCTCTCAGTCTTGTGACAGCTGGGAGATTTCCTCTTGTCATCTAGCCGTCTTTGACAGATTTAGACACAAGATTTTTGTTACTAAAGTGGCAATCATGAGGCTTTTACTCAAGGTGCTGGTAGACAAGGCTCATATATAATTACATGCCACCTTTTGGCAGGGTCTGCCACAATGTCTACATCAACCTTAGCAAAGGAGGTTTTTCTTATTGTAATTCCACAAGATACCACTGATCATCTGAAAGTCATCATTTGAAATGATGAACTCTGTAACTCCACAGTGAGTGCACATGTACTGGTAACCCTGTACAAACTGCAGTATAAACACCTCCTTTTCCTTCCATCCCTAGAAGGTGACCAGGCAGTTCATTTTTAAAGAAATCATTGTGCTCATTGTCTCTTGATTGCTTTTGACTTTGTGCCAAAAGTAGGAATCATCAAAACAATGCCATATTACTGCTGTGTTTTTTGATGCCACAAATTCTGACCTCAGGTGTTTGAAACCCTAGTAAGAGTTGAATCAAAATCCTCCCTTCACCACCCACTCCTTTGATTGGCTTAGACCAGTGGAAATCAGCGTGTACCAAGGCTTATCTAGTCCATCATCATCCACACAACTTGTGAATTTTGTTCTCCTGTGCTGCTTTATTTCCAGGCATCTCTGCTTCAGGGGCGTACTAGATGCTTTGTCCCCACATGATTTTATGAAGCCCTACCTCTACGGCACAAAGATTTTATACTGTATTCAGATTTTGTTTTAAAATGGCCATGTATTTTACACTTTTGGTTTGCAAATTAAGCTTGTATTCACAAACACCTTCAGAAAAATAGAACATGCCTGAGTCTTCAGGCAGTCTGAAATGAGAAATGGAGTTGACTCAACGGCTCTGTTTTAGGACTAGTATCATTTATGGTTCATCCAAGAAGTTTATGTCCTCCCTTGAGTCACCCAATAAAACAACTTTCCTTGATGCCCCACATAGTACATCTTTCACCCTGACCTTCAAAGTGAGCAATACATGGTTGAATGCAGCAGTCATTGCAGCTAAAATCTCCAGCTACCCATTTTAACAGTACCTTAAAGACTGTTTAGAAAGTGAAGAGTTTTACTGGTCACACAGACCATAAGGGTCTTTCCCTTAGATATTTGATACATGCACATTTATCATGCTTGCCGGCATTGTGACTGTGTATTTAACTGTCAATGTGATAAAAAAACTTGTTCTAAACTTGCCAGAATTATGTGCTTACATCACAAATTTTCATTCCCTGGCCTGTCCTCCTTCATTCTTCATTTCAGATGTTACACCCAAGGGCTCTGAGGGGCCTACTTAATGACCACAAGTGGCACTGAGTTACAAAATAATCATGGTAATATTTATACAATTTAGTGTCCTTTTTAATGCCTCTGACCTGAGCATCCAAGTGTTACAATGGCTTCCAGATATGAACAAAAAGAGGAGTTTTCTGTGTGGGAAGCCTACCAGTGAACCAAAGCACATGCTTTTTCACAACTGTGTTTCTTTTTACGTCTAGTGGTGTTTGCCTGAGATTCTTCACCTTGCTGGGAAGCGTTGATCCATCTGGGAAAGTGCAAACAAAATTTTTGCTGACTTAATAATAAAGCCAGCTCATTATTTCACAGAATCACAGAATCACTGAATATACTGAGTTAGAAGGGACTCACAAGAATCATCAAGTTCAACTCCTACCTCTGCACAGGAACATCCTCAAGAGTTACACCATGTGCCTGGGAGCATCATCCAAATGCTTCTTGAACTTCATCAGGCTTGGAACTGTGACTTAATGTCAAATGTGAACTTCATATGGTTGGTGATTGTCCAGCCCTCTAATTTGTTGAGGTCTCTCTGCAGGTCATCCCTGCCTTTGAGGGAGTCAACAGCTCCTCACAGTTTTGTATCATCTGCAAACTTGCTCAGTATCCCTTCCAGTTCTGCATCCAAGTAATTTATGAAGATGTTCAAAAGTACGGGGCCCAAGATGGAGCTCCTGTGGAACCCCACTAGTGACAGATCACCAGTCTGATATCACCCCATTCACTCTGTGTTTGACCTGTGAACCAACTGCATTCAGAATATAAGAGAAATAAAGAGAAATCATGAGAGTGGTAAGGTTTGGATAAGTTTGTTCTGTGGCAATAAGGTATAAGGAAAACCAAATCCAAGGAAAAGTTACAGGCTGTAGTTTCATAGCAAACTCTTGTATTATGACCTTTGTGCTAATAAGGAAAGGTTTATTAATGAAGAAATCCACTTGCCTGCTCCCAAACATGCATGAATATTAGTCAATATTCTTTTTAATAGCTGCTTTCTCTTACAAGAATATCTGTCAGCCACCCACAATTCTCAGACAACATGTCTGCAGCCAGCTTTTGTGAACATGTTAATTAGGAAGCCTGTACCAGTGGAGTTCCTGAGATGAACAGCTAACAGTACTGTTTGTCCACCCCACCCCCACAGCAGGCAGTCTGACAGTGTGGCTTATTCAACAGAAGTCATACAGAGGAGATCTGGAAGCTCAGAGCCCTAATGCAAAACTCTAAATCTTGCCTACACAGAGAGCTTAATCACCACACCAGCACTCAGTGACAAACAGTGGTCTCAGATCTTGGATTTTATGGTTGCCTGGAGTAGCAAAAATAGTTTGTTTCAAAACATTGCAAATAACCTATTTGGCCACGGCACATACAAATATGCTCAGAAAGTGTGAGCAGAGATGTAATTCATTCTGTACTTTCCAACAGGCAGAGAGGCAACTGGCCACAGAATGTACAACTGTGAATTAACTTCCCTTAATGCAAGGTAATAATTTGGTTTTATGGACAAAATTTAGTATTATAAATTATCTGCTTCAGCACAATTGCTTTGCTAAGTGACTCCTTGATTATTAACAGCACAGCTAAAATCTTCCTGAGATGGGGCAGTTCCATGTTCGGTGAGATTGATATCAAACAAACGGAATCCTATGAAAATTTGAATAACTAAATACTGTCTTGTGAAAATACTGAAAATATAAGTGTTTTTATGGAGAATTAATGCTGTATGCAATACACAGCTGTATTGAATACATTGCAGTTACTGTATATGTGCTTCAGGATAGAGGGAGGAATTATACAGCCTGAAGAAAGAAAAGTGTAAATGTTGCTTTACCTAAACATTTGTTCATAGTAAGGTAGGATATGAGCTTACTGTACTGTGATTTTTTCATGGAAATTTCTCTTAAAGAAAAGAAACTTTTGATAGTATTGCACTGATTGAAGATATCTATTGTACTAAGAGATTTCATACTTGGCTCACTGTTTATGACTTTGATAGAATTAAAAAAAAAAAAAAGTTGTATTTCAACTACAAGTAATGTAATAAAAACTAGAAGAAGGAGCAGAGAAGTCTCCTCCAAAGTTCCAAGAAATAATACCACTCTGTAAAACTCTGCAGTTTGTAATGAAAATGTCATTTTCCCCAAATAAAAAGCCCAAACCTGATCTAAAAGTCCTGAACAGGACTGGAGAAATAAGTACTATCCATTCATAGATAGAAAATTTCTGCAACTGTTTTTATATTCTTTGGTTGAACAATGTAAGTTTTTCATGGAGTGATATCCTGCGTAGACCTTGCAGCTTGTTTTAAAATAAAATAGGCAGGGAAAGTTGGTGCTTTGCAGAGCTGTACGGCGGTGGAGTTGGAGGGGGCACCTCTAGGCCCTAGGCTTGTGGCCCATTACCTGGAGGGAATGCTCTTCCCCCCTGCCCCCCTGCCACGTGGCCCTGGGAGCCCTGTAATGAGCCCACACAGACCACAGGAGAGGGACGAGCGAAAGAGGAAGTTTATTGTGGGGTAGGGGTTTATATATGTTTTAGGGGGATCAGGGAATAACCAATCACAGGTCTCTGGGGGTTACAGGAATCAACCAATCGCAGGTAAAGGTTAACATTTACAGGAAGGGGTTAATAGGCTAAAGAGGAGACCCAGGAGCTCTCCCCTGAAACATTCCTGCATAACAGTTTTCGCAGAGGGTTTTTTGGGAAGGAGACAGTGACTTTGCAAAATACAAAAAAGCCATCCTGAGACATGTTTAAACAACATTAAAAACTTCTTTTTCTATAACATTTTCGTTGTTTTCTTCCCTTTCTTCACCAGTCCATCTTTGACAGGACTTTTTCCATCCTACGTATGGTAAATCCACTGCCACAGAGTTGCCTTCATGAAGTGTGGGGAGAGGCTTCAGTGGCTTCTTCTGCTTTTTATTTCCCTTGAAAGCCATAGGGTGAGAGGGTATTGGTTATGTGGGGCATCACTACAGTCATGTATGTTTGGAAATGGGGCTGCATTTCCTCCAATCTGCTACTGAGAAGAAAATAAATGATGGAAACGTGTTTTGTCTGTGATTTAAGGATTTCCTTCTCACTGCTGCTGACATTTGACCCCACCACCACCCTTTCCAGCACTTTTCTGCACTATCTCAATATAATTTTTACCTTATTCTCTTCCTGAATCATTTCCACAACCTGAGGAAGGGGGCCTCAGAAACTACCTTCACATCAGGGTCATCATTCTAAAATCTGTACCTTCTTGGTCATCCATTTTTAAAAGTAACTATTCCCATGAAAAATACAGTTATCAGAATTAAAACTGCTAAAAAATAGTAGTATTTCTGTACACTAATGTTTTCTCTTTCACCCTCAAGTAATTCTTGCATTTTTATTGTCCTTAAATTCAATCAAAGGAACTTTCTCTTTTAAGACATTTTGAAAACCCAAATCATTCATATATTTAGAAAGTCATTGGTTATCTCAAAAAGGACCAAGTTTCCCTGCAAATTTCAAAATTTAAACAAATTTTAAAAAGCACTTCAGGTATCAATTCTTCTCTTTGACAGTTCTGTACATATTTCTTACACGTATCATTGTGGCATATATAGCAAGAAAAGTCAAAAGTCCCTATGGAAAAAATGTGAGCTCCTCTCCCTCTTACCAACTGGGAGACATACCTATTTTCATTAGTTTTTTGGTTAAATATTCTAAAATGTCACTGGGGGAAAAAAAAAACAAACACATATTTGGAAAGTTTTATCCTCAATATCCTCAGTAATAATGCATCTAACATTTCTTGGTTAACATTGCTAAGTCAGTCTTCTGGGTTCAGTTCTAAATGCTTGATCAACACTCAGGGAGTCCATAATGAGAAATGCAAAGAATACTCAAGAGTGTGAAACAGTATTTTCTTTACACAATATAATATCTTTATATAGATGCTTGAAATATGTTAAAATGAAAAGTGCATGTCCCTCTTCCAAACAAAAACATTGACTCTCTCCATATTATCATGGCAACACAAGGTTCAGGAGTACTGCAGGTCAGGCTACAGCTGTTCAGGCTCAGCACAATACCCCAGCCAGGTCTCAGAAAGAACTCCTGGTGCAAACATGTATTTCCACAAGTTTCACAGGTTAGGTTGGGTTTTTTTCCCCAGGGGGACTTTCTGAGACGGTTTTTTGTATTGTGGTGTTTTTTTGAGGAATATGAGTATTAAGAAGCATTCTGAAACATAAAGAAAGCCCAGCTTCTAAAAAGGAGTCTGAAGTTGCACAATGGTAGTGTGACAAGAACTTGAACTTTTGCAAGGCATTTTGCATTTTGTTAAGAATGTGAAAACTCTGAGTAAGAATGAGACCACTTCAGTCTTGAAAGATCTAGAACCATTAGTGAGTTTGTGTCAAACACTGAATTTTTCCTAGAAATTCACAGAATCACAGAATATGCTGAGTTGGAAGGGACTCACAAAGAGCATCAAGTCCAACTCCTACCTCTGCACAGGACCATTCTCTCATGTGCCTGAGAGAATTGTCCAAAAGCTTCTTGAACTTTGTCAGGCTTGGTGCTGTGACTACTTTCCTGGGGAGCCTGTTCCAGTACCTAATCACCTTCTGGGTGAAAAACGTTCTCCTAACAACCATCCTAAACCTCCCTTGACACTACTTCAAGCCCTTTCCTCAAGTCCTGACACTGGTCACCACAGAGAAGAGATCAGTGCCTAAGCCTCTTCTTCCCCACATGAGGAAGTTGTAGACTGCAGTGAGGTCTCCCCTCAGTCTCCTCCTCTCCAGGATGAATGGACTAAGTTCCTCATATGGCTTCCCCTCAAGGCCCTCCCCCATCTTCGTTGCCCTCCTTTGGACACTCTCTAATAGCTTAATGTCCTCTATATTTTGGTGCCCAAAACTGCCACTACATTCAAGGTGAGGCTGCCCCAGTGCAGAGCAGAGTGGGACAATCCCCTCCTTCAACCGGTTGGTGATGCTGTTTCTGATGCCCCCCAGGACACAGTTGGCCCTCCTGGCTGCCAGGGCACTGCTGACTCATATTCAACTTGCAATTAAGGCAGTGTCTACAGATATTTGCATTATTTGTTTACCAGTTTACCTTGGAGGCTTTGGTTTGGTTTAGTTTGCTTATTTCAGGTAGATTACATTTGGTTAGGGGTTTTGTTTTGATTTATTTTGCTTTTCTCCCAGTTGTGCAGGATTTCACTGGGACAGCGGTTGGTTGTTTTGTTTATTTATGCATTTATGCCCATGACAATATTTTTCCATACCGTCGTTTTCAGAAAAAAGGAATGAAAAAAATCATCATATCCTGATTTACTATTGCCCCTGTGACTTACCTAGACTTTTCCATGCACATCCAGAAAGGAGGGAATCCTTACTTCTGAATGATTACTGCATCCTCATTAATACAGCAATTCTTTAACACAATGACAGAAAAAAAAAAAAAAACCCAAACATTTCTTTTATTGAAATAAATTCTGATTTTACATAAAATAGATTATAATTTAGAGTCTGTACTCTCTACTGAAAGGTTAGACTCGTTACCATCCAAATAGGCTGAGCTAATAAAAATTATATTTGTTACAATCCAAATAGATTAACCAGCCTTAAGGGCTTAGCTATGTATCACACTTTTCAATTTTCTTATAATTAAATTAACATAAAACAGACTTGACAAATAAATGACTGTATCAGAAACAGTTAAGCTCTATTTAACCAAAATAACTGTTCTATTTACATATACAGCAACCTGTGCCTATTTTGGGAGATATAAGAAGCCTATCTAGTTAGCAAGTCCTTGGGCACCTACAGTCTGCCACAGTTTGCTAAATATTGGTCTCAGACTTATTGTGAACTACATATACCCTAAAGGACAGATTTTGTGGTTTTTCTTCACTCCCTGTTGGCTGTCTCCCAACCAGATACCTCCTCTGATGCCATCAATAGCCTTGAAAGGCTTTATATGCAAAGTTTAGCTTTATTCACTAACTAGCCCTTTTGACTAAGCTATTTCAGCAGGATTTCTCATCAAAACATAGAATCATTTAGTTTGGTAACTACCTTTAGATCATCAAGTCTAACCATTAACCCGGCACTGCCAAGTCCACCACTAAACCATCTCCCCATGGGCCACATCTGAACATCTTTTAAGTACCTCCAGGGACACTGAACTAGCCACTTCCCTGGGCAGTTTGTTCCAATGCCTGACATCCTTTTCAAGCAAGGAATACTTCCTAATATCCAATCTAAATCTTCCCTGGTGAAGCCTGAGGACATTTCTTCTCGTCCTATCACGTGTCACTTGACAGAAGAGTCTGACCCTTACTTTGCTACAACTTCCTTTCAGGTAGTTGTAGAGAGCAACAAGGTCTCTTCTTTTCCCAGAGAAAAGGGGTTTTATGAAACTAAGCACATGTGTAAGTCTTTTCAGGGTAGTGACTTTAGTCTCTTCACCCCATTTTCCCCGTCAATACATACATCTGCTACCCACATATCTAAGCTGAAGTAAGGTCTCAGGTAGTATGTCTTGGATGACAGCAGACTGACTCTTTAATAGTTTTAGCACTTCGTTAATGAAGGCTGCATAGTTTACTCAGCAGCGCTGACCTTCCTAAAAACACTGTGGCTGTACATAAACTATGTCTCTACATATTAGCTTTCTGGCCTTCTTTTCCCCTCTCTTCCATTCCACTGTAAATCTTGAAACCGTACTACTCAGAACCTTAATTTTCACCATGTCTCGTACTTACCTCCAAAAAAAATGAGATGCAAATAACACTCCAGCTTTTAGTCTCCTCTGTGGTCACTCCCTTGGATTAAAGACCACAGGCGTAACCTTAGTGCTTGGCAAGGACACAAATATGAGATGGGAGGTCAAGATAGTAATTTTCCCTCCTGTTCCACATGGGAGGGTGTTTGTGTGCATGGCTGGGGAAGGTTTTCCCTTGTGGAGGGCAGTTGGAAAGCCTTTCACAAAAGTTTTGTTTCCCTTTCTGCAGTGGATACTAAAAACTTAGTATGATCCAGCATCAAAGAAAAAAATTACAGAGACCACACCACGTGTCTGCAATATAGGATGTATTAGATGTGGTCATGTTTTTCAAGAGCTTTTTGTGTCACACTTTCACATTGCAAGTGAGATAATTAAATTGATGTGTAACCTGGCTTCGCAAAAGCTCTGAAACTCTATCTGCTATGCTGTAATATGTGTGTGGTTTGGCAAATGGTAAAGAGAATAGTTTCCACTTTCCATAAAGCCATGCAAAATCCACTTAAGTTTCTTAGGGCTTTGTACTATAATTAACCATTCTGAGAGTGCTATTGTCTGAGGACTGTGCCTTTAAGCCCCTTCTCCTCCCTGTAGGAACTCACTCAGAGCAGAGGAGTGCAAATGGAGTTGAGATCATCAAGCTGGATACTTAAATGCTTCTTTTGCTACCATTTTTCTGGTACCTTAATTTTATGAACAATGGGCTGCCTATTGCAGAAATTGTCAGTATTGCACCTTAGGTATTCTCCCTAAATTATAACTGTGCTGCCTGGATCTAAGCTATAAATATCAATGTATATTGGAGAAGTTTGCTTTAAAAATAATAATAATAAAAAAAGATAAATGGGTACTGTTTTAAATGTAACCCTAGAATCAGGTGACTTCATGCTGTTATGTTAAGGACCTGAGTGGCACTGGCTGAGAAGTACAACCTCTCCCTGCAGCCAGCCCAGTAATCAGGAACCTGCGCTCTGATGGGTAGGAGGGGAACAAGGTGATGATTATTGTTTTACCTTAGGCTTCCTTTGGGGAATTAACTGAGCTTTTGAAATCAGTTCTCCAGAATGTAGTTTTCATGGCCTTCCCTTGCGCAGGCTTGTAATAGTATTTTCACAGGGCACCTGCAATGGTCAGTAGCAAGAAAGAGGGCCAGAGCTGTTCAAGCACAGCTCTGAAAGGAGACCAGGTGACCCTAACAAAATCCACTGTTCTGCAAATCATGGGTAACCCAGGATCAGTCTTGAGTAGAGTAGAGACTTGGTCCTTTGAGAAGGGGTGATAATACCCTTCCTGAGGTTTCCTAAGCTAAGATTGAACGTGTGTTTTTCATCCTCTTTTCTCCTTCACTATATGTAGCTGATGTGTGTGCCTATCCAAATTGTTTTTCTATTTAAGCTATAGAAGATTCAGAGCAACTGGCAGCTTAGGACAGTGCAAGGGATGTTTCAGTACAGAACTCTTAGAAGATGTTTTGTAACATTCATTTTTGCTTACCAATATGGGATTTACAAAGCATGGGGAAGAAGAAAAAAAGAACAAAATAATAAAAAAAAAAAGCAATGCTGAGAGACTGTGAAACAATATATCTTTTGTTATGCAAACTGAAAGACATTGGAAACAGTTAACTCTTTATGACTTATTACACACTGTTTCCTTTACATGCTACCCAGCATCTCCCTCTAAACTGTCCCAGGTTCTCTGCCTTTCCCTTTGGCGAATCCCAACAGTATCTGGGTTAAAAGCAGAGCAGTACAACATGCACAAACTCAGAGCTGCTCCATAGCTGTACTTTGACTTCTGAGGTATTCTCTATGCTCCCTCTTCCTCAGCTTTATGTATTAAAGCTTATTTTTAACTAACGCTGTGATCCTAAGCTTCTTCACAGCCTCAACTAAGCTGTGTGATTCATGTTTCAAAGCCTAATATTTTAGCCTCAAAAGCAGGATGAAATACTGTCATTTGAGTTTTTTAATGACTATGGACTAGTGCATGCATTTTCAGCCTTTCCTCAAAGGCTCCAAATTAGAATAAAACTAATTTCCACAGCACATGTAAGCCAATAAAAAAAAGTATAGCAAGAGAAGGATATGGAGCTGGAAGAGAATAGCATAGTACTGGGATTTGAGCTGAGTTTGTAGTGTATAATGATAAATTATGTACAAATATTATTACTATTATTATTATGTAGTATTATTCTGTGCCAGCACTCTTTGCTGGCATGTCAGTCCTGAATGCAAAATTCTTCTGGTTTTCCTCCCCTTTGCAGTCTGAATAATGGAGCTTATTTTGTGCAAGTTTTGCCCCAGGGTTTCCCTTCTCTGACTGGCAGATGAATATATGGTTATAGCCTCCCACTCTGAGCCTTTGGAGCCACCCAGCTTCTCTGCGGTGATGCTTTCTGTAGCATAATACTCATGTGGAGCTTTACAACAGAGAGGGACAAGTGGTCATGGAAGCTTAGCTGGTAATCCAAAGCCCCTTGAAACCAAAGGGCACTCTCTCTTTGGCCTCAGTGTGCTGCCAATGTGCTGCTAAATTCTATTCTGGGAGGTAGAAGAGAGAAAAAACTGTGAGAAATTTGGGGAGGATGCAAGAAGGGGGTAAATGGGTCTGAGAGGCTGAAATGAAAGGAAAAGGAAGGTGGGAGTGAGAGATAATATTTAATAATAAGGGTCCTTGGAGAATAACCTGCAGTAAGCACTAAACAGCAAGAGAGAGGAGGTGATCCTGCAGTGCAGATCTATGAAAGGGATGGAGATCAACACAGTATCATCTCCATAAAGGAATGCTGATGAACTTTTTCTGTACAAAACTGGAGGCAGAGAAATGAAAATATTCCAGACTTCCTGAGGTAAATAGGAGATTCAGTCTGAGGCATCCGTTCCTGTAGATTTCTCATTCTGTTCTTGTCTTTTTGGCACAAATAAGGAGGTGCCTAATTACCTAACTCAGCATGGGCAGAGTTCAAGAGAGATATCTTGTTGTTTGGTGTCTTATCTCCAAGAACCTGAATAATCAAATTTTTGATGATACAGCAGGCAAAGAACAAGAAGTTACAGTGTTGTGTAGCTATTTTTTCATGGACTGACCCAAAGAAACAGCACAACAGATTTGCCAAAAGATTAGCAAAAACCTTCCATAGTTGTTTAGTCACTTGACTCATCCTTTTCATAAAGAAGCCTACAAAAACAGTATTCTGTGCAGAAATGGCATCTGAAGCACATATATGGTCAAAGACATTTGATTTGCAGAGGATGTCCCTTTGGACTTCAAGAAACAGATACATGCAGTCCTCTGTCACTGAAGAACACAGAGCAAAAGGGTTGACCAGACTGTTGGGCTGTTCCTTGAGTTCTGCCAGTGCCATTCCTCTGATGTAACTGTGGTCTGCAAACCCACCATACCACATTTGACATGTTTCCAGGGTGGTTGTAGGCAAAAACTGAGTTTTCTCAGACTGAATTGGTCATTAGTTTTCAGTGATCAGCAATAAAATCATCAAAACTTTATACAAAGAGGCAATAAAGTCACAGTGGCCTTTTTTGGGCAGTATAGCATGTTTTTTTTAACATCTAAATATTTTTCTTTGCTGTTATAAAAAGGTGAAAGTCACAGTTAATGAAGGAAGAAAATATTTGGAATTATTTTTTTTTTCAATTGCATGAAAACATAAGCATATCTTGGTTACAAGGAAAAAAAGTTGTGTGAATTATTTACTATGAGAAATACAAAGAGTAATACTGAATAAAAATAATAAATGCTATTCAAATGCAATAGAAGCCAGTAGAAGGTGGGTACTCACATTTAAAAACTTATTGTATTCATGGTTCCATTTATTTTGGTGGTGGTAGAATGTAAAGAACAAAATAAATTAGAACCAAAAATGGAAAAGATGGGATTAATATACAGTAGGCTGTGAATGATTTGTTTCTCTTCCCACAATGCCCCTCTCCAGCTTATCTGAACATTTAGCTATGTTTATTTCCATAAAGAATGCATTTTATTATGAAGGAAGCTAGCATATGCTTTTTAAAATAAAGGAAAAACTTTATTAAAATTCAGAAGAAAAGTAAACAGAGATGATTTGGGAAGCTTTATTCATTTATTTGGGCAAACACTGCTAAAAACATTTAGGTGCACTGCATGTTTAAAAAGTAATAAATAGCTATTGTGCTTACTTCATAAACTTGTCAGAGTGTCTTCATTTTATTTTCCTGAACAAACTGAATTTCTGTACTGCTCATCCCCAGCCAGTTAATAAATACATCACCCTAAAAAGTGCTGTGGTATTAAATTTACAGCAGATAAAATATGGATGAAGTTGCTGTGCTTCAGGTACGTCAACTGTGATTTAATATCTCTGACTACCCTTATGAGGAGTAAAAGATTACTCGGCTGCTCCAACAGCAAGATACTGACCTTTGCTCCCAAGTAACAGCCACTCAGCAAATAGTACCAAATGAAGAAGTAGAATAACATATAGATTTGCCATAAGAAAAAATTGATCTATACCCATATATCAAATCTGCTGATCAGAGCTCTGCAGAAAAAATACCTCATAATCGTTGGAATTGCAAAAATTTTGGTGGAAACTGTGGGATTTATTTTAAAGCAAAAGATTTCTTGGGGCAAAAAAGTTCTATATGTGTGGTGTGTGGAGAGAGTCACACATATATACGTGTATACATATGCCACCTTGACACATCTTCGAGTACAGAAACATCCGCAGATGACCAGTTAGTGATTTAGCAACCAGTCTTAACCCCATTTTCCACTTTCTGTTAATTCTTTGAAAAAATGGAGAAAAGTATAACATTGTCTCTGTAAATTAAGGTCAAATTCCTCTGGGAAATCTCATAACATTCAGATTTAATTTGTATCTTTAAAAAAGTTACATCTAAAGGTGATAAAAACCTCAGGAAGCACTGTTTGTTAGCAAAGAAAATAAATTCTTGTGATTTACATTTTGCCTTCAAAAAAAGGCAGGTGAGTGAAAGGGTGCTGCTCTGCATTTCAAAGCAAAAGCAAATGAAAAATTTTCAACAACAAAGCCAAAATATGAAACAGACAAATCACTCTGCTGAGTACTTTTTAACCTACAGTGGCACATGCTAACAAAGCAACTGCTGTATATATAATAAGGATTGAAAAGGTAATCTTTAAATGTGGAAGCAAAATAAGAAACTTCCTTAATTAGTGCTGATTAGTCCTACTTAAGGAGGTAAAATTTGATTTAGAGTGGCAAAATCAGTAGATTTGAATGAGAATTAGACTTGCACTGTATGATTTCCTCTGGCCATTAAAATTATTAAAAGAATTTCATTCTCTAACACCCATCATTTTAACATGATCTAATAATATTTATGCTTTATAGTCTGACAGTTAGGTACATATTATAACTTGATATCATAAGTAATTTCTGAATCCCATGTGTTTGTTTCCACACAAATGAAAGCCTTGTTCAACTCCTAGTTCTGTACAAGCCTTTACTTTTAATAGGAAGGATTTTCCTCCTGAAGAGTTGGTTTGATTAACACGTCCAACAGAACAGTAATGGGATATTTGTCTAAAATATCTGTTGTGGTAATATTGCAAATTAGAAACTATGACCCCTAAAGATTATCAATGTGTTTTTGTGAAAGTTGGATTTCTTTCAAACTGAGACTTAGAAAATAACGTGATTTAAAAATGTGGAAGTGGTGACATTTGTTTCAAGGTTTTAGTTGGGGTTTTCCTCTCAGTTATAAAACACTTTGCTATTAAGATGCAGTGGCTTGGTTGAACAAGAATGTGCATCCTGCCCATCCTAGCCCAGATGTTACTCACTCAAACAGACGTCAGCCCATAAACCTTTCTAAACAAGTGCTTTCTCCACTCTGATTGCACAAGGGATTTGGTTGGGCAAGATGACATTTTCTTGAGTGACAGATGCTCATGTTACAGTGGTACCATGGACAGTCATAATGTCCTTGCAGAGCAGCTGCTCCTTGAGGATTTTATACGGTTTTCTTTGTGCTTGCAATAATAAAGAAAAAAATATTTTGCCCTTTAAACCTGGGGGGTTAAAAAACACACACGGGAATGAGAACTGAGACTTACCAGCAGGATTTAGAAAGTCTCAGAAGCTGAAGATGTGCAGATACTGTGAACCTTCTAATGGCACATCACTTCAAACACCATAAAAGTATTTTATTGGGCATTCCTGCCTTGCCTGAACTGGTAGCAGAAAGCAGGCACAGGAGGGATCACAGGAGATGGAGAGAGAAAAAGAGGAAGAAGAAAGTATAACTGTTAGATAATGTGAGGGCTCAATTTTTTGCAAAATAAGCATGTGGTTTCTGAAATTTATGGATGCTTCCTAAATGTTATTTGCTGCCTTTTAACCTTAAACAAGCAGAGGAGATCAGATTTTTTTAAATATGCATTTTTATCATAATAAAAGAAATAATAAGCAGCAACACCTGATGTCAATGTATATTATTCTGAACATTAGGAATTTTCACTGAACAGTCAATTACAGAATGGACTTCAAATTAACTTCAGAATAGAGAACTTCAGAAAAGCTGTTAGCACCATAAAACAGAGGTGGGTAAGATCAAGCAGCATTTCTCAGCCTGTCATTTTTGTCTCTGGCCAACAGAGTAGTATTTTCCTGGTACCATCAACGCAGTGTCAGTCAGTGACATCATGTCGTAGCCCATTACAGCATTTCTGAGCTCAAGTGGCTGTCATGGAATATGACGCCCCACAAATATTCATAGAATTCAGATTAATATTTTTCTCATTGATACTTGGATGTCATTTCACATATTTAATACCTAGCCTCAATCCTAGCCTGTAATCATCAGTTAAGACCCAGCCTGTGGTGCTCATATGCTGATCATAAGCGCTGACATGAGTAGAGGGTAACATTTCACCTTGAAATCCCATTTAAGAATATGAAAGTATGGGACCTAGTGCGCTATTTTGGTGACACAACTAAGACATTTTTGCTTGGACTACAGTGTTGAATTTGGCCCATTCTAATATGCGCCCTCTCTCAAGGACGTCCAGGTGAGATGAAACCCCCCTCTGCTCTCTAGGAATCCTAGAGAAGAAGAAAGTTACTATGGTGAAAAAAGAATTTAAACCACATAAAGCTAGCATAAATGTTAGCTGTTTGCCTAGGCAGGCCAAATTTAAGGGATGTGACTTGCCATCTAGACTCTGCAGTTTATCATGTCAAGTCAGACTCAAGAGCTGCTGGCCAGGAAATGTAAGGTATTTATTGTTTTGCTGGTGCCTGCAGCAAACCTGCCCTGTGGCTAACAAACAAGGTTCAGTTCTCAAAACCATCAAGTGTGTGAATAAGTGGAGTTTTTTTGAGGGGAAAGTTGATCTAAAAGACAAAATGAAAATTTGTAGCAAGACATTACTCTCAGAGAATGACATTTGATCCCTCTTAATACAGCTAAAGAGTATTCCAGAGAATACTCCTTGAAAGGGATAGTCCAAATCCAAAAGGCTCTACTGACATTCAGTGATTAAATAGATAAAATTAAAATGTTTCTAAATCTGCCGTTTTATTAGTCCTCTCCTGAAAGTAATAGTGACTCCGATATTGAAAATACAGCATCAACATAGTTTTGTGGCTCTTCCCTGCAGATGGGAGGAAGAAGATGAAGAGGTTGAAGGCAGAAAAAAGAGCAGTTGGGCCTGGATTTTGTTTCTTTAACAGTTACAAAAGAAAAACAGAGAAAATAGGGTGATCTGAAACCTGGAAGTCAGGGTCAAAGGGCTTTTGCACACATAGGGAGATATTTAAGACCACGTTTACAAGGAAGTGGATGCAAAAATTAAAAAAGCTTCAGAGGGTTGAAGGGCATCTGAGGGGATAACAGTAACGAAAAGCATGATACAGATTGGAAGGGGCAACAAGGGAGCATGGAAAACCTAGGCTTCTGGGAAGTAATATTGGGAGATGCGCTACCAGCCATAATACGGATTGGTTAGTCCAAGGGAAACTGCTAAAAATTTTTTGGGGGGTTGTAAACAGGATCTAAGGACTCAGAGTTGCAGCAGGGGCTTTATTAGCAGAAAGCTTGAAGCATGCTTGCCAGCTCTGGGAGACTTGACTGCAGCACTGAAGACATGGAGACTTCTAATAAGCAGAGAGGGAGACTGTGAAGAAAAGCTTCTGTTTTGCCTTGTGCCTAGATTAGATGCTCTTCATAACCTAACGCCAGTTCCCTACATAAGGACATCCCAGCGCAATGACCGCAGAAGGCTGAAGACTTAACCCAGATTTTATTCAGCAAGGATTGTCTGCTAGCACAGTCTCCCCTGTGGCAGCTGCTGAGAACCGAGCTCTGCTCCTGCAGCTGTACACTGAAGGATTTATTCTGCAAGCTGCTGAGCACACCTGGGAACCCTTCAGCCCACCTGAGTTCAGTGGGGCCTGTGAGCACTCAAATCCTCACACAAGTGATTGGCAGATGCTGGATGGCATCCTTAGAGAATAAACATTGCTGGATGTTCCTTCACCTCCTTATTAGTAGCAAATTATACCTACAGCTGTCCAAGATTTTTTCACTCTGGCCTGTTCCATTCTTAATCAATTGCTGATACGTGTGTGTGCAAAAGGTGAAAAGGCATATCTGTTTCTTTCCTTTTGAATATGGAGCCAAGAGACAAACTTAAAGGGGGTAAAGGGGGAGGGAGGGGAGAGGAAGGATTCACAAAAATTCTTGCAAATAAAATTCATTGATTTACATGGCTTTTTGCTAATTCACAAATATCTAGTTAGATCTAGAGTAAGAATTTATTCACAGTAATGTTCACACAAAAGCAAAGCAAATCCTACCATGAATAAATATTCATGGGACTATTTGCACTGGGAGAAGTCCCTTGGCTATTCTAAAAGCCTTTTTTTTTCTCTTTTCCTGCACTGTGTCTGGAAAGACTAGAATTGAGTAGTTTCAAGAAGCAAAAAAGGAAACAAAGTAGCAGTCAGAGAGAAGCATATGCACTATTATCACATCCAGGAACAGTGAAGCTGTTCATCAGGCAGATGATCGTTCCACCTCATGATTGGTTTGGCTTCTGTCATGAGGCTTAAAACTGATGGTCCAGGGAAACAGGTCACAAGTAGCTTACTTGCCTACATGCCGTAAAAGAGACTGAAAGCTGGGGTGCTATCCATTAGTTGTCTCAATGGAAGCTTTCTCTGGCCACGAAGGGGGAGATGTGCATTTAGGAAGCCACCATTTAGCTGATGCTGGACTCTGCATGTAGGAAACCTCTACAGGCTCCTTATGTCATTTGCAACAGTTACTGTAACAGGGACCAAGGACATGACATCTTCCCCAACATGCCATGGCTGCATCAGAAGTTACAGCGCCTCCACTTTTTTTCCCTGATCCAGTAAAATCAAAGATTTTCTCCTGCACAATGGCATGTCTTCAATAGTGCCATTGTGAGGCTTACTTGCATCTTGAGGCTTATAGGCTTCAAAACCCTTTGAGTGGAAGAGACAAGTGATCCAGTAGGTTGTTCCTGCTGCTACCAACAACTCTTAACAGGAGCTCAGTTCTAGAGCTCTCTAATTGAGAAATTAATTGTGCACAGCCACTGGAGGTACCTCAAGGTTACCTGACACACAACTGCTCCCTAAACAGAGCCCACCACTGATTTCACCCTCTGATGGAAAATGTGGGGTCTAAAAAAATGATGCAAGTCCCATTCAGGCACCCCAACTACAGGCAGGGAAATCCCAGTGTGCTGTTGATACCTTTAGCCCTAGTTAAACCTTTCGACAGTAAGGACCCTGACCTCTTTTTACCTGGACAAGGGGAGATGCACTGAATGCCTGTGCATGCATTCAAGTCTGACTGTTGGAATCTGGGACTGTGGCTGCAGGATTAAAAAAAAATCCTTTTTCACCCTGACAGATTCACATCCACTCTACTTTTATGCGCAAAATATCATTCTATATATTAATGAAAGGGACCAATTAGATTTTTGGATTGATTCTTAAAATGTAACTTTATAGAGAACTGAGACAGTTTTATGGTCAAATATTTAAAATAAACAAACAAAGCAACCAACCAAGACTAGACACCTTGCCGGTGTGGACCATATGCCTGAAAAGCTAGCTGCACCTAATATACAATGAGATACATCCTTTCATTGTACAGTTTTAGTAAAAACTACAAAACTAAGAACAAGTGCTTACTTGACTTTGTTAATACTTTTATTTATTTATTTTCCTTCCAGTTTTTCACCCTTGATGTATCTCTGAAGACTGTGAGCAGGATACATAGTGCTTCACATTCTAAATGCTGAGGCCTATCTATCAAAAGCTGACTGGAGTGGGTGGTGAAATACAGTAGGAGGTGGCTAGCTACACAGTTGTACTATTAAATTACTGTCTGTCCAAGGAGAGTAATCTCTTGTTTCAGCAGCAGGTACTACTACCAGAGACTGTAAAAACCTCAAGCACTCTGAAATAGGCTGTCATATGGAGCACCATAAATTACATCAGTCAAATATTCCATCATTCATTCGCTCCACAGTCTTACAGTGGCATGAATAGTCTGCTCAAGGGAGAAAAACAACCACCAACTTTCTGATTCCTTTTCTATTTATTTTTTGAGAGAGCTTCAGGGGCCACCTTCCGATGGGAAGTTTTAATTAATCATAAAATACAATTTTCCATTTGCACAGCTGCAGGTTTCAGGGACTATGTGGGCTGTTCCCCAAAATGCAGCAAAGGTGAGGGATTTTCTTTTCCTCAAACTGAAGCTGTTGTTATCCACCCTATTATTAAGAAGTTTAAGAAGTGCAGCATCAATGACTTTCTTTTCATCTCTGTGGAACAGAACATTTGACAGTAAGTTAAAATCCTAAATAAAATATGAAAGCTGCCAGCATGTGACAAAAGTCTCTCGGAGAGCATATATGAAAAGTTGCTCCTGAGACGCAAATGTCACTAATACCATAAGAAAATTGCAAAAAGGTATATGAAAGTCACTAATGTGACATGAAAGAACAAAAGTCTTCAAATTATGTGAAAGTTGCTGTACTTATATGCTACCCTTACTATACTAGTTACTTTCTATCCTTATTAGTAACTTCCATTTCAAACTAATCTTTGATAAAAGTCTTATTATATTAACAGTTTTCCTTAAGTATCAGAAAATTGTATTTCCAGTCGCACTGAGTGAAGTGTGACCTCATTAGCAGAGTCTTGTATTGTTGCATGGCTTTTTGACTCTCTTTCCCTTGGAAGATACATGCATTCCTGCAGCCGCACTCTCTGCTCATTTTGTCTTTATAAAGATATACACTGGCTCTGCTTCCCACAAAGGTTTAGAAGCAGACTCAAAATAGTTTTTTGGAATGGGGATTTCCATCACCTATAAGCTCTCAGTCCACATTGCTAGCTACAGAGCTGTTTAAAAATATGAATACTATGTCTAGGAAAAACCTTGGTTTTTAGGAAACCCTGTTGAAATGAGACTCTGAGCCTACAGTAAGTTGCCATGTGTGTTTGAGCTCTCTTTTCAGAGGAGAGCTCTGGTCCGGGGTTTAAATCCATATTTGAGTAGAGGGGTTGAATTTTTACTAATCCTGTACAGAAAACATTCAGTAAATCTCTACTTCTGCAATCAGAGATGAGTGTCCTTGTGGACCCCTTGAATGACAGTGAGACCTCATGAATGCATAAGAGTGGAGCAGCACAAAGCTGAGCTCAGGGTTATTAGTACTTCAGAGCTATTTCTCTATAGACCAGACCCTGTGAAAGTGTCAAAGCTGAAATTATCTAGAACATGGACATAATATACTTCGGGTTTATGGATCTACTGATTTGGAATATATTTTTATCACCCATAAGCCTTATTTATTTTTTTCTTTTAAAAATCTTCTCTGAAGGTGATGAAATGCATTGCACTGCTCGTTCAAGATGCTGAAGTCCTGTATTTCTCCCATGTAACTCATGCAAGTAAAACACCAGGTCAACCATGCTATGAGAGGGTCAGGATGCTAATAGGAGATGAAAACATGGATAGATGACAAACACTTGTAGTGCAGATTTCCTGGCTCCATACATAGGCCAGACCTGACCTCTGCAAACTGTGAGGGATGGCTGCATTCCCCCACAGTGCTTTACTCAGTTTGTATAGCAAGCTTGGAAAGAAGGTACTTTCCAGAAGTGAAATAGATGTTGAATATCATGTGGCAAAGCTGTGTCCCAAGATGCAGCAAAATAAGTTACTGAGTGATATTAAAGAGGGCATCCTATTAACAGTTTCCTCTTATATTTGATTTTGATAGTGGGAAACTGCAATTAAATACTATAAAGGCACTAGTTACACATCAGGTGACTGTTCCTAAGCAAGAACCTATAATTTGCCACCACCAGACCCTTCTCCTTCAATTATTGGCCAGAAGATAATGCAATTTGTACAGTAATAATAGTTTGAATATACTGCTGTGGTGGGTTGACCCTGGCTGGATGGAAGGTGCATATGAAAGCTGCTCTATCACTCCCCTCCTCACCTGGACAGAGGACAATGCTACAAAATACTTATGTGTCAAGATAAAAAGAGGGAGAGATAACTCACTATTTACCATGAAGGGCAAAATGGACTTGATTGGGGGAATTAGTTGAATTTCTTACCTATCAATCAGAGTAGGATAATAAGAAATAAATCCAAATCTTAAAACCACCTTTCCCTCACTCCTCCTTTCCCCTCAGGCTCACCTCTATTCCCCATTTTCTCTATCTCTTTGCCCAGTGGCCAGAAGGACAGCGAATGGGAGCTGCAGGTAGTCCATGGGCTGCAGGGCACAGCTGCCTCACCGTGGTCTTCACCATGGGCTGTAGGGGAATCTCTGCTCCGACACCTGGAACACCTCCTCCCCCTCCTTTTCACTGACCTTCATGTCTGCAGGGCTGTTGCTCTCATATATTCTCACTCCTCTCTTCTTTAAATGCTGCTGCACAGTAACTTTCCCCTCCCTTTAAATATGCTATATCACAGAGGGGCTACTATCGCTGATGGGCTCGGCCTTGGCCAGCATCAGGTTGGTCTTGAAGCCAAGTCTTGGACCACTGACTGCACTGGATACAGGGGAGCCTTCTCACAGTTTCTCACAGAAGCCCTGTAGCTACCCCTGTAGTCCTGCCACTACCAAAACCTTGCCATGCAGAGCCAATACCACTGCTACAAAATGAAGTTATTACTACGCTATGTATTAAAAAAAAAAAAAAAAAGAAACAAAAAAGAGAAGGAAAAGAAAAAAAAAAACAACTTTGAAGCTAATAATCAAAAGATTAGAGAAAGGATATCTTTTAATTAATTTCAAACCCTGGATTGAGTATTAAATAGAAACATGAAAGAAAGATTTCCAATTGGAAGGGCTGGTAACTGAAGAGTCTTCACTCTCTTGAGGATTACCATTTAATTTTAAACATTGATTTAAAATAAATGATGGTACAGTCCCCAAGGAAAGATGTATTTCAGTTGTAAACATAAGAGTGATGTATAATAAATGAAATATATAGCATTCTCCTTAAGGAGTTTTTTTACTTTATTGTGCAATCATGCTATGGGAATAATTGATACCCTTTAACTCAAGTCTCAGACAAAAGCTATCAGGTGTCATTCTGTAATCAGCTTTTCCATTATTTATTTGCCTGTATTAACATTTTTGAAAATTTGTCTGTGATGTCTATTCTTCTATCATCAACACCTGTGAGGGCACGTGGGGAAGGTTTACTGTAAATTATAATCTGAATGACAAGGGTCTCATAACAGTCCTGACCAAGTATCTCACTTTATAGAAAGCTTCTTAGTTCCTCATCTCACAGTTACTTTTCTCACTTATCTCATCACAGCCCATGCAGCCATCCTCATTCATGACTGTGTTTGTCAGCTCTTCACTCCGTTGCAGTCCTCCCATTTTCCAATTTCTCATTCCTAAGTATTAAGATATATTGTACCCTAGTTCTAGGAGAGGCAGCTTTTCCGCTTCATTTGTTTTGTGTCCTGTCAGCATGTAGGTGAACACAATAATTAATTAGGAATAGTTGCTTCAGTACTTATTCTAGGGATTCTGCTTTTCCTAGGTGTTCTTTTTTTTTTTTTTTTTTTTTTTAAGTAATTTTCTGTTTTGGGAAAACATATGCCCTACCCACTCAGCTCTTGAGACCTGTTCCTAAGATTTAAGGGGTTACATTAATCCAGATAAAAGGCAAAGACATGTTCAGAATTTAGCTGTACAGTCAAGACTCCATCTTCTGATCTTCTAAATCTCACCTTTCCTGAGACTTTCCTGGCTCCAAGAGTGAAAAGAGGAGCACTTCCTGAGGTGGATGAGGCACAACTCAGGAGCCAGCATGAAAACCAGAACAGGTACCAAATGGGGCCTAATGATTCCCACATTCGTCATGAGTCTGAGCTGTGAATGCACATTCAGCTGGATGATGTCTTCCAACAATTCTAGCTTCCTTGCCCTCTTTTGTAAAAATTCAATATTTTTTGATTTCAGAAGACAACTAATTATTTTTTTTCTTATTTGGATACTACCGAATCTTTTTGTCCTTATAGAGTGGTTTTGGATCAGAATTGTAATTACAGTTTATTTGATGCAGTGTAATGGAAGGTGAATGAAGAGATAGGAGACAGAGGGTATTTCCTAATTAATAACAATATTAATAAAATAATTATAGCTGGGACATACTGTTCAAGGTTTAGTTACGTTTCATCATGAAAATTCTTTTTGCACACAAAGCCACATGTAGAGAGTTGCTTCTTTTGAGTTCATTCTACACACTGGGCTTTTGATTACTAGACAATTTTGGTTATATGGAGTTCTCAGTGGAGCTAACAACATAGGCAAAAAGGAAACTACCTATTCGTGCTGGTTTAAAAGTAAACCATTGGAAGAAATGAACCCAACTCAAGAGAGATTACAAGTCAGAGTTATAATTTACTAAAAAGATTACAATAAATACAATAAGACTGAGAAAAAACTGGTTTTAACCCACAAAGAGAGATGTATAACCAGCACCCTGGGACAAGAACAGAACAGTGTTTGTTAATTACTGTGCTGAGCACCACATGGCCCCCCGGGTGCAAAGTAAATGGAAAGGAAAACCTGTTGGTCCAGGTGATGGTCGCAGTTCTGTCGAAGTAATGGTCACAGTCTTGTCAAGAGTGGCAGTCACAGTCCTGTTGGAGTTCTGGTCCTCCTCTGGATCCGACAAATGGTACCAAAAGTCCCAAAACCCAAAGACGATTTATGCTCATGTTTAGGTGGGAATACCCAGTACTTTGCCCAGAGCAGAGAGTTTCACAATGGGTGTTTTAACTCTGTGTGTCATGGGATATTTTTGGAATCTTTGATGGTCTAGGTCGTTGTAGTCCTATTATGCCAGTCCATTGAGGTCCATTAGCAGAGATGACCCCTCAGGCTTGGTGTGAAGGTACTAATGCCTCCCTGGAGGGGAGCTATCACAGCTGAGTCATTGGTGTTTAGACAAAGAAATACTCCTCTGCCTCGAAGGGTTCTTTAACACCCAGTTTGTAGCCTAAGGTGCCAGGTGTGCCCTGGCCAGCTGCTGCAAATGATCCATATATTAACAGTTCATCAGAAATTACATAGATGGTGTAGAATGCACAGTTTTGGTTATACCCACACAGTGATAAACTTGTCCTGGCCCCTGTAACTAGGACACTAGTCTATCCTCCACACTTAGAGCACTAGACAACAGTATTTTTCATAGTAAAATGTGTTGCTGTGTGAAATATTGAGGCCATTGGAGCAATAATATTTTCACTGAATGTGTGGCTGGAAGTAGAAGTGTGAGGAATGAAGGTTACAGACCCTTAATATTTCCCTATCTGAAGACTGCAGCACTCATGGAAGTAAAATGTTGCTTTTGAGGAAACTTCTACTGACCTGCTTTTTCAGACTTTTCTGCTGACCTGATGATTGTGTCGGCATAGCTATTCCCTCAAAGACAAGCCACTCCTTAAATACAAAGTCTTCATCACAGTGTGCACCAGAAACTGTTTATTTCCCAGCTTTGTTTCCAACAATCTAAGGACAGAAGACGGTTATATTTTTTACATTCTTACTCTGCGTCGGGTTTCAAATAAGTGCTTTAAAACC
>JAWWES010000001.1:87639802-87683650 GCA_035583135.1 Lophotriccus pileatus
TTCAAGTTCAAATCTGGCCTTTGCAGGTTACAGATTCCCCAGACCAAACTTCAAGACCCCATCTGACAACATTCTCAAGCCATCTCAAAACTTGACTAATAATCTGAGCCAGAAACGAAACAGAAGCAGAGTCAGTCCCCTGCAGGTAAAAAGCTCCTCAACAGCTTACTGTCCGGGTCTTGGTCAAATTTGGCTCACTTTGAACACTTTTTCCCATCTCTTATGTTTGAGCAGAGTTCTTTTGCCCCAAAGGCAAAGAAAGGTAGAAGAGAGAGAAAGAGCTTTTACCTATTTGTTCTTCTTTTGTGGTAATAATTCATATTTCTTAAAGCATGTATTGCTAAGAGAAAAAGATCATTTTCAGTGGTCAAAAAATGATACTTTCACTCTTCCTTAATGTGATTTTTCAGGAAGGAATTTTTTTCAAGTACAAATAAGAACCTATTCAAGACATTTTTATTTATTAATAGTTAGATTCTTTCTCAAAAAAAAAAAAAACCAACAAAAAACAAACAAAACCACCCTCCATAACACCTTGATTGCATTACTACTTCATATTTGCTTGCATAAATAAACCTAATGTTTTACTACAAGAGAGGTAGCTATTTTAAAGATGGCAGAATGTCAGCTCTTGGATGGTTGGTTTCATTTAACAGGCTCCACATGAATTTATGAAGTGTTCTCTAACATCTTCTGCCTGCACCAAATGGCAGACTTTGGGCAGAAACCCAATGTATGTTTAGCTAATGTATAACAAACAGTATTTACATGGTCAGTGGACCCTATTAGGTATTAAGAATGGTCTCTTTCTAAATTTACTGGTAATTCCCTTCCTCAACAACCTAAATGAAGTGCTCGCTTCTTAGAGAAAGCTAAGAAAATGTTTGCATCTATGCAGGCATGTGTATGGCTCTTTCATTTTAAAACGTCTTTAACAAAACTTCTGACAGTTATCTTATTTTATTTTGCTGCAAGGGTAAGAATGTAGTTTAAGATATTGTTTCCTGACTTTAAAGGTGCCTTGTGGTTTTTAAGGATATTTCAGCAGCTAAAGAAATTCTACTGCAGACACAATGTACCAGTTCATTTCTTAAGCAATAAATGGCAAGCAGGGTGGTGCTGAATAAGCATGCTTATATGGAATTTCTCTTTGAAAAGCCCACTAGTTAGGCCCTATAACACTTCAGTTGATATTTCTACAGTGCAAACACGATAGTGGAAATTAAGTTGCCCCAGCAAATTCAGTTTAGGAGAAATTTGTTATGAATAAAATGCTGCTGCTGGCCTTAGAACATTGAATTTATCCACCAAATAATATCTTAGAAATACCACTTCAGAAGAAATCAGCTCTAAATAATTGATAAATTTGGTTTGTTTAGGAACCTTTTGACCCCTGTAATAGAAAGTAAAAACACATTTCAGTTATTAAAGTCACATATATTCCCTCTGGTAGGGGAAGCTTTTAATTTTAAGCTGGTCTCTGTTGGGGCCATTTGATAAAGCTTGGAAAAACCTTTTCAACTGCTGCTGGTGGATTTGGGTCAGCTTCCCTTGGGAAAATGGCAAAAGATAAATTTGTAGCTTTTCATAACATATAAGAAAACTTCAGAGATTTTAAACATCAAGAACTATTGGAACTGAAAGACAGAGTTTCTCTTTTGTTTCTCCCCCTCCTCCTCCTGCTCCTTCTTCTCTTTTATTCCCAAAAAGAACTTTAAATTCTCTTGTTGTTTTAATTTTTTTTTTTTTTTGGACCGTGGAGGTTAGAAAGTTTTGACCTCTCTAACTACACTACCAGTGGTCCTTATTAATGGAAGATTTATTTTGAGATAGAAACATCATTATGCAGTTTTTGTTTTTCAATGGAGCCAGTTCATTCTACTGCTTTCAAAGCAAAGAGCAAAATAAAAAACCCTTTATCGCTCTTTTTTAAAAAATGTATTTCTTAAACTTTGCTTCAGTCACTGTTAGCAGATCTTTATGTCCACAAATATAAGTCAGCCTCATTTCCCCAGGACAGTAATCACAGCTTATGAATGAGGGCACTGATTCTTCTGGGACTGCCAAAATGTGCCTGACCTCACCATACTGCTGTTTCACAAGAGGCAAATGAATGGGGGTGAGGGAGAAGAAACATATTGAATGCTTATGAAAACAAAAAGACAGAATAACACCCCATAGTCAAATATTTAAGTAGCCACTTGTGCATAAAGCAAATAATCACAGGCAACAAGGCAGATTGTGCTACCCTCTGAACCTCAGACCTGCAGGCATCCCTGAACATATTTGCAGAGGTTGCTGCAGTTCTCTGTCCCTGTAGGAGTTACCTCTCAGCAGATAAGTAACACCCTCCGTCTTTATATATATATATATATATATATATATATATATATATTCCTATATATATATATATATATATTCCTATATATTCATCTGAGACTACCAGATTCACCTCACATAAATAACTGAAAGGCCATCATTCAACAGAAACAACCTTCTTTCACCAATAGCCTGGGCTGAATGAGAACAAACACCCTAGAGGATAAAATCTATGTGTTTTCTTACAGGCTCTAAAACTATTCAACCTCTCTTCCTTGTTTTTATTAAGACCAAAGTATGATTCCCTGGGATATATTTGTGAACACAGTGAGACACTGGGGTGGTAGATGGCTCCGGCAAGCATAGTTTCTGCTCCTGAATTTCATGGTGAAGGACATATTGGCACTTTTGAAACTACAGAGCAGCTGAATTTTTTGATAACTGGAGAAGTCCCTAATAATCTCCCTTACACAAAACCTGTGAAGAGGACTCAGCAAAAAACTGGTAGGCAAAGCTTTCCTCCTAGACAATTAAGCCCTTCTTGAGTAGCCAGTTCCTTCTTTTTGCTGTTTCATGCTTGGTTGCTGTTTTCCATGTAAGACACTTCATTGCATAGATGCAGTAGTAAATTATTAAAAGGGTCTCTACCACGTATTTGTTCACGCAGTCACAATTTATGTGTTTGTGTACTTCTGCCTATTCTTGGCAGTTCCTCTGTGAGTACTTTAGCAATTTAAACACCTGCATTATTTCATTATGTTAGAACTGTTCTTCAAACAGTTGCACCTACACCCCATTAGCACCCTCAATAGGAAGCCAATCCTTTGTAATTTGTGTTGTGGAGGGATTGTCACCTTGGACAAGAAAGATCACATGCAGAAAGCTAGGCTGTACAGACACCCTGTTCCAGCTTTCCAAATAAACACATGTTCATGGTCACTTGGTCCACCTGGATGAGTGAACCGGGCATCTTTGTGTTTACTGTGCACCCAGTGTTCACACAGGAAATAGTTGAGGAATTGCCAGTGTTTAACATGGTGAGAGCCTGGAGTATTTCATGGTGTTTTCCTTGGGCAGTAATGTCTTGGAAGGATGGGACATTTTGAATTGGAAAATTTATTCTTTTATTTTTTCTTTTTTTTTTTACTTTTTATTTTGTCACTTATTCCTGTTGATACTCTTTACCTGATGCCTGATGTTCTATTTGCACCAGATCAGTGTGGGTCACTCTTCATCTTTTATCTCAGACAGTTTAACAACTCAACACACTCTCCAACATAAAGACATGTTTTCACTATAGAAGTGTACTATTCAATGCCATCTAGTAGTATACATTATTCTGCAGTTTTCACCTGGCTGCACTTGATCTCCTAGAAATATAGATGACCAGTGTATTCTGTCTTTTCTTTGGCTATCGCTGATGCTACAGGCAATTCATGTAGCATCTCTACCTCTACCTCTGCTCTTTTTTGTACCTTGGACTTTTTCTTTTCTTCATCTGCACTTTTTTCTTTTTTTAGCGCTTCCCCATTCTTCTTTTCTCTCTTCCACCCACCTTATCATAACCTCCAGCTCACAGACAACTGCTAGAGCATCCCATTTCACTGCCTTTCTCATACTTCAGTAAGCTGACTCTTCCCACCTACTGTATCACACGAACCACTGGTGGCTAATTCCTCACCCCTAACAATTGCTAGCATTATCTTCCCACACACATGCACCAACATATATTCACCTGCTAGGAGCCTCTTCATGCTTTTCATCATCTGATACACTGAAATACAGTCTGTTTCTGGCCAAAACAATTGGATGTTTACATTAGTTACAGAGGACAGAGCCAACATATACAAAAAGCAATTTTTACAGTTACATTGCAGTTACCTCAAGTGATTAGTGAGAAGAAAAATCACTACATAAGCAAGACTACTGAAATATTTTTAAGTTTATGTAGAAATTAAAACATGAGTACAAACTTCTGCAAACTGATTGCCCAATAGCAAAAGGTCCCAAGTCACAAGACAATGGAAATATGTTGTTATGGGAAAAGTGAATTATTATTACAATTATTTCTGACCATAGTGAAATTGGGAAACCATTTTACAGAATCCTTTTTAAAGTAAAAAAAAAAAAAAAAAAAAAACCAGTGGAAAGAAAGTGATATTGTTAAGAATAGAAATTTTTGAGTATACTTACATATTTAACATACCTCATAGTTTCTTCTGAAAGACAAATTTTCCTGAGCATTTGTCTATTGAGTAGAAAAAGAAGAAAGCCACAGTAAAATAATAGCTCCAGAATACCACTGACCATTTCCAATACAAATTGATTACAAATGAAAAACACAAAACAGGTCTACCTTTTCAGTGTTAGAAGGGGGTAAGTCCAGCTGAATGGCCACCAGGAGTGGCAAAATTATCCACAGGATAAAAGTTATATATTATTAGGGTTGTAACACTGTAATAACAAAACAAGCACTTTGACACTGTATGAAGAACACCACCATGTCATTGTAGCTTAAAGCAAGAAATCAGGAATGGTAACATTATCTCTCATTCTTCTCTTCATAATTAGAAAACAAAATCTGAGATGTCTTATCAAAAATAAAACATGCAACAACAAAATCAGCAGTAAATACTGTAAAACAAGTGCAAACAAAGCACTGAAACCTCATGAGATCCATGATCATGTCAGCCTAATGTTGGAACAGATTTATTTGAATCAAATTGAAAGGATTACCTCTTGTAATGATTATTTCTTGAGTATTTTTTAAATTGAGCTGTTGAACAGCCCATTGATGCAACAATGTAATGACACATTGAAAATCATAGTTTGCTCATCACAGGATTCCAGATGAGTTAATAGCAGATAATTGCACACATTTCACAAGCACATCATTTCAACAGTTCCCTTTGATATTTCAATTTAAGTGCACCTTGTAAACACTGGCTATGTACAGCCAAGTGTGCTGGGAAAAGACTTCTTCCAAAGAGAAATTAACTTAAAACACCTAGATTAAAAACAAGCCAAAACCCAACAATCCAGCCAAAAAACCTACATTTTCTAGGTTAGAACATTTTAATCAGAAAGACATAAATGTTGGTCTCAAAACAAGTTCTATGAATAAAAGGTATTTAAAGCTAAGTTAGCTTCAAAAGAAAATACACATGAACTGGAAGCAAGCAAATACGAGGACAAAAATGTTATAAGTTATCTGCATTGGTAGCAGAACTTCTCTGCCAGGAGTGAAATCACCAGCACCAAGACCCTATGCCTTCACTACCCTCATGGTTTGTGATATTGGTAAAACTTAAGCCTTTAAAGAGGACTCAGGTGGACACTAATACTCTGCTTTTGAGATAACACAGATGCAGCCGTCTGTACCTCACTATCTTTGGCTTCTGGATGGAAGGGAGAAGACAATTTTGGGGCATAATGCATTTTGTCATAAATTTGGACACCTAAAAACAAGTTTACCTTCAGACAGGTAAATCTCACCCAAACTCACCAGCAACGCCATAAAACATAAGTAACACAGAAACGTGGGTGTGTGGTACATCATAATTCAAGTCCACTTTGAAAAACTGCATTTGCCAAACAAAAACAAATCGTGTGGGGAAAGAAAGAGATCAGATGATTTGAACAGCAGTTACTGATGGTTGTCCTAAATTCCACCTGAGACATTTTTATTCATACATATCTTATGAATAAGTGACACCAGTTGATAATGTCTTCATTTCAGCTGGTTACACTACCTGCATTTCCTTTCCAAAAGAGATACATATCTCATAGTATCCCTGCAATTAGTAAAATTGATTTCTGCCCTCTTTATATCCACAGAGAGGCTGAGCGATCCTCCAAGCAGCGTTGCTTCTGAGCCTCTGCCCTGATGCCAGCTTTGTGCCTTTTTAATTGGCAGTAAGAGGTGAGGTAATCACCAGAGCCCCAGTTTATCTGTTTAACGCAGTGCTGACACATGCTGCTGAGTGTCAGCATGGCTGGGGCTCAGGGGTTTGCTGTGCATTCTTAGCCCTTTCCCTGCTGGAAACAAATAGTAAGTTGGAGGAAGCATGTTCCTATAAAGCTTGGCACAGCGCTGAGTGCCTCCCCATGCCACAGAAGAACATCTTAGCTGAAAATCTTAAGAGCATTTAGACATTAGAAATTCAGTTCACATTTTTTTCTACCAGTAACCTCACTAGAAAGCTGCCATAATAAAGTATTGAAGAAGCTAGTCTATTCTTCCAAATATAGATATTAGCAACCTTTATATCACACCAGTAAAAATTTCTACATTAAGTTAAAAACATTTTAAGGTTTGTGTATGAGTCTTTAAACCACTGCTATTCTGGAGTGAGCTGAACTGAAGCTAGCAAGAACCATATCAACTTTACCCATCAGCTGTCAAATTTCTGAGAGCCTATTTGATTTCAGAAACCCCTAAGAGAGTTCAAAAAAATCTCAGAATTCCAATATCATGAGAAATTCTGAAAGTAAAATATTGCTTATCTCTGAATTGTTATAAAACTAAGGACCAAAATACCTCTAAACTAGAAATTTATTTTTCACCCAATTCTAATTATGAAAAGTTTGGGTTGAAGCTGAATATGGTCCTCTTGATATGTGTGTGTGTGTGTGGAGCCAGGGATTCCTCTCCAAAATCTGATGATTGTAAGTCCTGGATAAAATTAATATTTGAGCACAGGGATCAGTATGCTAAATGATGAAGAAGCAAACTCTAGGTTTTAGTTCCAGGGCACAGAATGTTCTGTGTAGTAAAGTCTTGTAAAGTCTTGAGCAGGATCTCTCTGCATAAGAAGTAAAATATTAAGAGTGTGCAACGCCTTGAGTGACTGAATTCACAGCTTACACTAATGATATGGACTGTGTGGTTGTCATGGGTTCTAGGTAATTCTTGGAAATCCTTAAATCTTGTAATTTTTTAACAAGGGAATGAAGTAAGATTGACTTTTTTGGATAGCACACATTATTACTGAGTATAAGAACATATTGAACTCCAGGTTCACAAATTGCTAGGTGAAAATAATTACTTGGACTGTAAAATCAAGCACGTAAGACTAAAATATCAACCTTTTAGCTGTATGTGCTGACCTTTTCCTATCCCCTGAACAGCTCCACCTGAATACTTATTTAGATAGAATCAATTAGAAAATGTAGTATGATCCTATGTAACACACATTTGCACCAAACACATTCATGTAAAAGAGGCTAAAGTAGGGTTCAGTGGAGTTTCTAAGCTCTCAAGTACTAGCTATTGCAGCCACAGGAAATTTAATATGAAGATAACTCTGCTGTGAATTATTTTAATGCTCCTTCTTATTTCTGGCATCAGAAGTTACACATGTATCTAGAACCTTCTGCATTGCAGTTCAGGATACTGTTACTAGAATTATCAAGAACTTTAACTATATAGATGCACATTAGCTGAGGAAAGGTGCTTTTGTGTGTGTTTGCATGTGTGTGAATGAGAAAAACATCTTGAGTCTACAGTGTCAAGAAGCCCGGTCTGGATTACCTTACTCCTACCTCTTAAACTAAAGATTTTAAGGGGTGGTTAGGAATGGAAATTGCTCACTTGGGAACTCTTTATAATGTAAGATCACAGACTTATCCTCTTCTTCACCTACCTTTCCATTTTCTTGTATGCAGCTGGTCCAGTCTGTGTCTCTTGGTGTTGGCAGTGTCAGTGTAAGCTTGGCCTGCAGCCTGAAGCCTAGCAGTGTTTTCCCAAGAGATAAAAGTAAGAGAAGGGTAGTGGCAATTTTTGTCACTTTGCATCCTAAATGGAATTTTATGGGACAAAGAGAAGACACTTCTGTGGCCCAAGGGGATTTCCTCTGCTGAATATCAAACACCTTCTACAAACAACAGAAATGTGAGAGATTCTCAACATAAAAGGTCACAGGGATTTTCTATAATAGAAAGGCTTTAAAGACAGAGTGTTGTTACCAGCTGCCCCTCCAATGGATCAGGGAAAACCTTGGTGAAGGGCTTCCTCAGTATGTTTTTCTGCAGTTCCAGGTAGGGATAGTCCCTGGAATTGTCAATATCTGAATGAGGGAGCATGGTGTACATTTAGTAGCAGCCCTGAAAGCAGGGAAGGGAAATGAAAAAGGAATCACAGCAGAAAGGGAGATGACCATCATACTTGAGACATCTCATGGCAGCATGCCCAGGCTTGCTCTGCACAGGTAACATCATGTGTTGGACAGAGGGACAGCATTTGTTTGAGTGCTGGGAAGAGCCCAAGTTCATTATGAGAAGGGCAGGGGAGGAATGTGGCTGGCTACTGATTGCTGACTGCCTGAGGCTGTGAGTGGTTTGGCAGCTGCAGAGAGAAAGCAACTCTTCCTCTGCTTACCCACCACTTGAAAACATGGCATAAACAGCTATTCATTACCAAATTTGGCTTAGAACACAATCAAGGTTGAATAAGATGGGGCAAGAGGTACTGTGGTCATCCTTGCACCTCATTAGGTATCCACAGAAGTGGAAGCTACTTCTCTCTGCAAGTGGAAAGAAAGAGCCACAGCTTAACCAGGCTACCACTCACTCCAGAAGTCTGTGTGCTTGAGGGGTAAATAGCACATGTGGATGTAAAGTAATATCAAGTCATTTCAGCATGTGGAGAACATACTAAGAGCAGGTTCCCTCCTGTCCTTCATTCTCTTCTAGCCCTGGCTTCTTCTAGCTGTCATCATCCCCATCTGGCTATCTCCATTATCTTTGCTCACCCACTCCTCTCCCTGGGATCCACAAGCTCCATTTCTTCACTCCTTTATCTCTTTTCTGTTCTGAATACAGAAAGACATAGGAAGAGGGACAGCACTTGAACCCCATCCATTTTCAGAATCAAGAATCTGCCTTTAAGACCTGAAGCAACTGGAGCATGAGAAGTCAGGGTGGGGGAAGAGGGGGAAGGGGAGGGCGTGGATGTGACACATTTGTCTGTGCTCAGGACATGTCATGAACAGAGTGAGAGGCCTGTTGGCTATTTCAGGCTTATGAAAAGACAATAATAACTAATAGGCACTGGAATATTCAGTAGTATGGAAATACCATTGCCTTTATTTGTATTTTTCTGTAGAGAAAAAAAGAAGTAATATTGTTAGGATGCCTAGGATTTCAAAATGTTATTTCATATTAAGCATAAAACACATCTTAAAGCACATATTATGGGTCCAGGAGAACACATCTTTCAGCCTTTCAGAAGTATTTAAAATACTCCAGCAGATGAAGGTAAGAAAACATTCATTTCAGCTAGTCTTTCACTTTGATATGTGCCGATGAGTACAGAAATGCGAAAATGAAACAACTTAAGAATGCGTAGCTCAAATTACACATGAAAATCCATTCAAAGTGTGGATTTAATCATTTTTGTCTTAGTCAGCTCATTCTTCTAACACCCGTTTCCCATTCCAGGTTACAATACTTACACTGTAGTGTAGATTACTATAATTAACAGGTTAAACACATGAAAACAGTTTTTTCCCCTTGATGTGCCTTTGGATCCTTTATTTTCCTAGCAGTTATACAGTGGAGTCACTTCCTACAAAGGAGAAACCACTGCTGTGGGGTTTCTTAATGCTGCTAATGTTCTTTTTTTTCCCTCTAGTAATAACAGTAAGAAATTATTGTCTGTAAATAAAAAATATAATGGAGAGTATATGTCAGGAAAAGTATGTTAAAAGCTGTATGTATAACATCCATAGGTACAGACTGCTTCTATAAACAGAGTAGCCAATGTCAATTTTTATTAAGATGTAATGAGAACCTTTCTAATCTCATTGTTGAGAGAACTTTCCTGATCCAAACAAATGCCTTTTTAGTTAGAATGCAATTTAATTCTATGGAAAAAGAAAGAAAGTAACCTATAAATGTCTTTTGTGCTGTGATATTCACAGGAAATATCAACAGTGTTCTTACTTTGATTTCTCCACCAACACATGCCATGTGGCATATCCATAGATTTATTTATTTTTTGATCATATGTCCTGCTGGTTATAACACAGCTTAATGTACCAGCTGCAATTAACAGACTGCCAAAGTATCAACTAACAAGTGCTGATAAGCTTCATTTAACTAATCTGAGGAGTGGAAGTTTGATTTTCTTTTTTTTTTTTTTCCAGGAAGGTAGCTTGTTTCCTTATTTCCTGTCAAGTGAGCCAACTCCTGTGACCTGTAGTTAAAAGGGCCCTTTGTAATTAAGGCAGTGAGCCTCCAAGTGAACAGTTCTCACAGTAGGAGGGGGAGCAGGGGGAAGAAGAAGCAGAAAAAAAGCAACAAAAAAAAAAAAAGGGAGGATGCGTGACACTGCTTAACTAACTAATCGGAGCTGAGCCAATCCACTTTCCTGCAGGCCAGTCAGTGTACCATGAGCACGCAGAATCTTGCCCTTCATTGGCTTCATGTCCATTTTATGGACCAGCGAGTCTATTAAGATCTTGGTGAGTGGCCCTATCCGAGGGCAGGGCTCTCTCTCTGTCTGCCCATAGACTACCAGAAACTGATCAGCCGTGTTATATCAATAACGTTCTCACACCAGGTTGTGTAAATTGATCTTTTACAATTTCTCTCAGTGACAGTCTCTGTAACCAACAAGATAAATCATTCCTCCTGTGGCTTTTTTATTGATTGCTGAGACCTGTATAAAAATTACACTGCTCAAGCTGTGAAGTGAACATCCTCATAAAAGAAGACTTTCTATTTACAATCAAAATACGTTTGGTCCAGATCAAGCACAGATTTACTATCCCAGCACCATAAGAGACTAGAATTAACCGAGATTCAAAGCACTGACAAAGTAACCCACATAAACTTTTAAAATGTGAACTGTGCACTACAACACAAAGGTAAGAAAAAAGCAAACAAACAAAAAAACCAAACTTCCAAGGTTATAAAATCTTGTCGAAGTAAAGGCAGTTGTAATAGCGAACCATCTGTTAAAAACAATGATGCAGAAGAAGCACAGCGACACAATCAGCCATCTTTTTTTTTTTTTTTTTTTGCAGTTGTTTGTACAAACACTAACACAAATTGCTTTCTGATATCCTTTTATCATCCATGCAAATATATATTTTTTAAATGGAACCATAAGGTTTGAGGGCTCCTTACCTCTTCAGAAAAGAAATATTCTACAACTTGGGAAGAGCTGGCAGCTGCAATATCATTCTAGGGAAATTGATTTAAGCTGCTGTATAATATTGGCTTTATTGTTTTATTAAAGTAAAAAGTCTAATGGTGTTTGACATAGGCAATCAAATGCATCCACAGTTTTTAGGCAGTATTAACTCTACAATTATTATATTCCTTCAACTTTATGCTATCACTTTATGTTATCACTTTAATTCTGTTAAAATAGTCACTAAGTTCTGTTTTTATAATTATTTAAAACTCATGCTGATATTGTTCAGACAATTTACAAGAGTCTTTTGAAGGAGGTGGACTTAAGCTGAACAAAATTGTTAAGTGTTAAATCATCATGCATGATGAAAAATTAGCAAGTGATTTAGAGGGCTGAAAAACACATATAAGATACAAATTTCATTTCCTGTACTGACCTAATCTGTGCTTTTTGGATTAGGTATTTGCTAGCCAATACCTCTATTTACCCATCTGTAAAAAGGGTATTACAAAATCGAGAGAAAAAGGTCATTTCTGTATCATGCTAATTGAAATCAGTAGAGATAACACCCACGTCAGCCTTGTTTTCCGGGAAACTGTGAAGTTTAAATTACTGTTTGCAAAATACTCTGAAACACTTTATAACAAAGTAACCCACCTAATTGATCAAGGGAGGCCAATCTTTTTGGATTTCCTTAAAGCTTTCAATACTGTCTCTCACAGCATCCTTCAGGACAAAATGTCCAGCACACAGATGGATAAACACATCACATGGTGGGTGAGCAATTGACTCACAGGTCAAGCACAGAGGGTAACATGGGGTGGCATCAGACTTGTGACTGTCACTAGTGGGGTTCCAAAGGGCTCCATTTTAGGCCCTGTGCTCTTCAACACCTTCATAAATGACTTGGATGCAGGACTGGAAGGGATACTGAGCAAGTCTGCAGATGATACAAAACTGTGAGGAGCTGTTGACTCCCTCAAAGGCAGGGAGGCCCTGCAGAGAGGACTGGGCAATCACCAACCACATGAAGTTTAATAAGGGAAAGTGTCCGATTCTGCATTTGAGTTGGGGCAACCCTGGCTGTACATACAGACTGGGGAATGAGATACTGGAAAACAGTGCCATGGAAAGGGACCCAAGGGTCCTGGTTGATGTCAAGTTGAATCTGAGTCAGCAGTGTCCTGGCATCCAGGAGGGCAAACAATGTCCTGGGGGGCATCAGGCACAGCATTGTCAGCCAGTCAAGGGAGGTGATTGTCCCACTCTGCTCTGCACTGGGGCAGCCTCACCTTGAATATTGTGGCAGTTTTGGGCACCACAATATAAGAAAGGCATAAAGCTATTAGAGAGTGTCCCAAGGAGGGCAATGAAGGTGGTGAAGGGCCTTGAGGGGAAGCTGTGTGAGAAGCGACTGAGGGCACTTGGTCTGTTCAGCCTGGAGAAGAGGAGACTGAGGGGAGACCACCTTGCAGTCTACAGCTTCCTGATGAGGGGAAGAGAAGGGGCAAGTATTGATCTCTTCTCTGTGGTGATCAGTGACAGGACCTCAGGGAATGGTCTGAAGTTGTGTCAGGGAAGGTTTAGACTGGATATTAGAAAAAGGTTCTTCACCCAGAGGGTGGTTGGGCACTGGAAGAGGCTCCCCAGGGAAGAGGTCACAGAACCAAGACTGATGAAGTTCAAGAAGCGTTTGGAAATGCTCTCAGACACATGGTGTGACTCAGGGCTGTCCTGTGCAGGGCCAGGAGTTAGACTGGATGATCCTTGTGAGTTCCTTCCAACTCAGTATATTCTGTGATTCTGTGACGAGATCTCCAAGAATACAAGAAGTTGTTATTATGATTCTCCTACCAAAAAAAAAAAAAAAAAAAAAAAAAGAATACATTCAAGTATTTTGCGTTATCAGAAAATGGTGCAGCCATGATCAGTGCTATCTGAAAGAACACTGTACCAAGTCACCTCTCAAACTTAAATATTTTGTTAAAGCTCAACATAGTTCCCATTCTGTTGATATCAAAATCTGTGGTAGATCTAAACACCCGAGATGTTGGTGAAGAGATAGATTTTTTTTCTTTATTAATTGTGCACATATAACTAGAGGTTATGTGTTTATAACTGCTAAGTGCTAAACTATGTTAAATTATTTTAAATGGCAAAACCACAGACTACTTTTGCTATTTAAAAACTGGTGGCTCAGAGAAACCTCAGAAATAAGATGTACACCAATCTGAAAATTCAGAGAATGAACGTTATTTACTTCTTGCTAATGCTAGAAAACTGTCCATACATGGCAGAAGTACCCCTAGATTTGCGCAGTGAGTACCATGATTTCCCCACTTATGTAAAAAGAAGGAAGGTAAGGAGTTTGTTTGTGTGCTAGTTTTTTGTAATAAATATGGTTATGATTGCACTGGAGCTGACTTCAGGACAAAATCTACTGGTACCATTCACCTTTCTATTCTCTTCCCAAGGCATTTTGAAAGAGGAAGAGTTGAAACACTATTTTTTTAGAAAACCTTGACTGGGAGAAGTGAAAGGAATAAAATATGACAGTTATGTTACAAAACATATTTTGTCTGTATTTTGGAATACTTTGGCAAAGTACTAGAATGATCCAAATCAGAAAATTTTCTTTTCAATGCTATCTTTATTAATATGCTTCCTCTTGAATCTTGGTGATGAACTGATGAAGACAACATCAGTATTTTTGGGGATTGAGGGTTTTTGTTTGTTTCCTTTAGGCAAGAATCCAAAATAGCTGGGGCTAATTTCTAGCAGCACCCTCTTGATTTCTCTTAATCCTGGACTGTGATGACTCTTCAAGCATTTCATTGGAAGTAATTGTGGGAAAAAGGCCATTCTCTTTTCAGCTGTTCTTCCAAACTCTAATGAGTTAACAATTGAAATACAGAAAGTTGCTTCAGAGGTCAGGAGAGTATATTCTACACAATGGTCACAGCATTTGAAACCATGACAGCACTATAAATTGACAAACTAAAGCAGAGCACTTGGTGGTCTGAAGTGGAGAAAAGAACATCAGCCAAGAGCGGTAAAAAGACGAGCCATGAAACCACACAGAAAAAATGAGTGATTTTTTCAGATCACCTTGTTAGAATTTAGTGTATCAGAGGTCAGATGAGTAGAACAATAATAAGGTCTGAGGTTGAATACCAGTGGGGAAGCTTAACCCAGGAGCTCCAGGTCAACCATAAGTGAATGAGGTAGAACAGTGAAACAGTAGTCGCCCGGGAAGGGAATGCACAAAAGTCAGTGGGTTAAGGGGAGGAGCCCGACAGTTATCAATTAGACTAAGAGAAAGCCCAGGCTCTAGCACCTGGGATAGAAAAATAATCCCAGTGTGATAAAAGGAGATTTTTCTCCTGTGCATGGTTCTTGCTCTTTGGTTTTCAGGTTTTGAGAAATTTGAAATGTGTGGAGCTAAAGATCTTAAATCTGTAACAGATGAGAAAACATAGGCCAGTTGGGTGAATTTTTCCCATGTCTTACGTGCATATGACAACGTTTTCATCCCACGCCGGACAGCCTGCTGAGATAAAGGAGGCATAAATTAGGTTTCTTTAAATATGTGAGCAAACGCACACGAATGCACATACATGCATGCACACATGTCCCCCTTTACAGTGTAGAATGTATATATATGTCATTATGCAAGTTCCTCTTCCTATGAACACCTAACTTCATAGGACTTTTTCCGTTGATTTCATAGCAGCTAGAACAGACCCAATATAAAGCAGATCATGTCTGATACCCTATAATTCAGAGTAAATTGAAAATATCCAAGTAAAGCTAGCCTTAACTATCCACTAATATGGACACAGGTTTTTTCTGTTATGCAGAATTCCATTTATGATTGCTCCAAAATATGAACAACTATGGTATTACCTTTGTACATATCTGTACGGGTGGACTGGGGGCAAAGGGTAGTGTTTGTGTGTGCCTATGCAGCAGAAATTTTTTGTGATATCTACACTATATACATAAAATATTATTGAGGCCTTGTGAGCAATATTTAGTAAAAGGGCAAAAATGTATAGTGTCAGCTAAAGTCAAGCTTTAAACATACTGTTTGTAACCTACTACCCTATTTTTCTATTTGGCTATTCTTAACCTCACATTTCTGAGGAATTATATAATTCTGGATGGCTGCTAAATACAGCAAAATCCTTACAGGATGTCTCCCCAGCTGTAGTAAAGCATACAGTATCCCTACTGTCCTCTGGTGTGTACACGCTACTTTTTGGGTTACAGAAGACCCATTGTAAAGGTATTGGGATAACTTTTTGAACTCCTTCCCTTTTGCTTCTCCAGAACAGCAGTATTAGTGCAGATAAAGCAGAGGCTGACTGCTAAGCACACAGGTACACTGTGGTCCACAGCCAGTGCCTTCCCCCATTCCACCATGAAAGAAGGTGAAGTGGTCAAGTGGATACTTTCTGCTTTAAAAAAATATGAGTTTTCTGATGTGAAAGCTCCTCCTCCAAAGCCTGAAACAGAGAAGCCCAGGGACCAAAATCCCAGTCTGTTTTCATAAAAAAAATGTCAGTGGTGGTCCCCAAAATCTAGCAGGACAAGGAAAAAAATATAACCTAATTTAAGAAGCTGGGAAAAGTTTAGGAAAGCAACACAGTTCAAGAACTGTAGTTTTCAAACTCATGGGTGGCTGTCAGGCTTGTCTGGGAAAAATAAATGAATATGAAGTTATGACTTTATCACATATGATACAAGACAAAAAGAGTGTAACTCCTTTACAAGTTCCTTGAAAGGTATTATTTGTCCAAAACAAAATATATTTGGTGTATTTCTCTCTAAATGATTACTTTTTGGATGTCATTATCTAGATTTATATCCTGGAACTTATGGGAGGTCATGCTAGATGTAAGCAGGAGAATCAAGCACAAGAGGGTAAGAATGTCTCTTGTTTTAAGAGAGGAGATCCTTCATAAAACAGGGTAGAGAAACGTGGGTGGCAACAACATTTCTTTTGTGTGCAACAGGGGAAGTTGGATTAACTAGCATTAGGATTTAATATGTTTTTCTTAGCACAAAGTTTGTTTCTTTAACTTCACACAAGAGTGAAAGTGGTGCACCATTTAATTTAATGAATATTTTTTCCTTCTTACAGAACAAGTCATTTTAAATTCAAGTTCATAATACCTCTCTGGGATGTTGCTCCCTGGAAGAAAAGTGTTCCGACTGCACACTGCCCCTATGAGTACTCTGTATGCATTAAAGCTCATACTTTTCATATTTTTTTATACTGCAAATAATCTAAATTCATCAAGATCAAAGAAATAACTGACTATTTAATAGAAGCAGTTCAATTAACTGACTCTGCAGGTCCAATGTTAGAATTAACTGAGGTAATCATGGTCGGTTCATTGGTTGCAATATGAAACAAAGTATAGGCCAGTAACCTACCAATTAGATGACCAGAGCTTTCTGCACCTAAATATAACACAGTCTTGGCGAAGGATTTGGATCCAGCTCAGCTAAATTGTTCTCCAGGCTCCATCACATATACTAGCTAGATCTCCATTGATATAACGGAGATCCTACATCACATGTAGACACCTACACTGTAAGCACCTGAATTTGAGCATTTCAACTTGTATAGATACAGTCTATACCCACTCGTTGTTAGGTAGGCTAGTTGAGTAGCTGTAAAACTCGTTGCATCTGAGCTGGTTTTAATGTGTTCTTCTGGCAATCAGTAAGAGAAAACAATCACCTATAAAGTGAGACTCATATCACCCCATAGTAGATGCCTGACATAAGTCAGATGAGTTACACCATAGTAAGTGTACTGTCTTCTGCTGAAGATAACAGAAAACTAGTTCAGGTGAAGAAATCTATATAAGTAGAATAAAGCTCTCCTTAGGTCCCGAGCAGTCAGATGAAGAGATTTAAAGATCTGAAAGAAGATAATGAAGTGGCTTTTAGAATTGTTGGTGAGGGTCATCTCCCAGAGGAGGAGGGCAACACTGATATTCCATCTGAACTTTAACCAGTAGATGGTGGATGTCTGCCAGAGGATCTGACAGAAAGAACATCATGAAGTACCGATAAACTAAGTCAAGAAAATGAGAAGCATAATGTTCAGTGTGATGCAGAAAGGAAACCCGTAGAAGGACCTAAGGCAATGATTCCATGAGCTCAGAAAGTTGATACTGTATTTTCAACAGATAAAAGCAGGAAATAGCAGCCACCCGTGCTTGAAAGAAAAAAAAATGCAATTCTCCAGATAAAAGTTAAGGTGAGTTGTAAGTGATGGAGTCAGTGAGAAGGATGCATCCCAGACATGCATTGCAGAGAGTTGGCAAATTAAAGATATCGCCTGTGAATTCACCCTCACTGAATGTGAAGGTTGTCCCTGTGGTTGTGGGAGAGGGATTCTCAACCACAAGAAATGGCAGATGTAACAGTTCAGCTCCCCTGCCCCCAATGTATTTAGATTCTGCAGGTTTAAAATGGATCTTCAGCAGTTAAAATGTCAATAGACTCTTACCAGAGGCATGTTATTAGTTGTACCTCCTTTTCCTGTGCAGTTAGAAAAACTGTATATATTGGTTACACAAAAGTATCAGTCTGTTAGGCAGAAATACAAGCTCTGGTCATCTTATAGTACCTCTTAGCACATTTTTCCAGTTGAAAGAAGACCAAAATGATTGATCACATCTTTGTTAAGGGTTTCGGGGGGGGACACTGGGAAACTGTGGGAGTCAGAGTTCATTGAAGTAAATCACATGTACTCTCTTGTGTTAGTGAGAATGGCAGAGGGAGAAGATGAGCAGCATGATCCAGTCTGTCTGATTTCATAAAACCAGTGAATCTTTGACTATGGGCTCTAGAGGGCTCTGATTATGAGAAGAAAAAAAAAAAAAAAAAGCACCGTTAAAAATTACAGTATTGGTGTCAGACAGCTCTGTTATTCAACCTTAAGTAAGGAAAATATGCAAAGTTCTCAGTAGGGAAGAAAGATAGATAAAAATATGAGATAACTTATCATGGAGGCCATAATTCCCTCTTCTCACCCATTATAGAAAAGATCAGTTCAGAAAAAGACTACAGTTTTCAAAGGTTTTGCAAAACTGGTGATTGTGGTAAACTCAACACCAACATTGCTGTTTTAAGCAACACTTTTTGTACAAAAACTATATTGTTATTGACACTACTGGATCCAGTTTACACAGTAAGAATTCTATCAGAAATAAAGTTAATGGCATCACCACTAATTTGTTTCTGAATTCGATATAAAAATATGTCTAGCAAGTGGGCAGTAATGGCTTCAGAACTCAAGCCATTACCTATTCCCTTTCAAAAAGGGGCAAAAATATATACTTAGAAAGTTCAATTCACTCTGGTGAGGGGGTGGAATGATTTTCACCCTTTTCTCATCAACTAGAATACTTTTCAGAGCCAAAAAAACACAAGGTACAGTTAGATACAAGACTACGTCTGTAGGAAAATGTGTTCATATTAAAAATGAATAGAAATTATAGCAACAGAAGAAAATGAAACTTGCAAGCATGGAGAAATAAAACAACTTGTTATTTATGATAAACAACAGGGGATTGTTGTAGGTCTGAAGCAATCAAAAGAATTTTGCACCACAAAGGGAATCGGAACAAAAATAATAATAATAATAATAATACTTAGAATTCAGAGTTTTCATTTATTGAATTGTTTCTCTACAACAAGTTGTACAGAATAACACAATACATACTAATGCTCTGGAATTATTAATGAAACAACCTAGTTGTAAAAGAATATAGAGCTATACAGAACAGAGGGTTGTTATTTTGTTGGCTCACATGTTTCTTACTCACATATCCACTGTGTGTACTTTTCTTCTCTGTCCAAAAAATGTTCCTCACATTAGTTTTTAAGAATGTAGGAGTGCATTTAATGATTAACTGGGAGAAATAACTGCTTGATAATGCTTTACGATGTGTGTACCTAACCTGGATCACAGTCTTTTGTTTCAGAGGCTTTCCAATTCCCTTTATTATTATTTTTATAGCATATACCCCTGTACAAAATCTGACTGCTTCCATGGCTTTTCATTTGTGCCCTTGTTCACACTTGCAACATCTGCTAAACTCAAAAGAGTGAATATAGCTCTTTTTCAAGCCCCAAATTAAAAAAAAAAACAGTAATCCCTGTAAGATTACAAATTTTTCCTTTTGAAAAATTTACAAACGGCTAGCAAACTTTATCCCACACAAAAATCAACATTCCAGTGGTGCACTAGTCAGGACACTATTTGGTCTTATCCTCACTAAGGAAAACACCATATGCCAGTCAATGTCATCCACACACTTGAAACTGAGAACAATTTTTAAATTCAGGTGTATTTAGTACTTAGACTCTCTTGCATTCTTGCCATCAAATAAGAACTCTCCAGAAAGATGGTCTGAAGATTTTGTCAGGGAAGTATTTCTTCTTTTTTTATTCTTAGCTGCAGTGCAAACACAGAAGGAAGAAACATTTTCCTACAAAATACTTAGTAGAGCTTGTGTGCCCAAAGCAGAAAAACTTTTTTTCCTCCTTGAAGAAGTTCAACACAGCTTGTTATCCTTGGAATAACTGGAGAAAGGGAAAGAATTACCCTACTGTATCAAGTTTGTCAAAATACTTTCTGCCTCTCTCAGGATACTGATGATCCATTTCCAGCAACTACATTCTCCACTAGAGTTTTCATCATCTTGCTCAATTATTGAGGATTAAACATACATACACAGGAAATATATCTTAAAAGCTGCTCATATTCTCATATGCTCCCATGAGAAATGTGTCCATGAGTTTACATAATTAACACCTCTGCAGTGTGTGAAGTCTATCTGAACTGACCTTTGAAGCTTTTGCATTGCAAAGAGCAAAGGGGATGAAATTCTTTGAACAGATTGTTATAACTTGCTCACCTAAGTCTTTCAAAGGCTACTGGACTACCAAAAAGAGTATTTTATCCACTGAGATAGGTGAATATGAATATGGAAAGTTAATCACACAAGATTGATAAAATGGGGAGAAATTAATGCAATAAGATTACACTTTATCTCAATTTCATTGAAATGAAACAGGAAACTTTTTTATGTGAAAAGAAGGTACACAATGATGCTAAAACAATTTTGAAGTTAGAAGAGGCAGAAATCCCCTAGCTACACAGCACAAACTATTCACTGGTTGTCTGGAATAAGAAAGAAGAATCAAAAGCTGTATATTTCCATAAGTGTCTTGTTCATACTTCATTGCACCTTCCTTTGAAGTGTGTGGCTTTGATCACTGTTCACCGGACAGTGGACCAAATGGGCTTCCAGTGTGATACAACTTAACATTCCTGTGATCCTGAATGCCACAAGATTCCTTCATGCTAGAAGACATTCAGCATGCTGGATAAACTTGTGAGAATTTTTAGGAAGTAACAGATATCCTAGATAATTTTACTTTCTCCAAGAACTATTTTTCTCAGCTGTTGTCCTTCCTCTACATTATTTTTGTTCTGAATAGTTATTTATTTTTGCTTCCCAGGCAGGTAGACACACAGAAAAGTTTATGATACTGGTGAGTACACATAGAAAGTTGTACAGATAGTACATGATAGAAAGTTGGTCAGAGAGAAGCTAGCAACATGTGAACACCTATAGCTCAGAAGTCTGACTTCATTCCCAGTTCTACAGCGGGAGAGATCACCCCCTTGTTTTTTCTCCAGACTTTACCCAAAAGCCCAATGGGAATATATTATATACTTTGATAATTGAAGGTTTGAGTCAGAACACCACTATGCCAAATAAGCCTTCGTCTCGTGGATGTATTTAGGACAAAATTTTGTTATTCCTTCTCCAACCTTACACCAACAGAAAATCTAGATCTGCAAAGTAGGATACATGAGGTCCAATGACCTTTTGCTGAATAAAAAGCATGAGGACCAAAGTTATGTCGGTGTGATCCTGTGATTGTCATGGCAGTCTTTTGTCTGGGATTATTGCTTTTAATTTGAACTGTTTAAGGTGATCTTTCTTTCTTTCTTTTTGGCACAAACCAGTGCACAGGGAAATGTTTCTTCAAGGAGACAAAATCTTCATTTTGTGGAATCCACAAGACAGTGAAGAATATTCAATTATACTCTCTCCAAATACATATTTGATTTCCCATGTTTCTAAAACTGTCTGATAATATTTCACCATTCCTCTTTCTCCATCTGAATATATATATATATGCATATATAAATATATATATATACACCACCATGAGTTCCACCATAAAAGTCCCTCACTCCTTATGACAGCTAGTCTTGGCTCCAAAATTATTTGATCTAAGCCAAAGTTCTTCACAGTTCAGCAACCTTTGTTCGATTCTTGTCATTCCATCACAGAGATGTTGATTAGATCAATAGAAAACACTTTATGAAAGTAACCTTTTCCTCACTAAAAGACCAGCAGTTTCTCTTTGGAAAAGGAAATATGTCACTGAAAATTTTCATACTCCTAAAATCTCAGATTAGTTTCCATCTGAATTGCTTATCTTTCAAATAAAAATTTAAATAACTATTTTATGTTCAGTTTCATTTCTCTATATCTCTCTTTGCTTTTTTAAGAATTTATTTCTTTTTTGTTAAAGAAAGCAACATAATAATAGTGCATATATCATTTTCAATCTTCATTTTCCACTGATTTTTCAAAAACACTCAATGAAGTTTGTTAAGTCATAGCATGCAAAAGCAAAGGAAGGTGCCGGACGAAATGTACAGTTGACAAGATGGTTAAAGGTTGTTTTCTTGCTTCTTGGACATGGATCTTTGCATAACACCGTACTTTTTTCGTGATCAAATAGCAGGATTTTTCAACTCCACCATTCTTGGAGACAGTTCTGAAATCCAGCCAGAAAGCTCCACTGTTTTAGTAACTATGCCGCATATTAAGTTATACAGGACGACCAGGTGTCAGGTTGTCTATGGTCCACTCTAGTAACCCACAGCATCCTAAGTAAATTTCAGTTTTCCAGTATTTCTTTCACTAGTAAGTGAGTCTAGACGTCTGAAAGACTGCCTCTCACCCCGCTAGATTTTTCTACTGTAGAAACTAAATCTAGTGAAACACAAGTTTCTGGGACCAGAGCCAGGTCACTCTCAGTTCAGTGGCCTTATCTTTGAATTTACAATTAAGGGCTCATGCATGTCTCCTTTCATGAGAGGCAAACCTCATTCTTTCAGTGATCCATTCCCTCAAATATCAAACTGGTGCTACCAGTAGACTGCATCTTTGCACACATGATGAGATTTTGCTGGCAAAAATTGCTGTAGAGTTTTATTCCTCCTTGACTGAATATCTGTCATTTCCAAACTGACGTTAATTGATGCCTCCTTGCTGTGGTGTTGGGAGTTTCAGAACAGATGTTAATACAGCAATGAGCGTGTTAAGGAAATTTAAAATATAAAAAGACTAACTTTGACATATAGTCTGTATATGCTACTGTGGATTTATTGAAAAACAAAATAAAGAATATACTTAGCTGCAGGGGGTGGGGTGTGAAATTAATGCATTTTTGAAACTAAATCTGCATGAATAGACCTAATTCCCTTCTTCCTCAAGTACTATCTTAAATGTACCACATATCTTTTTCCTGCACCAGGTAAGCATCTAGAATACTAGGGCTTACTGATACACAGTTTTTCAATCTAGCACTAGCATCTAGCACAAAAAGCACGAGTCAGCTGAACTTAGAAAATACTGCTGCTAAATAATTACACAGTGTCTTTAAATTATGGCTTACTGTTTCTGAAAATTACTGTATCATCCATCAAAGTACACTTTAAGCTTTTTAAATAAATATATAATGTAAATATATTTTGTAAGATTACATATAAATGCATTTTTTATTTTGTATTTATATTTAATACTAAATCCATTATTTGAGATTCAAGATGGAATACATCTAAATGTGAAGTTTTATACTGCCCTGTAAGTTATACAGTGTAGTTTAATATTAAGATTTTACTAGACAGTTACACAGCACTCAGTTTTAATATGGAATACTTAATCATGTTCATTATTGTCTATTTAGACTCATGTAAACTGACACTCCTGAAATAAGCAAGCTTTAAAATGTTAATATAAATGTTATGATTCTTTTAATTGCAATAGACATCTCATTAAGTAATTTAATACCAGCAGGACCTCTTACCAATACATAAAAAAACATACTTTGCCCAGCTTTTACGTACAGTACAATATGATGAATATATTTTTTTTTCCACAGTGATGCTCATCAACTTTCTCTTTACTATCCATATCCTGAATGAGAAAGCCTCAGCAGCAAGCTGCCTTGATGGGCTGGATCAGCTGGCTTAAACCATAGCACCTTTAGCAAGGCTGTACCTGTCTGCTCAGGATCAACTAGCAGGACCTGTCGGAAGCGGCATCAGAGAGCTACCTAGACCATGGCCATGGCGGAATTAGTTCTTCACCTAGGTGGAGAAAAAAACATGCATGACATTTCCATTAGCCTAGAAAGCAGAAGCATCTGGTTACTTGGTTCAGCTCATCAGCAGGAGAGCCTGTAGTTGATTAGCCCTTCCCTCAGTAGTAGGCGTTACTACAGTCAAGGGGAATTACTAAACATGGTTTCAGGGGACTGACATTAATTTGGCTTGCCAAAATAATATGCAATTTTTTAAGGTGTTTGTGTTAATTAGTTGTATAATTTGATGTGATGTGATTGGGTTTGCACAAAGAGAAACAGAACAGGGTTTGCTGTTAGAAGCTGCAGTAGGAAAATCAAGCAGTGACACTTAAATAAAATGAATTTGCAGTGGTGAAAGGTCTTAGTTCATGATCTAATTGTACAATGGGATTCCCATTCTCAAAAGCTAAAAGCCTTTTAATTCACATTTTTTCTTTTAAGATATTTTATTTGGATTACTGTACTACTAATTCGTGTGCACCTACTATTTTACCTCGGATTAAGTCACTTTCAATATCCCATTTTGTATAATGCCCCACTTTTACCAGAAATGGAATATGTAAAATAATAAAATTAGGCAATTTATAGTTTGTGTAATCCCTCACTGCATCTCTCTGTCTGCCTTCTACTCTATTCACTAACTCTTTCACTATTACTGCCAATTTAGGCTTCTTTTCTACCTACGAAATGATAATCAGTGGTAGCAGTGACGACGGAATTACAGTTTCTACCAGGCTAACTGATAACTCTGAAGTCTGGGAACTTATAAACATAGATGAGGTAGTCAACATTCTCTCATTAAAAGAGTTTGCTTCCTGGTGGCTGTTGGAAAAATTTTGGAACTGCACTGAAAAGTATCTGCTGAGGACTCTGGCTGAATTGCAGGGTTGTTTGGGTTTTTTCCTCAGGATTAACTGATTATGGGAGTAGACAACTGAAGCAAATCTCAGAAACAGCATACCCTTTCACATTTCTCTGTTCTGCTCATCTTCCTTACGTATTTGGAGAGCCGATTCTTTGGGCTGACGGCTATTTCTTCCTATGTGTTTGTGCAGTGCTCTGCACACTGAATTACCCGTCCTGGCAGTGGCCTCCAGGCACAACTCTCATAGACATGCCAGTTAATTAACTCACAGCTCTCTTCCATTCTCTGACACCCCTCACCTAGTATTTTAACATTTCATGTCATCTCCACTAGGAAAAAGAAGCAGGAGTTTATTTATCACTACTTCCGTGAGGAAGGAAGTCTGAAGTCTGTGGTATGCAGTACATACGCTACCTAAATTTAGCCACATACTTACTCAGATTTGTCTCCTTAAGCTGTTTGTGTTGTTAATGGCTACTGCTTCAGATCACCCCAGTGAGAGACTGTTGCCCTCCATGAACTGTCAAGTGCCAAAATTTAGGCAGTATGGACACACGTCAGGATTTCCATTTCTATCCTTCTGCAAAAAAAAAACCTGTTCCAAAACCTCTCTTCATCAGGGATGGCCAAGAAGAGAGAAACCTATTCTCATGTTGCTTGAGAAAGGTCCTCTGGGGACTGAGGTTTCCTACAAACTTGCTGGGCAACAGGGAACCTTCTCACACATTGCTGAAACTTTGCCTGAATCTTGCATGATGATGTGCATCTTCTCAGAGATGTTCACAAATCTGAGAGTTGTCTCAAATCTCATCCAATACCAGTTTTCTATGATACAAGGGTCCCTTATAAACATTTCACAGATCTCTCTTCTTCAAATGTCTAAGAGACACTGCATAGTTTGTGGAATGCTCTATTCAATATCTAGTCCCTGTGAAAATGCCCTGCAGTTCAGGTATGACTTCATATAGAATAGCAAGTCCACCAAACACAAAGGAGGAAAGAGTTATAATAGATTCTTTGGCTGAACTAGTAAGATATGAGCTTACTAGCAGGAGGTTTATAAGAGCCTGAGGTACATAAAGATTGGTGTCAAAGGAAGCATGTGTAGTATGTAGTAGAGTAGAGTTGGTATTACATATAAATAAGAGGAAAGTGTGCTAGTACAGAAGAGTGTAATTCCATTGACTGGTTCCAGTAAGAGAAAATGAGAAAAAAAAAAAATAAAATCCAAACATTCTACTGACACAGGACAGGACTGAGTATGCCTGGACAGATTACAGGTAATTTCTATTAAGTGCAGCAAGAGTGCTTGTACCCATTAGGGTGACTATCTGTACAAAGCTGAGCTGTCCATCATGGGATCACCTGAACCCTTTAAGGATTATAGACTTATAATGCTCATATGCCTGCTATTTGAATATCAGTTATTACTGAAACCATATTTGTTTCAGCTTCAGCCATCAGCAACTTATAGTTACTCCTCAACCCCTTATGAACACTACCTACGATACTGGCCAGTATTACCTGTTTCTGATATGGCCTCAGTTGTCTGCCTCCTTGACTGCCATTGCCTACCTTATGCCTTCAAGCTTGTGAAGAATGAATTTTCTGTATTGCTTTCAAGCTTTTTGCTTCTGTTTTTTTTTTCAATATTTTCTACCCTATCTATCACAATGGTGTCCATGACTGGGAACACTAGGAGCTACTGTAATTAGAATACTAAGCAAGAGTGATAGGAAAGAATTAACACATCTGAAAAACACTAAAAGAAATTAACGTGTAATTTTTTCCGCTGAGATCACTTCATATAAGAGGAAGTTGTAAGACCAATGGCTTCCTCACTTGATATAAGCCTCTCAGAAACAGTACAGTAAACAGACTGAAAAAATTCTCACTATTATCAACTCCTGCATTATACATGGGTAAATATCTGTTATATCATAAAGATATGTTCATCGACCTACTATTAATTTACAAAAAAAAAAAAAAAGAAAACTGCTTGAGGAAATCTCTAATTTTAAGTTGGTTGACTTCTACAGTTTTATAGTACAGAAACATTTCTATTGATGTAGTAAAGTTATATCTTCACTTATTTAATGAAATGTGCTAGCAATTAACATTAAAGCAAGGCATAAGTACAATGCTAGTAACTAGGACAGGTTAACTCAGCTTATATAAATCTGTTAATTGTAAAAGAACTAGGAGGGAGGTAGATTGGTCCACTGAATATGAAGAAAACTTTTCATATTTTGCTTGGATACAAAAGAGGAAATGGACATAGAGATTAATAGTGATTTTCCTTAGCAAAACTTACTTCTTTTTGTTTACCTCTCTCCTGTTCCCTCCACTTCACCAAGTGATATAGTCAGGACTCAAGCCAGGCAATTTTCCTATTTTGTGGTAAATTACAGAAGTAGCCTGAGAATAATTGCTGAATGAATGGATTTTAAATTCATTAGAGGTATCACTACTGAAGGAGATACACACCAGACAGCTAAGCCTTGCCTAGAAAAGCCCTGCAAGGCTCTAGTTTCTTAGTCACCTAAATACACTGAATTATGAACTGTATATGAACTTCTAAACTCATTAAATGTCACAACAGAATGTTCATCTGTGTCAGTGACACTAACATTTTACCTGATGTGTTCACACATAATTCTTCTGGAGGGTCTGAAAAGCTTGGAGCCTCTTGTAGCATCATTTTTGTTCCTGTTATTCACATATACTTTCCCTGTGAAGTACATTACAGCTCAGGAGTGCCCAGTCCTGTGAAAGGTAAATTAGTCAGAGGTACATAAAGTCAAAAGCCTCACAAAAGAAGTCACAAGGAAGTCTGATAGAAGAGAATGTACTGATATTACCGAACAGTTGTTGTAAATATGTAGATTCCTTCTCTTTATAACTCATGATTTCAACACGTTCTGCATCTTTTGAAACAGGGCTGAATTCTCCATGTTTCACCTTATTTTCAGATTTAACAAATCTAATTTTTCAGTCAGCATAGGTTCCAATACCAGTTTGAATGAAATGTCTCATTTAAAAAAAAAAAAAAAAGAAAAAAAGCTGCAATTAAAACTTGTTGAAACTTCTTATTCTGGCAGTTGAATACAACAGGTCAACAACTTAAATTTAAAAAATAGTCTGTGTGTACCTAACTGTAATCTATCCATTGTCAAATAAGCCATATCTATGCACTTGAAAATGAGTTACCATTCACACTAAGTTGGAAATTCTTTTTTTTTAACTTTTTAGCTGCAGACTTTTTCCTAAGACTTGTAAGATTGCATCACTTTACCTTTAAAATGTCCTGTGTTTTCTTTAAGCATTCTCTGATGTTTGGATCTTGAATAAAACTACAGAACAACACAATATAATGGCTTCTGACTTATGGACACATTAATGCCACAGGTTAAGTGGTTTATTTGAGGATCTGTAAAATGTCAAAACAGAGAAACAGTACTGGGCAATATAACTAGATTGCATCACAAGGTGTTTGCAGAAAGGAGGGAAAATGGTCCATTCAACCTTAACTTTCACATTCCTGACTTCTAAGTACTAATGTTGTCTTATCTAGGTGAGGCCAAACATGTTACGGAATTGTGCATTAAGATCCTCAAATTAAAGAACTAGGTAACACACTTAAAAAGTTATTCTTAATAAAAGTTTAAGAGTAATGAGAAAACAAAGATTCACTGTATGGTAACATTTCATTATGAAACTCAGTTACAAGCAAAACTATTATCTTCCCCTTGTTGCCTTCCAAGAAAATGCTGTTACTTTCCAAAAGACATTATGCTCAGTTAATCCCTATTCCCACTGAGGGATGCTAACTGTGTGTTTCTCCACCAGAAGCACTTTGTATACAACAAAGATGGCAGGCAAATTTGCACAACTACCCACCAGCAGGGATTTTGCTATTAGACTGGGTGTAACTCCAAACTCTATATTTACTTTTAACTTTCCTTCTCTCTGGAGCAACCTCACAACCTTCCCTGTATGTGCTCCTGAGCCATTTATTTACAGGCAAAATCTGATGACATTACTAACTTTCTCCTCTCTTCAGTCTATTTTTTTACCCTCAAGATTCACTTTTTGCTTTTTTCCCTGCTACCTTTGCAAAATCAGAAGGGTAACTAGCCCTCACTGAGCCTGTGTTCCTGAGGCTGTTACCAAGCTGATTAACCTAGAACTGATTGTAATATCTCCATGCTATGTGCAATAACTTCTGTCTTCTGATTACGATATAGACATAAATATAGCTCAAGAACATTTTGGGCAGGAAGGCTGTCTTTTCATTACATGCTCAATATCCATTGTAACAGAACCTGGTTTCTAGTTCAGGGCCTGAAGGCATTTCACAATGCAAATAATAGAAAATAATGATAATAAAAAGAAAATTTTCATCATAAGGGACTTGATTAGTCTTCTGCATCATGGGTAAAAGTGCCTGTATTTGTATAAAGTTTTACAATTTTTGGTTTGTGTTTTTAAATACAGTGCCAATTAAGACTAATTCCCTATTTCCCCTGATTTCCATGCATATATATTTATATCTCGGTATTCCAGTGAGTTCCCTTAGTTAATGTTTAAAATGCATCTCTAAAATTACTGTATCATCACAGATTTAAGGTTATGGAATCTATCCAGCAACAATTGTATCTGGGTAATAAATTGTTTGTTAAATGGAAAAGGAAATTATCAACTACATGAATTATTTCTTCTGTTACTCTTGCAATACAGTGCTTTGATTCACATGCTGTTAGAGACTTACTATGTCATGTAGCATTGTTTTCAAGATGCCTACAGCTCCCAAAGGTCTCATCATGAGAATCAGAAATCTCAGCAGTTTTTTGATGGGATGGGATCTAAAGCAATGTACATTATTTTCTCATTGAACATTACCCTAACAGCATATCCAACTTCATCCATCTTTTCTCTCACCACTCATGCAGCAATGAGGAGAGCCTACAAGAGAGCAATCAACCTGTAGTAGACTTGCAGTTTTGAAGAATAGATGATTCAATCACTTGGAGGCCTGCTCTGGATCAGCAGTACCTGTTCTACAGCAACTGCACATGAGCAGGAATAAGTTTTTTTTTGGGTGAATTTGCAGAAACTTTTCTAAATTTCACGGTGATCCAAACTAATGGTATAGGCTTTTATTTTACTGTTGTCATATGTTCAAGTCCCTCTTTGGGCCTATCATGCAGCACAGATAACAGTTTATAGCAAAGAAATAATTTAAGAAAAATCAATAGAAAAGATTTCTATAGCAAAATAATTGTCCATACACAGATAACCAACAAGAATATGAATAAGTACTAATTTAATCACTTTTTCAGAAGTTAATAAACAGATCTGCCTGAGCCAAATTAAATTTTAAGAATAATTTTCAAAGATTTGTGTTGTAGCACTTTGTATTGTAAATGTTTCCATATGGGAACTGATTCTCCATTCAATAACAGTCAGAGATGCTGTTTCCACAATTTTATGTAGACTGTTTACTTGGATTTTCCTAAAGTTCTTTGTCATGTAGCTCATAGTTATGGGGGCTACAGCATTTAGACCATACTCTGCTGCTTGTAACCAAGTGTTATTTTCTTTCTTAAGGATGAGGCACAGCGTGGTTAAGCTTGGGATGAACATGGTGAGAAATACCATCCAAACAGGGAGCTCAGATATGCATAAACCACTGTAAAAACATTAATTTGCCTACTATCACCTTAGTGGAAAATTAAGCATGTCTTTCTTTCTACTTCATTAGCATGTGACACCTTCAAGGGGTTGATGGCAGACCTGTCCTTCCCAGACTTTTTGTATTAGAGACAAGTTTTTCACCTGAAGAAGGAGGATGCTTCACCTTCTCTGAGCTTCCCAGCCTTTGCACCCACCATCCTCTCAAAGATAGCCACTTTTTTTTTTCATTCTTCCACCTCTTCTCATGTGAACTTGCCCATCTGTTTCTATTTACTACCAGATTCCCCTCTCCCACACTCCCCATACAGTCAATGAACCACTCAGTACACTCCTCCTGCTTCTTCCTCCCACAGGAGTTTGCCCACAGCAGCTCTCTTCCTCCTCTTTCTGAGGAGCTGTTTTCCCAAGTGAGGGAGCATATTGTACTGGGATCACTGTCCCTGGGGCTTGTGTGGCAACCTGCCTCTGGGCTATGAGAGATTCTCAACTGACCTTGCAGCTCTTGCAACTCCATGTTGCTCCCTGTCACCCACAGGCTACTCAGCTCAAACTGCAGGACAGGGAGCACAGCGGCATCATGTGCCGACGTGTCTGTGCCGAGGGATATTGCCAAAGGTGGTGTAAAACTAGTGCAGCTTCTCTGGACATCCCACTTTAAGGCACACATCCACATGTTCATGCCATGTTTCCAGCACAACAGTTCCTTAATGAGTGCATCACTTCTTGCCCACTCACCCGTTGGTGCCTCATCTTGCTCAGAGCAAGATGTTGCTTTCTTAAATGCAACATCTTGCTCTGGTGCACAGACCCTGTGAAACCAAGGCTACACAGCAATAAAAATGTTAGCAACAGACAGAAGTAGACTTCAAAAGTAAAGGAAGGAAACAAAATCAGAGCTAACATGATAAAAATTTCCAAAATAATAGTAGGAGTCAATCAGGAATTTTCATCCTTGGTCTCCTATCACTAGATGAGGGTAAAGAAATACTGCCTGAAAGTTAAAGCTGGTCTTTGGAAACTCATGGAAAGAAAATATTTCCCCTTCCTAGTCACAGTACATAATTAGCTTGTGGTAATAACTGCCCTTGTTCACCAACACCAAGTCCTCTATCAGATAGTTATACAGATAGTACCAAATACTTGCAGTTATCCGTTTTGTAAGAGAGACACTAGTCACAGGATTCAGGTTTTAGGTCAATCTCTGTTAAAGACAAGGAGGAGACTGGATAAACTAGTTCTTTCAGAAAGACTGAATATTAGGCTTGAAAGACTTATTGTCTGATCCTGTATGGCCATTTGTACTGCAAAGAGAGCAAGGAAGATGCAGAGGGCTGGAGGATCAAGAGGAAAGGTATAACAAGGGGAAAAAAAAAAGATCCATTAGAATAAAATGAGTATAAAAGAATGGTAGAGAAAAAGGCTTGAGCTGATGTTTAGGCAAATTCTTTTTTACTTTGTCCAGTTTAATGTTTTTCTGGGGCTCTGCAAATGTTTTATTATAGACTATATACTTACTTGTGCTTTATAGAAACATACTTTTTAGGATCTTATTATTTAACTTGGAAGCTACCTCCAGTGTTTACCTAGATGATTACCAATATACAATAAGTCTGACTTTGTTCCCAGTTCCATTTACAGTAATATTTATTTATTACTACAATAATTAATCCTAGAAAGGAATGTCCAGCAATTAGAAATTTGTGAAGACCAGATACCATGTGCTGCTACAGTTAGAGAAAGTGCATATTATAAAGCCCACTACTTGTGCACCAGGTGTAAAAAAAAAATCTATCTACTTTATAAAAAAGATTATTGAAGAAATATGACTCAAAGGTTTTTAATTAATGCATGAAGGGGAGAGATATCAAACAATTGATTGACCATTCTGGACATCAAGCTAAACATTTGCTGAGGTTTGAACAACTTTTCTTTGGTTTTGATCCTCGTGTCTTCCATTGCCCTGGCCAGCCAGGCCCCAAGAAAGAAAAAACTAATTATGTCCAAAATACTAAGGCAAAGTTAGTATTCTGTATGTTGCTGACCCATCTGAAATTGCAACTGAGTATAGTTTTACCTGGAAGCCAGAACAAAGCATCAAAAAGTGGATCAGTGTCATTGCACAGCATGCATTTGCAGCAGAGCTATTCTGATCCATATGTTATAGTTACTCCTTTCCAGTATTTGGTGGACTCTCCTTTAGACCACGTGAACCTGATATCTTTCAGGAATTGCTCTTTGAAATAAATTGTAGCCTGGAAACCGAGTCCCTCCCCAGAAATCAAAAGCAGTGACTGTAACAATAGTATGTCCAGCCATCAAAGCAGTGCTCCAGTTTTTGGTTTAACTGGTAGCTTGTTGTTTTGAGAAAACATAATAGGGAGTGCCAGTGAATCCTTAAAACATGGAAAACTTCATCTGGGACAGAAATATTCCGTGCACACATCCATCTCATTGAGTTACTTTAGTGTTTCTAAGTTTTGTCGGTGATCATGCAAGACAGTAATTGCAGCCTAAACAAGTAAAGAGCAAATGTATCTTTTTTTAGGTTGCTCAGCTTTCTATTCCTACTGTTTTCTCCTTTATATTAGCCCCCATTCCATGCCCCAGGGCTCCTTACCAGCTCCTCATTAAGGCGTGCACCTTCTTGTTGGCTCCCTATCAGCCTCCTGCACTACAGCAATTAACCCATTACTGTACCAAGTACGTGATGTTGCAGCATTTATTTAGATTCACAATGCAGTCTCGTTGCATGCCAGGTTTTAAAATTAATTTTGAAGGAAGCAAGAGATGTGTTAAAACACATCAGATTTTTCCAAAAATAGATCATGCCATACTGCTCTCATAACTTTCTTTCATAAATAATGAGTTTTTTCTAAAGAAAGGAAATACAATAGATCTCACTCCTCTGGGTATCTGTAAATCATATTACAGGGCATTGCAGGGGGAGGAGTGTTATTTAAACTAGAGAAAGCAGAGATAGTTGGAAGAAGTGTGAGGAACTGATTGGAGAAGAAGCAACTGTGGGTTGTGCTGAAAACAGGTCTATTGGGATGGACAGAGACCAGTAGTCTAATCCTACACATACTGCTCTTAGTACTGATCATTTTGTAAGGCCATATTTTCATTAATAACCACACTTCAGAAAGGGAATATGTTCAATTGAAATTTTCTGATTTCAATTCACACCAAGCTTGGAAAAATACTAAAAATATAATAAACAGAGAAAAGGGAAAAAAAAGAATAGGATGGGATGGTGTTAGATCCAGGAGCATAGCCTCAAGATGGTACGCTTCAGAAAACAAATAATGAAATGGTGGTTTTAGGAACCCGGTTTGAATCGATAGCATTACTTCAGAAGCTGGTTAAAAGAAGAGGTACAAGTTGGATACTTAAACAATATGGATTATTTTCCTTACTAATAAAAATGGAGTGTGAGCCTTAGATAAGTTATGCCTATACTAAATAAAAATGTGACATGGGAGAGTTATCTGAGTTCCGTTTTTCACTGAATACCATTGCTCTGACAGAATACAGTCAGACAGCGTACAGCTTGGGTCACCCATTTTATTGCATCCATGTGCAATGAAATTAATTCAAACTGGGACAAGCACCAAGCTGTATGGGAGACTAAAGGTGCTTCACTTCTTTACACAAACGAAACAAAGTCTGAGAGAGAACATAACTGTTGTCTATAAATATAAAAGAAGGGAGAAGAGCTATTTAAAGGATGATGTTGACATAAGAACAAATGGTTATAAAACGGCCATGAATAAACTCCAACAGGAAATTAGAAGGAAGCACTGCAGTGATATCCTAGAGCAGCCCTCCAACAGGAGCAGGGGGAGCAAGAACCTTCACTGGTTAAAGCATGAAACTTGAGTACTTCATGAAACCAATTATGTGATGTGCGGTTGACAACAAAAGCTGGGATTTGAACTTGATGCAGGAGGTCCTTTTAAATCCTATTTCCTATGTTTCCAGGGGAAGCTGATTTAAATCTTCAGAAAGAGATGTCTTAGATGCTGATAACAATAATTAATACCTTACACTCCAGTAATACCCTTCCATCTAAAGACCACAAAGCACATTGAACACATGTGGGAATTAAACATCTAAATATCCACCTGTGTTGTTTCTGTTATTTTGCAGCCAAGAAATTACTATGCCCTGAGCAACTCTTTTTGGATCACTTGCAAAAATCTGTAAAAACGAAGAATAGGCCTCACAGATCTCCTAGTTTTAAGAATAAACCTGTAGTTCTGAAAATTTTCATCATGTTTCCAAGGCTTTCTAATTCCAGAAAATGTATGAAATGTATACAATTGCTTGTACAAAGCTATAAGCCATATGCTGTTTAGCTTAAAATGTCAATGAGCAAGTCAGCAGCAACAAGAAAATGAAGGTGTTTGTAAATGTTGCATTTAAAAAGCATTTAGAAAAATGAGAGTGGTCCTCCAAAGATGTATGCATCTTCAAAATCAGAACAATGCAGTATTTCACAGTCATTAAATAGTGTGTCACGTAGCTACAAACAAGAATCATATAGCTTGAAAAAATGTTGTTTTCCTCTTGGGGAGTTGGAACAGCACCAGTTCTGTGTGTGTTAATTCCCACTCTGACTTCCACCGGGAAAGTCGCCAGGGGTGGCAAGGGATAGAGAGCAGTCGTTCCCTGGCTCTGCTCCCTGCCCTGAAACCCTTCCCTCTCAAACCTGCAGAACTCCAGCTGCACTTGTCTACATTCAGACAGGCATCCAGAACACAGAAGAGACAACACACTGGTTTGGCTCTTCTCTGAGGGCTTAAAATCCTCTGTCTTATCCCTACTCTTCCACCTCCATCACTGAGAGATAAGTCTTTAAGTCCATCTGATTTCTTGCTTTCACAATGTTGACCTCTAAACAGTGAAGCTCTGTATACAAAGATGCATTCAGAAGAAGAGCTGACTTGTGTAATTCCCACCTACCAATGTCCTCATGCTTCTTCCAGTGCCATTTTAGATGCCGGGTATTGTCCCTGAACAGAGCAGTTGAAGCCATTGCCTTCTGCTCCTTCAAATTTCTCCACTCTGTATCCTCTGCCATTATCTTTACAAGCCCCAGGCAAAGGTGAGACAGATGGGCTTCCATGCCTGTGCAGAGCCATACCCCAAAAGAACTTTCTCTGCCTACGATGGTGGAATTTGAGATCTATTTCCACATCTGCACAGAAAAATATATACTCTATCCCAAAGGAAGCCACACGTGTAGCTGAAAACAGAAGTTGTCTGCAGTGGTGTGTAGACCCTGTTAAATGCAGGTGCTCAAAATAAGACCAAGCACCTTCCCAGGGTAAACCAGCCTTAAGGATGAAGACTACAGTTCAACAAACTTGGGGTGGGAAGCAGTGTTGTGCTGGGTGCAGGGAGGGATTGGAAAGATAGACAGAGAATTCATCGGGCATCTGAAATTATCCATTTCAAGAATGTAACTTATTCTCTAGGTGACCCAAATTTACAGAGACGTATTTGTAATAGGGAAAGATACAACCATATAGAGGACTGATAGTTAGACTGCTCCCATCCCTTACATGCTGCTGATTCTACTGGAATGTAATCTTTCCACTGGCCAGAACAGAGAGCCTTGTTTTTCCAAAGCTCAAAAAAGGAGGTCATGATCCTTATAATAACATACAAATAATGAAAATAAATAATAGGAATTCCAATACACAAAAAGTCCAGATTCTGACCACAAAAATATATACTTTAAGTCATAGGAAATTGCAAGCGTGTAGCTGAGCACAGAAGTTGGCTCAGAGCCCATTTGTAACTAAGCCATGCATTTGAGGACAGAATAGATCCCATTGTCTCTTGAGAGCTTTTTAATTTTTCTTTGTTGTTCTCTAGAACAGGAATTACCTAAACTGAAAAACAGAGTTTTTTATCCAATGTATCCAATGTAACATATCTCTGACAGGCAAATTTTCTTTTTTGTCCCCTTTTTGGTTTTTTTGTTTGTTTTTTTTTTTTTTGGTTGGTTGGTTTGTTTGTTTGTTTTAAATCAGTTACCACTTTAGAGATTGCTGATCAAGTTCTGTCCTGATTCATTTTATCCAGACAAGGGGTGAAGGGTTTCCTCCCTTGAGTTGCCACACATCCTTTCCAAGGCCACACTTTTCCACATAGGGACTAGAAGATAGGAAGAGTGGAAAAGCATCCTTTCTGGCTTTCCTCAGCTTATAATATAGTTTTACTGGCCTTCTCTTGGTTTCTGCCACTGCCTCCTTTTAAGGGCCTTCTGAAAAGCAAAGTGAAATATAAAGATTAATACAGTTTCAAACCACTTTATCTTCCAAGCAGTTTTTCTGCAGAGTTTTAGAACAGTGGTGCCCATTTCTTCCTCTTCCCTCCCCTCCACCCTTAATTCCAGCATTTTCTCCCTGCCTTCCCAGAAGATCTCTGTAAAAACTCATAGAGAAGTACAGTGACAGAAAGCCTTTTTTCTCTACTTTGCTGGAGAAAGATGATAGTGTAAAAAGGATATTTAGCCTGAAATCTCTTTGTGGCTGCTGCTTCTGACCTGGGACACACTGAGATCATCTCGATTAGCATTTTTAGAAAGATCTGTGCTTATTTTTGATTTGAGAATCTGCCTTGGTTCCAGATACATCTCCTAATATCTGAAGAGGAGAAAGCCAGAAATCTTGAGGAATGTCCAAGTGGCTGAAGCAACCTGGAACCAAACAAATTCAACATCCAGTCTTCTAGTCCCTGGCCCCATTTTGTTCTCTCCCAACCTCACCATGCACTTGAGAGGACTCCACTGAACGGTCAGAATTACATCACTGAAAATAAATCTCAACTAGTGTTAACAACCTTCATCTGTCCACTCCTTCACATCTAAAATCCCAATTTTAGATGTGAAGCTCAGGTGTGTTCATTTTGGTTTCAAAGTAGCTAAGGGAGAGCAGAGGACAGAAAACTTGACAAATAGACATGAAACTTGACAAAATTCTGCAGAAATAGAAAAACTAAAAATCTATGACTTAAAGGTATTTTACCAGCATTTAATAATACTGTGAAAGAAAGGAAGCATCACAAGATCGGTTGTTTACTTATTATTTTCAGGTTCAGCATTCATTTGATACATATTAGAGGGCTCAAACACAACCACATAAATGGTTACGAGGTGCAATTCGCTGAGAGCTTTTGGGAGGTCCTGTGCTTGAAGACACTGGAGTATTTTGCTTTTAAATGCTCTGAGCTTTCTTTCTTTTTTTTTTTTTCTTTATAGAGTTATAGGATTTAATTAATTTGGTGGTCTGCTGTCTTTTTTCAGGCAGAAGTTACATGTAACCTGTCTCCTGTTTTTGTCTCTCTTCCTCTCTCTCCTTTTCCCTCACAGAAGACTTTGCTGGGCATGTACATACATTTCAGAATCTAATCATAGACAACTTAAATCTTTCCAGTGTTACCCACATTAGTAATTGCAAAATAATAAACATGACAAAATTCAGATTAATAGGGCATCCTGCATAACTTGGATGGCAGGGAGAGCCCTCTGGAATTCTAAGAGTAATAGGTCTGTGTTTATTTCTCAACCGACGGCATAATGTGACTGATTTACAAGAGTTTAACTCAAGTGTTAATCTGACAGTGACGAAGAGCTTCTCAGTGGCAGAATCACTTACACTATCATATTAGTTGCCTCCTCTATTAAAGCAGTATGGTCGATAATTGGAATGCTTTTATGTCTAGTGGTTCTGACAAGGCTCTCTTTAGGTCACATATGGGCGGTCTGGCTTGCTGCACAGCTGAACAGTGGCAAATGATTTAAACTGAGAAAGTATTGTTCTCCTCATATTATGGAGCAAGGGCAGTTCAAGGAAAGTAAGGCTCTACACCGGCTACCTGCTGGTGTGTAGTAAAATAAGATGGACATGATACTGGGTTGGGAGTACAATTAAATCTATTTTGCACCGATGTGTTGGTGGACAGATGAGTTTCCACATGGCAGAGCTTTATGATCTTTAAGGTAGACTGAACTAATAGATTGGTGTGGAACGTACTGAAGTTACTAAGGATGAGAAAGCAAGCAGCAGTACATTTGAACTACAGGTTTCTCATATGCTCCACGTCATGCTGAGTTTTTATAGCTCCTGGCTTTCAAAAAGCCTGTTTCAAAGAGGTTTGCGCTAGACTGGGCATGCAGTTTTGCTCTGCAGATATTGTCGCTACCGATTTAGTGGAATGCAATTAGGAAGCCTAAATTAAGTGGTAATGGAGAACCAGCTCTTGAAACTGGGGTTTCCACGGCAACCACTGCTTACAATACAGCCTTCAGTTAGTTTTCCCACTTTATCTGCAAAATGCACAATTGAGCTTTAAAACAGCTTTGTGCTGAAAAGCGCACTGTAAACAACTGTTTGCAATGAGAGTTTTACACTGTCTTTAAATACAACAAGCTATCAAATAAAATTTACTTGTCCCCATTAATAAAAAAATAAACAAAAAATCCACATAGTACAAAACACTAAAGAGTCCAGAAACTTACTATTCATTCTGGAAATTTATATATAATACAAAAATTCAAGATCTTGTAGATTGTCAATTTGTCTTTTAAGTCTTATCATTATTCTTCAATTTTAAGATGTATAATCCCATACCTCTCAGTAGTGATAAGAACTGAGTGTTTTGGTACAAATACTGCATTTATCGCAATAGCAACGCTTTATAGTTATAAAGTGCTTTTTGTCTAATACGAACTAATAAATGTGCGTTTTCATCAGACTTCCTTTTGCATCCAGCAACCTTTTATAGATTTTTCCCTTCATAATACGTTATTATATCCTTCATAAATGCTCCTATTTTATGGCAAAGTAATGCTGTGCCATTTCTGAACTGCTTAACATTCCTGATTGCTTTAGGATCACAGCCCAACTTTTGCATCTTGTCAAAGGCAACCACAGGTGATTAAATATGTGCAAAATACATGAAAGTGGAAAGGGTGATATTAAGATCATGTGTAATTTGTATTGACCACCCATTTCATGATAACCCCATCAAACTGAATCTCTACGCTGAAATTAAGCACTTGCAACAAAATCTTCTCCTCCGTTGTACCATCACAAGTCTTAGTTTATTACTTTCAGGTGATTAGTAAGAGTTGAGAGCTTGGCAGTTTTTAATGTACCCTTTTTTTTTCCCCTCTTGTTTGTTTTAATAAAGATAAAAATCTCAGAGAAAACATTGTGCAAACCTTTCTGAGATAATTTCAGAAGAGACATCACGTAACTTTGATTTTTGTCCTATCGGCTGATACAGTACTATTTTAAGGTAGCATTTTTTGGAAAAAGAGGAAAGATGCACCAGCAAAGAATCCTACAGCAAATCAAACCAGACCTAATTTGTGTCTCAGCTGAAGTACGTCAACCCAAGTAACTTGCAGCCTTTTAAGGCTGATACACTTTGTGTGTGTGTGTGTGTTTTATAGCAACCATACCGGGTCGATGCAGAGGGAGAGAAAAAGGGTGTGGGGGTGAACGTGGTGAGAAGGGGAGAGAAGGGGGAGGTATGGGTGCCTTTCCTCAGGAGTCTATTGGTCAGAGGACTGCATCTTGACATCTGCAGTCATGTATAAATCTGGATTTGATATAGTCTCTGCAGACTTTGAACATGCCAGGCAGGGAAGCTTGCCCTTCACAGTATGGGTGCACTTTCAGACGCAGAGATTGGGCTGTGACTATTCTGATCTGCTCGAAACAGCCTTTTCAGCACTAACCGAAAACAGAGTGAGGATGGGAAGGCTGACGGCAAAGTTCACATCTCCTCTGCTGTGTGCTGCTGCTAATGCGAGTTTCTCCTGTGATGGGTAGGTCATAAAACACACAGCTGCAGAGACTGTGAAGGGTCTGAACAAATCAAAGAACTTAGTAATAAAAATGATGTGTGTGCCAATATTATTTAATATTAACTTGTGAAAACTGTTGAAGAAACAGATCTTTGTCATATATCAGAATTGGTTCAAAGTTGAATCAGCAGATTAATAGGGTTATTTGTATTGATATTGTCCTCATAAAAGCTTTATTATTTAGGAATCAGAGCTGGAAACTGTAATTTCTTTAATGATTTTTCATCACATAAATTAGCCTGCCTCAAGTCCTCCGTCTAGAAGGCAAGAGGAGAGGTTGAGCTGGTCCTCTTCCTCATTCTTACACAAAATCTGCTCGTTTGGATGGATCCCAAATTTTAGAGAAACAAGTTCCTGAAGAAATGCAGAATGCAAGTGCACACAAGACTTTCACAGGGCATCTCGTTTCAACACCGACTGCCTGCATTTTATCAGAGTACTAAAGGACACATTGAAATTATTTTCTTCTGGCACTGGCATACGTTGTGATGTGTATGCATTCAATTGCACTTGACAAATCTTTGGGGCAAACAAAATGGTCTAATGTAAGGAAATATCTTAACATATTCCAAAATGACATTTTTAGACCAAACATGTGTTCGATTGATTTGCCTTCTCCAGAGATCACTTTTGAATCTGGGCCAGTGATAAGCAGGGGGGGCAGGCTCTTGCTGAAGGCCAGGCGGGTCAGCCGTGCTTCCGCTGGTATTTCCTGCGCTGCAGAGTCCCGTACCTAACTGTACAAATAGCTCCACATGGCATCCTGAGAGCGTGCCAGGGAATTTTATGATCGCATGCCAAGTATGGTTGTCAGGTTCCACTCCACTGCTGTGTGTGTATGTGTGTGCTCATATGTGTGTGTGGCTGGAGCTAACTTCAGACTGAGTAATTACCATAATCCAAACAGGCCTTTACCATCTTATTTGCATTCAGCCAGCAGTGCTGTTTTTATCAGCACCACTACTGAATTGTTGCAAAGTTTTAATTATCTTGACAACTCTCCCCTTTTTTTTTTTTCTTTCTCCCCTCTTGGTTTGGATTTGTTTGGATTTCAGCAGTCATACCCCTACAGCAGCAAATCAGATTTCTGCAATTGGAAGTTTTCTCACTTTTTTTTCTGGTAGTTGTAAGCAGATGCAAAGGCTGCTTAGAATGAGGACAGAGACAGAGCGAAGTTGCATTTATTAATTAATGCCTAATATTGTTTTGCAGCAAAAGTCACTCCGGATGCCTCTTTCTGATTTGTACTTGAAACCCTGGTGTAACTTTACACGTGAGTGTAAGCTTGCAAAATTGAAAGAAAACCATTTCCTATGCAGACAGATACCCCTTTGCATAAATGTTTGCCAAAATAGAGCTTTAGTTGTCATGTTTTCTATATTTCCATAATCTTTTGATTTAGGATTAGTATAAAGTGTATCATGTCACTTATATTTGCTCTCTCTCAAACACTCCGCATTTTCAGTATTTGAATGCTAAGTTAGACAAATTCAACCTTGAAATAAGACACCGTTTCCTAGCAGTAAGGGTAATTAAACACTGGAAGAGCTACCCAGGGAAGAGGTGGACTCACTACATCTTGGAGTCTTTAAAATGAGATTTTAGAAGATTAAAAAACTTTCTGAAAGACATTATTTAATCCCCAGCTTCTGGGGAAAGATTCTAGTGTACATCTACAGGAGGTCAGATGAGACGATCACTCAAGTGCGTTTTGATTTCTCAGCCTATTGGCCTAAACCTGAGTTTGGATATTTTTTGGTTCACATTTAAAGATCAATTATAACATCTAGATACAGAAATTGTCTTTTGGGAGTATTATGATTAAATATGTTTCAAAACTTTGTTATCTGCTGTAGACAATAACGTTTTGCTTGCTAGGTTTTGCACTGCCTTTTATTTTGCTTTTATAAGTAGTTACAAATCACAAAGGTTAATGTGGATTAAAATATTCCAGTATGAGATCACTATGAAGGAATAGAAGGCTTTCAAGCCTAAAGATTCACAAGCGGAACAAATGCAAAAATGATTTCTAGTCTGTTGGCTACTCAGGTGCAATAAATATTTTTCTTTTAAAAAAGCACAATTAATATCTTTTTCTAACCATAGAATACTATGACTGTACTTAGTGCCTCATCTCTTTTGAAGTTTATGCATTAGATTGCATATAATTGCCATCAAACAGTGTGGTAGTATTCTATTCCTCTGAAAGGTAAACAAATTCTGTTTAGCAGTCGTTAAACATTTGGTTTGCTGCAGTTTGGCCTTATAAACACCTTATCCTTGTTTTCCCTTTAAAAAAAAAAAAATTAAAGGTAAGAACCATTAGGGATTTCTCTTTAAATCCAGCAATCTATGCATACTACTAAGAATCAATGCTCTGTAAGCTGTCTGGTGTTCTGCAATAAATTCTAGCTTTTATAGACTTTTTCTGGGCTAGGTAGCTGCTAATGCCATAGAAATTGATTATTTGTGGTGTTCTTATCACTGCTTAAAATATCTAATTGCTTTTTCTCCACAGATTTGGATTTGGCTTGCTTGATGCTGGACGATTAATGAAGGAAGCCCTAACTGGACAAATGTTGGTCTCCTGAGACAATGTGTTGTTGATAACAGGTCTGATTTGAGCAAGTCTAGTCAAATTCAATTTTAATAGTATTTAAAGGCACACACAGGACACATATCGTTGAGTTTTCAATTGGTTTGTCAGGTTTTTTAAGTCTCTTGTGTTACCAAAACTTATTCCCATTAAGTGTTAAACTTTGCAAAGCAGCAAAAACACATACCTGTCATTTGCAAAGAAACAAATTTTGCCTCAGTATAGCAAGTTTTGTTCAAAATTTGCCTTTATTCTTTCACACTATGCAGACTGGAATATGTAATTCATCACTGCATGACTGTTCCCGTGGAGGAATTATTGCACTCTGATTATTTTGAACCCTAAAAATTATTGATTGAGGTAAAAAAGAGACAAAAAGGTATTGCAATCAGTTCTCAGTTTAGTAAGGATAGCCTTTTTAAATGCAGCTAATCCTTAGCCTAAAAGCTGTATGCAGTTGCTACTTCTCCTGTAGGATTTTTCATGAAGCTGTGCCTGTGTCATTTATGTGAAGTTAAGTATGAAACATTTTCCACTGCACTACCAGATGAAGATAAACACCAAACATCAAGTCACTATCTTACTGGATCTTGTGTGCAATTCAGCTCACAGCTCAGTTCCAGTTCTAGCTGAGGAGGAAAAAGGTCTCATATGCCACCAGAATACCGGACTCCGGGATGTGTCCCTTCTCATCATGTCAAAGCAATAACATCTAGAGTTCAGTAGGGTCTAGAGTACTTTCCTCCTTTCAAGAGCTCTTTTTAACTAAAGTAAAGTAAATGCCCAGTCTTCGCGAACGAAGAGCCGGGGAAGGTCCTTACCCGCATATGCAGACAAGGCCTTCGAGCCTGCGCAGTGGA
>JAWWES010000001.1:87683750-87705677 GCA_035583135.1 Lophotriccus pileatus
CTCAGGACGTAGGTTTGTTTTCAGAGTGACCTTCTCTTAGATGGATTGCCTTAAGGGCTAACGAGCTCCATCTGCCCTGGGAGGTCCCTGACCAGGAGTCGAACCTGGGCCTCAGCGGTAACAGCGCTGCGTCTTAACCACTAGACCACCGGGGGCTCCCTTCTTTAACTGGAGATGGGTAAACCAGACGGAAGTGGAACTTGCATCCATGTACCTTGCATCCTTTCTAACCATGGTGCCAGTCTCTCTTAGCCCCCAGAGGGTTGTTGAAAGCGAGCCTAATGGCCAGCTCCCTGGAGGTCTAGGCACGGCACTGCGCATTGTTTCTAAGGACCAGCTTGCAGAAGTGACTGCAGACCCAGGTATTTGTTGTCTTTTGAACACTGTGTAGGGAAGGGCAGAAATCTGAGTGAGAAGCAAAACAGATGGACATGGAAAGCACAAGGTCCATGCTCCAGCTCCAGCATGTATCTGTAATCATAGCCCTTTTCAGCAAAGTGGCCCCTAGCCAGTTTGGGGCCCTGGAGTCCTCTCCTGAAGCTGGCACTGACAATATTCAATTCAAGTAAATCAATAACCCCATTCTTGTCTTTTGCAGCATTATTACAGTCACAGCAGTCATGCTGTAAACTAATTTTTTATCTAACAGTCTAGTAATTGTTTAGGCAATGTTTCACGTATGAGAACACTCCAGGTCAGTTCTCTCTCCAGCCCAAGAACAGTCAGCCTTGTCATTGCCACCTTGCAATGGCACCCCTTAGACACAATGCTCCGAATCAAAGTGCTCCCTCTCTGTTGGAAGCATGCAATATTTTAAGAAATAATGTAAGGTTTATTAGTCTGGGGAAACAAAAAAAAGAGACACACCATAATTTATTTTTTTTCCTGCTGTGCAGGTACAGAACCTAGTTACCTAGGAGGAGCTCATCTCACAAGCCAAGGCATGTTTTTGTTCACCCATTTTAGCCAGATTAATGTTAATACAGACGATATTCAAACAGCTGGGTTTTTGCACCTATGGATCAACGACTTCTGCAGTTTTTCAAGCCTTTCTATAGAAAGGGCAGGAATGCACTAGAAATGTGCAGTCCTGTGAGGTCATTACTTCCCAAAAATTTCTCCTGCATTCAATCCTGTGGTGATTCTCCAGCAAAGCAGTGGCTGAGACTACACCCCAGAGGGACAGGAGCACTTTCCCTTTTCTCTGTCAATATTACACGTAAAAGGCACAGCAAGGAAGTCTGTTTCTTAGTATTGTACCTACTTGAGGCTCCTGAACGTGTGATTAATGAGGTGTGATTAATTAAACCACGAGTCATGACCTTCTTTTTTCCCTGTCACATTACTTATGAACAAGAGGGCACTCAGTGACATTAAATGGTATGAGAAAGTAAATTTAGAGGAAAATTTATAAAGAAATTAGTCAAGTTGCATGTGGTCAAGCTATGGGATTTGCTGCTACAGGTGACCACCTGATAAATAGGGTTCCATGGCTAGAAAGAGCAGTTGTTAGTCTGCTATTACCATAACAGATGGAACCAGTGCAGTGTTTCTTGTACTGCTGAGTGTACTCAAAAGGCAGACATGAGTCCTGCTTGGCTAATAAAGTAAGATGAAGTTCTCCATGTGCTGGGAAGTCAGGCAGGAATGCTGTTCTCCACAGACAGCAGCACTGCACTGTTAGATTGATCTATGACTTGTCATTTTGTTTTTTGGTTGGTTGTTTATTTGTCTGTCTTTTTAATTCCTCTGGAAAATACTGTACTGGCTCTCTCTGTTGACTTAATGACCAGGCTTTGGCCGAAGACATGGCATTCTTCTTCTCTAACCTTTATATCAAAATTGATTAACAATAATTATTTTGCAGGAAAGGATTGACAACAAGATGTGGATGTTCATCTTTAAGGAACTCTAGTCACCAAGTGGAAATCAGTTAATTTTGATGATGCAACTGACCACCTTCTCAGCAATAGCTGAATATTTACACCTTCGCAAAATGGTAAAGTAGTGCTGTATCCATAGATAATATGAAGAACAACTTTTTGTCTCTCATAATTTCTTGGGACCTTTCTCATTAGTAGCAGTAGCAGGATGTGCTGGCTAGTATTTATGCAGTCAGAAATGGCATAACTTCAAATTAGAGCCTGTGTAATCCTGTCAAATATTCAGAATTTCAGGTTTATGTATTTTAATCTATGTAAAGTAAGGAGTCCACTCATAATCTAATTGGTTTTGTTTATTATCAAGTTTGCCATTTTACAGAAGAGTTCACTGGAAGGTGTCTGTTTTATATTGTTCTCACTTCCTAATAGAAGACCTTATTTAAAAGAATCTTTGTTTTCAATTATGAAAATACTTTCCTGATCTCATTAAACCAAAAAAAGATAAAGTGCTATTTTTCCTTTTTGTTTGTGACAATACAACTTAAACACACCTATGGCAAACCAATTGCTGTATTTATTTTTTTATACAGAGCAAGTCTATTAACTGTGAATGCGAAGAGATGAAGCAAACAAAAAACAAAGAGAAGTGTGAAGAGCTTTGCTGCCGTATCGTCTATGACACTGAATCAGATCATATTTTTAGGATCCATGAGTATATAGGCATATAAGAGATACACTGTTATCCTACAAAAAAGGGTTATTTCAAAGCAATACAGGAAAAAATTAAAAGGGATGTCAGTATATTCTCAGGCACTATTTGATGACAATGTTAGAGAGGGATCTTCAGTTGGTGTTCTTCTAATTGTGAATCTGTACAGTGAAACAGTACTACAGAGAGATCTAGATGATAATGTCCTTGATCTTATCAAGTATTGCCATAGTACTAGTATTGTCACTTTCTTGTTGAATTTACTCGTGAGAGAAACCACTCTTATATAAGTTAAAGGTTCACATTCTGTCCTTTATTTTTGCACTTTACATTATTGTTAAAATAAAGACTAAATGAGGCAAAAATAGAGGTGAAGTAACAGCAAAAATAAAACATTTAATATTCTCATTAACTGCGGTCAGAGATGGGGATTATATTTGACCAAACAACCAAATCCTCTACCACAAGTCAGGACTTCACTTTTTATTTCAATACTTTTGATAGAAAGGACCCAATCCATTATTCTGTCTGTGCTAAATAGTGTACTACCAACACTAATAGACCAAGCAGATGGTTTTGTTTTGTTGTCTGAATGGTGTAATATTTTACTGCAAATACAAATAGTCTACTCATTTGCCTGATCCAAGTTCCCAGTGTACTTTATGATAAACAAGTAATTTTGACAGAAATATGTTGACCAAGCCTAGCCTCATTCACATAGTGAGTTCAATACTGACACAAATTCGATCCATTAAAAAAGTCAGTGGTATTGCATTTACTTTTACAAGTTGAAGGGTAAAGACAAAAATGCAAGAGATGGAGCAAGAAGAACCATGTGGTCCCTACTCTTTAAGGGTCTCATCCAGAGCCTGTTAAGGTAATGTGCATATTCTTTTTGATTTTAACAGATTTTGCATAAGTCAAAAATTATTAAAAATTAAGAACAGGAAAAATAAACACTCTGTTTACATTTGTTAGGTTATATCCATAATAAACATGTAAAAAATGAAAACAGAAGAAATTATTAAAGCAGATCCAAACATTACATTTATTCTAGAACTCAAGATTACCTCATTTTCTGCTCCAACAGAAGCGTGTGATGTCATGAACATCAGATTTTTCCAAAGTGTTTACTGAAAAAATTTCTCATCATGGAATACTTCACCTTGCTTTCTTCTTGCAGCTGTTCCTTCTAGAAACATGTCCCTTTGGACAAGCAGTTAATGAATATCAGGGGGTAGTCTGCAACATACTACAGCATGGGACACCAAAGCATTACAGGTTGCTCTCATGGGAATTGCTGGGTGGGAAGTGGTGGTGGGTCAGAAAAAAAAGCCAAAGCAGAGTGCCTGGGAGCGCCCCAGGGATCAGAAGCAAGGCTGAACAGCCCTCTTCCAAACAAAGATTTCTGAGCTAACCTAGATTTTCATTTCTGGTCAAAGCAGGCAGATTTTATTCTTACAATGGATTTTTATCTCAGATAAAATCAAGCAAGCAAAAGGACTATAGGATTAGATCCTCATTCTGCATTGCACCAAAGGAGAACTGAGGTAAAAACAGATGGAGTTATTTGCTGGGGCAAGATGAGCCCTAGGTTGAATGAGACCTTCTGTCCTGTTCAGAGGCTGCCCTTTCTGACTGTGATGTAGAAGAAACACAGATATCAGCGGGCCCTTGCAAAAACCCTCCACCTGTTCTTGCTCAAAGTGACAAAGCCCAGAGGACAATGTCTGTATTCCCTACTGGTCTGTAGGGAGTGTGATGTAGCTGATGCAATTCCCCACTCCAGCACACCTGCAAGGTCTCATTGATCTGCTGCTCACTGCTCTGAAAACTCAGAAATCTATTATCAGTGTGAGCATGTGCTTATTGATCAGATTACCTGCTTCTGTTCCCTGTATGCACCTAATTGTAGGAGTGTACGCACGCACACACACACGTAAATATACACACATGTTTTCATATATACAGGCATGCACACACAGGTTATGGGGATGTGTGTGTGTTAAAGGCTTTACTTTTTTTTTTATTTTTTTTTTTTTGCTTTACAAAACTGCACATAAATAAAAAGAATGGACCTCTGTGAAACGTGAGCACAGGAACACTCACAAGTGGCCAAGAGCTGCTAAATAATTAATCAATAGAGCAGTGTGGCAGTTTGAAATGTAAATGTGATGGATGAAGGTGTGATGCTTGTCATCAAGCAGAAAATGATGTGACTGGAATGGATAACCCACAGTACCTGCTAACTCGCAAAAGCTTGGACACAAAGATAAAGTAAAGCCATCAGAAAGCAGCCCTGGCAACCCCTAATTCTTGCCTTTGACCCACAATTCACTTTCATGTCTCTGTCCCAGAAGAGATGTTTAAAAAAATGATGAAGAGAGATCTTGGGGTGGGAAAGGGGAGAGAAAAAAACCATCTGAAGAAATGCTACCTGACAAGGCTGCAGGCTACATTCTTGAGAACACCTTTCTTTTCTTTATGTTCTCCTACTCCTGTTAAATAAAAATGCGGCTCCTTTTTTCCCTTTCCTTTCTTCCAAAACTCTCCCGAGCCATTCCTGCAAGTGGTTCTGTGACTCGGGAGCTGACAACAGCCGCGTGCAAAGGAACAAAGAATGAGAGTGACAATTCAGAGTGCACACAGGTGAGAAAGACACCTTTTACTTATCAAACTAGGCTGCAAAAAATGCTCTTTTTACTCAGCGAGCTAGAAATAGCGGTGATCTAACAAGGCACTGATCCAAATTCTTTATTTATGCTGAGATGTAATGCTAACAGGATTTTTAGGTTGACTAGTAGTCTGTGGCCCCTCCATTCAAGTAAGGAAACATTCCTCTGATTTGGAAAGAGGAAAATCCATATAATTACCGTATATTATGTGACAGGAAAATGTATGCTGTGATGGCAAAGGGTGACAGAAAATGTCCATCAAAAAATTTGTTTTCAGCTAACTTCCTATGCCAGTCATCGCGTTCTCTCTGTGGGGAAATGCAACATGATGCAACTCATTTCTCCAAATTAGAGAGAAATTTACTTTGTAAAAAACAAAAGTGATTTTTGGATCCTTTTTTTCCCTATAAAATTGCAATCCTGCTAGCAGGATTTAAAACTTTGATTGCTCCTTCTCCTTGAAAGAGACAATCCTATTTCTCAGTAAGTACCATTTAGCAGGTTGAGGAATTTTTGCCTCTTTTGTTATCAAAAGCCCATTCTTTAGAGAAAGTAAAAAATACCACAGTTTAACATTAGATTTTCAAACTCCCCAAAATATACATTAGCAGATAGCACCCACTAGAAATGAAGGCTAAATATAGATATATAATAGTGCTTTGGCACACTAAATAGATGTTCTACCATTTCTTAGATGTAAAATATATATACAAGTATTCTCTTAAAATCTTTGGGATTTTTAAGACCTCCACACACATGAATTGGCCTAAAGAAGCAGCAGATCTCCAGGTGAACTGATTGGTGTTTTCATATTTCCTCAAATCATTATTTTTACCTTGTTTTTGTTGGGATCATGTTTTTAATCTTTATGATACATTTATACAAGAGGCAGCAAGAAAACATGTAAATATTTAACCCAAATTAATTTTAGAAGTCAGGAATTAGAGCTTAAATTAGAACAGAACTCCAGCTGGCCCAGCTCCATAATAAACAACCTACTTTTGGTCTTGGACTTTTGGTCCTGTAATTTGGCTACCTGGATAAGCTTTAAGCAGAGTGTCATCTATGGAAACAGGAAATCACCATGCTCCAAGGAAATATTTCCCATTTAGGATACCAAAACAGTGGTCTGATGGGTAATTCAGCTTCAATTTTGTTTCTGTGGCATTGTAAATTGTGTTTTCAGATTTGTGCTTTTGGGGCTTTCATCTAGCTCATGCCAAAGCCACTCAGCTGTATATCTTTACCTACATGGCAAGTACATTCATATTAATTTTTAGTCCTTTTGCATAGCTTCAGGAATGCAATATCATCCATAAGTAAGAATGAGACCCTACAATTGGAACGATCTAGATAGACTAGTCTGGGGGATGGAGGAACATCCCCACATCACACATTTGGTATGTTTCTGACAGGAAACATTCATAGATTTTGCATTAGACCAAAAGAATTCGGTCTAATGGTTCACAGAGATTGATGCTGAGTATAAGCAATTATGTATTGCAGTAATGTAGCAATATTTATGACTTGTAGGACTGGTAGAAGTGGAAAAGAGCCATTTTAGGTCTATGTTGTCACTAAGCTCATAGAAGGCCATTTCTGTACCTTCAGTCTGTCTCAGTCACAGAGGAACTTAAAACAGGGAAATAAAGATTAGGCTACAAATGCGGATCAGTCATCCCCAATCTCTGGGGAAGAGGTGCACCTATTTCAGACTAGAGAGAGCTGTGATGCACCCTGTCCTTGTGCCCACTCTGGAGGACCAGCTCTCTAGGACAGTGAGACATGCTCCCACATGAGCTCTGTGCTACAGAGCTGCCCACATGTAATGTAAATGTGCCTACCAGCCTAGCAGTAGGAGCAGTGGTTCACTGTGGTAGGGATTATACAGATACACTAGCAATTAGCCACTAGTTTCAAGTATCATAGAAATATAGAGGTACCAACAGGACTTTGGTTTCTTCCCCATTCAAATTTGCTGGAATACATAGAGGAAAGGAACACAAAAATTGCCCTGAGAAAGGTAGATCTAAAAAAAGACCCATGTCTTAACCACAACAGTGGCCACCAGCAGCTGGCTACTGAAGAATCTGGTAACCTCATAGCAGAGTCCTCCAGATCACTGTCCCAGCCTCCAGCTTTGTAATTTGAAACTTGGAGACTTCTCAGGCTAGAAAAATTTGTCTGACTTGCTATAGTGACGGTTGGTTAAATATGCAGCAATGAGTGTCCTGTACCAGCAGGCTTTTTTTCACCCCAAGTGTTATGCCAAAATAGTTGTATATTGTCATGAAGAATAACTGCATTTCCCCAGAGTTGATTTCCAATGGCACGTTTTACTTAGACACTTCCTCAACACCCTCACAAATATGTTATAGATCTAAAGCACAATCTCCTTTTCAAAATGAATGGGTATGATTACAGGCATATTCATTTTGTAAAAGGTACAAAAGGATACAAATGTGCCTTTCCATCTCATATAATGTCAAAGTAAGACCCTCTTGCCCTTTTATTTTGATCTCTGCCATTTGAAAATAAAAAAAATGACTTGATTATATGTTTTTTACCATTAAGTGTATAATTGCTTTTGTGTTTTGACATTTAATTTCTCTTACCAAAATACATGGTAGGAATTAAAAGTCAAATCTTTTATGCATTTGATGTACAGATCCTTCCATGTATTTCAGTAAGAGAAATAGAACAGTGAAACCTTATGTCAAGTACAGTGAAGCCATCTGAAAATGAAGACACTTTTTATACTGGAAATTTGACTATGGCACCAGTTCTGCCCTCTCTTATCTAGGTCAATGGCTTTTTCAAATCACTGGAAGGTGTAAATGAGTAAAAACCAAGCAAAACCTGCAGGACTTGACCTTTAAAATAGAGCTGGGATGATACCATGCCCTGTCAGGCAGATTTCAAGATTACAGTCCAGCCTGAAAATTACTTTCGAAAGCCCTAAGAGAGAAGTTGGCCAAGAAGTTGAGTGTATTGACTTGGTATGGGATGGCAGTAGTGAGGAACACAGGTCACAACAGGGAAGACCAGGAGCAGACAGGGCATCAGTGGGGTGTCTTGGCTGGCCCAAGGCCAGCAGGAGGGCTCCGATGCTGAGAGAGAAGGCAAACTCTGAGGGCTGGTGAAAAGGTGCGGCTGCATGAAATATGTCGCTTGTGGATGTTTCAAGTGCTTTTTGTATCCTCTTTGTCTCAACTTTCCCCAAAACATTTTACCCACTTCATGCACTGTCCTTCCCTCTACTGCATTATTCCCTCTCTTTCTCATAGTTTTCACTTTCACTACTTGTGCCCTTTAACTGAATTCTCTATCACTTCTTTCTTCTCTGTAGGGCATGCCAAATTCTCCATCTTTACTTTACTTTCTGTTCATACTCATCCAAAACCTGTGTGTTCTTCTGGCTGTATTTCCCCCCACTGGTCACAGCACTGTTATTTATCACCATTCACTGAAGTCCTAAAGTGTCTTGACCCTACAGCCGTAGCTGGAATTAGTGCCCTGGGATTCAGATTTATGGAGTCTGGCGTTGTTTGCAAAAGTTTTCGCAATCCAGGAAGGAGACACTAGCTGGGACCTCAGATGACCTGAGCTTAGGACTGGATGAGCAAGGACTGTTGATGGCAGGCAGTAATGGTAAACAAGAGCTCAGCAGTGCTATTCCCGGTGTTAATATTCTCAGCCACAAATTCTTGTCATGCCTTCACTATGCCCATCAACAAAAACTGCTTCTTTAGGTGAATTTGCTCTTGGAGTTGCCTTTTTCCTTTTCCCAAAGCCAGAGACACAGTTTTTCTTTTTTTTCATCTCAGGAAAGACACCCTCAGCAAAGATAAAGGACAATACACAGGTATCCAAAAGGAGAAGTAAAGGGAGCAGGAACATGGTGCATCAGGAAGAAGCAAGTCAGAGAGACAGGGAAAGGGGAGAGAGGAAGAAGGAGAGAGAGAGACAGACAGCTGAATGTATCTCCACACAATTGTGTCACCATGTCTCACGGAGACACACTTAGCTTCCCATAATGAAAACAGCTTCCATCGCATGGGTGCCAAACACACGGATACTAGAAGTTGTCTCCCACTGGCCATCATGTGCTTGCACTTTGCAGGGGGAATGAGACAGCTTGGGTCTGTCCAGCCCAGCCACGGCTTTTCAAGGGCCTCCTTTCCGTGCATCCTGCTGCTGATAGGATTGTAAACATGAAGCACTTTTCAGGTACATACTAAAGGTGTGTTTAGACATGCACACAAACGAATACATGCACTTGCACATTTTTTTCCATCATTGTTTGTACATGCAAAAGTTGCAAATTTAAAATTAAAAGGGAATGGAAAGTTCACAACATGCAAATCACATAATTGACCCCAGCCCATATCTTCAGGAGAGGTAGAAGGTAAGACTTTACAGCAAAGAAATGGAGCCAATGCCATTTTTTTTAAATGAGTAACTGCAAATAATAAAAGTAATTTACTTATACCTGTGTTGTCCAATCTTTGAAGAAGTCTCTTGATTAAAGCTTAGGATCAGGCATCCAGAATATCATGAGTTTGTTCTATTTTATGCACAAGGTGGGTGTTATTTGAAAATTCTGTATCTTGGAGAAACTGTATCTTTGCTCAAGGGCTCTGCTTCTCAATAGTCATCAACTCAAAGAGGTGCTTCAAATTTAACCACTTTTTTTTTTTTTTATGATCATGCAATTCTGAAATGGGGAGGTTCAAGACAGGTGCAAATTACTGTTTTCTTCCTGCCCAGGGTGACCAAAGTCTTCAACAGGTCACCTTGGTTCCTACAGTATTTCACAACACGCTTGCATACAAATAAGAGTATTAACTAATATTACTCATAAGCGATTCTCTGTTCACACCATTCACAGAATGGCTTTGGGGTCATTTACACTGGTTTTTTAATATTTTCATACAGCAATAATGTCAAATAATTGTAGAATTTACTGCTTCTTAGCCTGAAAGTAAGATGGTTCTCAGAACAGGGAACTTGAGGAAGATGTTTTCACTCAGCTGGAAGCGTTTGGGGCAGATTTGATCCACAGTCCAGAAAGACATGTCACCTCCCTTGAGGTTTCAAAATCCCAATGCACGTTCATCCCCAGAAATCAGGGGATGAACCAGAACTTCAGGCTCAGAAACCAAACACTTTGTGCTTCAGAGAGATTTGGTTTGGTTTTATTTTTTTCTCAAATTTTTTTCCTTTTTCTTTAATTTTGATGGATGGTGTTTTGTTCTGCAGTAAGTTTTAATGTGTGTCGCTGTGGAACATTTTCAATTGTAGCAAACAACAACAACGAAAAGCAATATTTCAATATTTCTCAAGAAAAGGCTTCAAAGGTTTCAGATCTTTTTAAAATGTTTCTGCTTTATTTTGACGTGGCATAAAAGTTTTGTATGCATTCTTGCATCCGCTATTGTGACAGCTGTATTTAATGAGTGCAAAATGATCAGAAAAACATCCTTTACTGTGGGTTGCCATTGCCAGCAGATGACAGGAGAGAGGCAGTACTGTAATAACAGAAGCGATGAAGTAGTTCACATTATTACTGATGAGGTATTTCTAACTCCTAATACCTAATGCCTAGGTATGCCTTTTGAAAATAACGCACTGGTCACATTACCTGATCTTTTGTTTCCAAGTGCGTTTTGAAATAAAATTCTGCATCCTTAGCCTCAGGTCATTAAGTGGTTGGTTGCAACATATTATTTGGGGAAAACACAGTCAGTTTCTGTAAGATGAAGAGGGAAAGGTCCTAGTCTTGCCTATAAATACCAGCCTTTCCATCAAACTAGCGCTAAGCATGAAATGCAGATCCACAGATACACTAGAAATGAAACATCACACAACATGTTTGATTTCTGTTTTATATGCATATTTAATATCTGAGTATTTTAGTCCAAATTGGAAAGAGTATAAAAATAAATCTAAATGGATTTGAAAGGCAGGGTATTTCTTTTTTCAAAGCTTCATCGTTCCTGACTTCCTCTGGTGACTGTTAACTTATCATGCCTTTGTACAGGAGATCTAAGTATTTCATTCTCTCTTGTGTCTCCATATGGTACCATTTCACAGATAGTCTTCCTTTGGTCACAAGATGACAGTGAGAATGGATTGTCAAACTGGACCACTATGACAATTTACTCTGGGGGAGAAAATCCTGTGGGTGTTTAGAAGCTTTACTGTAAGTTATATTTGATTAACTTATCCTACTACTGACAAATAATTAGGTCAGCAATTAATTTCAAAATGCAAATGTGTTACAGGCCTTCATGTCTTAAGAAATTCCCTTTGTCTTTAGTTTCTACTTGTGTTAAAGTCTTAAATGGATTTAGCTGAGTGAAGAAACAAAATTATGTTTTCTAATGCTTTATTTACTACGTTGATTTGGACTTTTTCAGCAAATATTGACAGCAAATGTTTGTTCAGAAATGATCATGTGGGATGGAATTTAATGGAGTAAGAAAACAACAGAGTAATGATGAGCCACTAATTTAAAATATATATACATATATTCACACTTCTGCTGCTGCAAAATGTTTATCCAACTTCATGAAATAGGAACAGAAAGACAAGCCAGAGGGTCAGGAGCAGATCATCATAGCAAAGTCATTAGTACCTGCTTAAGCAGTCTGAGAAACCACAGTATATCAGGAAAAAAAACGTGCTTAATATTGTTACAAGTGTGGCTGAAAGAAACCTATCAACCAGCCTATCTCAGGGTCTTTATTATTAAACAAACAGATTAAGGGCTCAGCCCTTCCCAAGAGAAGCTCGAGGGAGTTTTCTGTTGACTTTAAGGGAGTGAAGCCCCTAAGTCTAAGTTTTCTGAGGTTAAAATCATGCATTTTTTAAAAAAATAATCAAAATATGCAGATGTAAAGAAATCAAATCATCTATCATGATGTAAAATCTGGATAAATTTACATAGGTGAGAGAATTACATTAAAATTTACTAAAAATTTATTTGCTTAATTGTTTCAGGTCAAAAAGGAGAGCAACCACTCAAGAACTGGGTGAAGGTTTTTTACAAAATTTTTAATGACCCAAAGATGAAAAACCAGGGGTTTTTTTATACTTAACTATGCAAACCACTTTGGAAAAAATAGCTATTTAAAAAAAAAAGTCAAGGTTTGGGTTTTTGGTGCAAATTGGTATTTTTACATCATATTCACTTAAATTAATAATGTAAATAATTATGTGAGGAAAAAAAATCCCCCAAAAAATAAAAAAGATAAAGCTAAACATTGTGTTTTTACTAGATTTTCATTTTGGAAGGAAAATAAAAGGAGAGCTGCATGGGGTAAAAAGTGTGTGTCTCACCTACACAGAAAAAGCTTGGTTTCCAACTCCTCTGAAGGATTACATTCAGGACCTTCTTTCCATCTTAAGCAGCATCTGAAGAACTTTGAAGGTTTCACTAGGTAGGAGCAGGCAACACAAGGCTGAAGCTTGATTTTGAGTGAGGGAGAATCTTTCTCTTTCTCCCCAGAGCTGTGGGAAATAAAATCAGAAATAAAACTGGATATGAGAGAGCTGAGCAGTTGGGAGCTGTGCAGACAGAAGCTTTCTTGTAAGATAAGGCAGTGCTCATGCTGTTCAGCTGTACACTGGCATGGACCCCCATTAAAGAATCACTTTTCAAAAAAGATACAGCTGCCTTTAAAACTGTCCAAAGGAGAGGAATGGGAATGATCAGAACTTTGGGAAATGTCAACTGCAAGAAAATCTGAACTGGGGGGATTTCATCTGGGGAAGAAAATGAGTGGACATAAAAACAAAGCCTTCAAATGTTAAAAGCCTTCTGCAAAGAGGCAGGGAAGAGTTTGTATTTCAGGACTACAGCCAAATGACCGAAGGTTACAGTCCTACATTGAAACAAAGGATAGTGGGGTCAAATGTTGGTAAAAATTTTCTCACAGTGAAGACACTGAAGCTGTGGAAGGAATTGTCTATGGGGAGTCTGGAGGGTGTGGAGTCTCCCTCACTGAAGACTTTTGAGAATAGACTGCACAAACTACTTTCCAAAATAATGTGACTATTGTTTTTAGTTGAAAGCAATTCCTTTGCAGATATTACATTAATATTTTTAATTGATTTTAAGAAGCTGACAGAACTTCTGCTTTTGTGGTATTATAAATAAACTTTTAAATTAATTCTAGGGAAAGAAGTATCTTATGAATGCTCAGCACAGTTGCCATTATGAATGAGAGCAATTGCAGTGGGTTTTTTCTGCTGAAACTGGACAGATAGAATTGTCTGCCTGACCAAAGTTGAGCTTATAAAAAAAAAAAAAATTAGTGATGGATAAGATGGCATTAAATACTATAAAATAAAGGAAATCAATATGCCAGAACTTGATCATTAAAGCTGGAGTACATTCAACAGCTTTTAGAATCAGAAGCACGATGACTGTGACTAAGCAAAGAACTACGAGGCAAAGCAATCTCAGTTTCTGTCCTAATGTCAATATCAACTTGATATAATAGCAATCCAGAAAAGATATATAGAACACAACTGGTATAACGCAAGTTTGAGTCAAAAAGATTATTTTTCCCAGGTAGTATCTGTACATTTGATGAAAAAAATAAAAACATTCAGTTCACTCTTAAATTTAAAAAAAAAGTAACAAATGTCTCATGTTTTTTAAAACATCAGTCTTTCAAATCAGAATGATCTCTGGAGTCATCTACATAAGTGTTAAAGTATGTAACAAGGTAGAAGGAATTTTGAAATATTGTCACAGTCTAAAATTAGGATATTTCACGTTATTTTATTAATTCATTTGTATCTGTTTACAATGAAGTGACCGCACTAAATATCGTAGCTGCTTTACAAAAGCCTTCTACTGGCTTCCCTTCCCTTGGCTACTTGTATGCTAGCATTCTCTCTTTGTCTCAAACAGGGAGCAGCCCATCCCACCTCACACAGTCTGTCTTTCTCTCCGTATGTCATCCTTGGGAATGGAGGGATTTTCCTTATCCTGTAAAATGATGATTGAGGATTGCCTTGTGGGGATCACAGGGGCATTTCCCCTGGGATTGTCAGGCAATGGCTCAGGCCTGACGAGTATTTGTTCCTCCTGTCATCCATTCGGAAGGGCATAATCCCAAGGAAATCAGTAGGGAGTTTTAATATGGACTTTGAAGGCCAGATATGTCTAAGAACATAAAGGTGATTAAGAAATTATTCTACTGAAGCTTTCCCAACAATCTGGGGTTGACTTTTTTTGAAAAACAAATCAAAATTAAAAATGTCTTGCTTTGTTTTTCCTGAATATCAGGTGACAAATCTTAGCCTTTTCTTATAGCCTAAACCACATTTGGCATACAACTACACACACAGGTTCCAACTTAGGTACACTTGTTACACTAAATCCTCCCAGTGGTGTCACCTGGATCCTAAGTGTAGTTTTGAAGTTGGCTCCATTCTTTTCCTACGTCAACTCCAGTAAGGCTTGTTCATGTAAATGTAAACTGTGGTACAACTGTCTTTTTTTAATTAGTATAATTCACAAGCTTTACCAAAAAGAAAGTTTGATTTGATGCTTTTTTATAAAAAGCATCTAACATTCTGCTTTGATAAAGTTTTTTCTTTGTCATGGTATGCTAATGTCTCTTTTTTGTATATCGAGGTAGAAGTCAGACTCCATAGACTATCTGGTGTCATCTCAAAGCGTGTATCCCCTCTTCACCTTGCAGCAGCCCTGCAATCTGTCTTTGAGTGCCTCCCATCATCTTGGGCATCAGACACTAGGCATCCCTTTGTTTCAGGGACTAAATCTCCAAAACAAGGAAGCAGACACAGACTCCAAAGGACCCACTGCCTTTCAGAACATGTTCTCAGCAGAGCAAGGAGTAAAGGGGTAGCTTATCACTCTTGAAAATCCTCTTCAGTGGTACAAAATCCACACTTTAAGTGTCATAGTCACTTGCTGGCATCAGTATCACTTTACAGCTACCACTGAAAAGTAACAGAGAGAAGACAGATGCCTTAAGTCAGATGGGACACTTTACTTTTTTCAGGAATAGGGTAATCACATGCAAACCAACCAGCAAAGCAAGAGTAGGAAAACAGAGGGGAATTCATTACCTGGAAATAACACACACACACTGGTCTAGGAAAGGAGGTGAGGGGAGCAGCTTCCTTTTCCTCAGAAAGCACGTATTGCAGCATCCTCATCCTCATAAGAAACAGGTATGAAACCTTGAGATTGATTACCTTAGTGCTGCTCTCTTCCTTACCACCCTAGTCAGCCACCCATGACAACAGAGCCAGTTAGAGAATCCCAACTGGCAAAAGGATTAAAAAAGAAAAAAGTAAAGTGGAAAAATGCCTCAGGCCCCACACATGTGACTTCACAGCAAAACCTGGAGCCAGCCCTGAGGGGTCTGCTACAGAGAGTGAAGTAATGTGACTGTGATTAGGATGTGTGAAAATTAGAGGCCCTCTTGTTTTAAGAAGGCAGGTTATCTACCGAGCCTGCTCTACACTTCTTTTTACTGTAATGTGGGGAACAAAGGCTGTCTGTAGAAGATTCTGTATTTCTCTACCCAGTCTATGTCACTTAAAGCTTTTTATGCTAGACTTGTTTTAAAAACTTCAATTTAAACCAACATGAAAGGTCCTTAAACAGTAGATAGCATATTATATCAAAAACAAATAGATTAAAAAGTGAACAACCATAGCCAGTATATTTTTTTCCAGAGGAGTTTTACTTTCCACACTAACTAAAACTGTAAGACTGGCAGATCTGGGCCAGAGGGTTGTAATGGGCCTTTTACTTTTTTTTTTCTTCCCTCTCCAGTGATAAATAATCAGTTTTAGAGAATTGATAAAAAGAGACAAGAATGAAAAGTGAGTATGACACATTTATGAGACGGATTTTTCATCTGTTACTTAAATACAGCACCTTTATTTCAGATTGAATTAAAAAAAAAAGACAGGAGAGCCAACCAATTTAGGTTGTGCTGCAGTAGTGAATATATATGAATGTACAGAGCACAGCCTGAGAGAGCCAGAAAATTCACCCAAAATTTCCTGACAAGTTGGAAAAAGTTATGTTATCATTCAAGAATCATTTATTTGAAAAAGAAAAATAAAAAACAGGCCACATGACTAGAGGCAGCAGAGGATAAAAACACATTGTTTCCAGACAAAACCCCATCAAAAACATATGACTTGGGACCTTGAAGTCTGAATATCTTCCTATTTTAAATTTCTATGAGCACTTTCAAGAAAAGCTGGAGTTCTGCTGCAGGATTTGCTGCACACTGTTCACTACTGATTGATAACAAGAAGCAGCATTAGCAGTATTTTTCCCCCATCGTTCCTCTGAAGCTAATGGAGTCGAGGATTCGTTACTTGATCTAATGGCAATAGCTTTCCAATAGACATGCACAGAATCATTGATTAGTTTGTCCTCTCCTTGTTTGCGTTGGAACACTGTTCAATTTACACCAATTAAAGAATGCTTGGTTTGTGTATTGAAGAATAATTAAGGGATGGAATTCCCTATAGGCTACTAAAAATGACATCTGACTGGAATGGTGATTACAGCATGAAGACAGCATTAGTATTTAAATAGTTTGACTGCTATATAAAATCATTACAGCACTCACCATGAAAAAGAGCATTAGTTAATTTTGCCTATAACAAAATTAGTTGTATGTATTTGCCTGGTCACTTTAAGTAAATTTGACAAGGCTAATCTTAAAGCAAGCGTTCCGGGTTTGGTGGAAGGAGCAGATAGAGCACTGTTTAAAGTAATCATCTTGATAGATATGTATATAATATTCAACCAAAATACAAATACACGCAAATGAATAGCAGAGCTTTGCCAGAGATGCTGAAATCAAATGTAAACATTAAAAACACATTGGTTGCTGAAACTGAAAATCCAAGGGTTACTGGCATGTTAATTATCCAACAATCAAGGTTTCACAAACCGTAAACACACAAGAAATCCTTATTTGTCCACCACTGTGGTTGTCAAACCTTTACTATGTTTTATAGCACTATATGGAACAAGGAATCACAGGAAGCAAACAGGCACTATGGAAGGAGTCATTCTTGCTAATAGGACTCCCTTGTGAAATATCCCAAAGGATTAAAATTATTGCAGTGGCCTAGTACATCTATGTAACGCCTTCTCAGGCAAGCATGGTTTTTCCTTTGGATTACAAGGTTGAGGTTCATTCTTGAAAATACTGTTGAGGAAACAGAGCTTTTTGTCCTCTATTTAAATTTCTCCCATGCATATTAAATTCTATCTCCTAGCTTTAGACTATAGTATCTACGGTAATGATCTATCCAAAACATGACAGTCACATTACTGTAACATAAACTGCTTGGGGCCAGTCCTGAAGCATATTTACATTTCCATAGCCTACTTAAATATAGTGTGTTTGTTTTACTAAACTTAGATACTGTAGTATATTTTATAAGGTCATCTGCCTGCCTCAAGACCTCACACTGCAGATACTATTCTTCCTATGAGAATTTATGCAGTTTCAATTGAAGGTTGTCAACACCCTCTTTTACTCAGTAAAGGAACATAAGACTTTTCTATTTAAGCCTCTAAGCACATGTAGACCTGCTTATTAGCATATCTACATTGTGCAATGCACAACTGTGTTAAAGATGCCCAAGCTCCCAAGCCAAAGCCCCAGATGAGGTGAAACATACGCACAGCACAATATACCCTTAATCTGCATGGCCCAGCACTTCTGGCCAGTCTGCTGTACCTCTTTGCAGATCAAACTAGTCTTTGACACCGTTCTGTTTTTGTGACCATGCCTGGTTCTACAGGTTGCTTATGGATATCTCTACTGCACCATCCATATTCCACCAGATGGATCAACCCTAGAATTAGATTTGGGACAGTACACCCCATCAGTGGTTCATAGTACAACCACTGACTTTCCATGGGGTTTTGTTCCAACATTTAAAAGGTCTTCTGTTCTGGCTTCTGTTTTCATGTTAAACAGGTAGTTCTTGCTTCTGTACCAGACCTCCTGTTGGGATCTCCCACTGTAATCTGCCTGACTAGACCTTGGGCTTTCAGAAGTGAGACTAACTCTTCTTTTCAATGAATAATATTCATTTGCAACAGGGCTGATATAAGGGTGTATTCCTCCTTCCACCCACAAGAAGAAAGTCCATTACTTTCAATAGAAACTTTCCATGCAGAAAAGGGAAAATGGTGCCCCAGAGAACACTTATGGAAGATTAATGGTGAGGAGAGAAAAGTGATATGGTACAGGCAGAACAAAATCAGAACCCACCACACAAATAAAACCGGACAATGGTTCATTCTTTAAAAGTCAGTCAGAAAAGACAAGAAGGCTTTGAAAAAAATAAGGGCTGTTTCAGCGCACTTTTGCATACATTGGCTTTCAGGGGACATGAATAGAAACCTAACAGTAACTCTTTTTTCATACCTCCTTTCACAGGTCTCACTGGCAAAGAAGGATTTAGCACTTAATTCCTGTACTTTTATGTGGCAAATTAGGAATTTGCACCTTAAAAGGAAATTGCTTTTCAAACTCCCATAAATTCTGGATTTTATTTTTTTTAAATGGTGGAAAACATTCCCCAACTTCATCCCAACACATAATAAATAGCACTCTCCATTACTTCTCCTCAAAAAGGTGTAGGAAAGTGGACCTGGTCAAAGAGAGGTGTTTATCATTCCTTCTGAGGAGAGGCTAAGGGTCTAGAAAAAGTGTCCTTAACCCTTTCATCTCCTCAGCCATATTTAGGTCAACCTCACATATTTGTTCTCTTTCTCAAAACCAAGTGTCAGTTGAGAAAAATATTTACGTTGAGACTTGGTTACTTGATGAAGCAGGGCCTGCTGGCACTGAATAGTTCAAACCAAAACTGGAATGTGAACAGGGTTGCAACATGTTTTATTTTTCAGTTTACCATCGGCTAGAAGTAAAACCCCCACACCATTTTTGGCATCATTTCAGGAAACTACTGGTTGGTTTGCAGCTGCACTGAGACAGAAGGAAGCTGGTGAACAAGACTGACACAGCATGAGAGGTTGCAGTAGACGGCAATTGGTGACTCTCTGCAGGAAGCCCCTAATATGTGGATAATTATGCTGACCCCAACACAAGGTCCCATCTCTGTGAGGCTTAAGGGTGAGATGGTGTCCACCAGACAGGGACAAAGGACGTGATCAGAGAATCTCTGAAGTGCTTTTCTTCATGAAGACAAGACTGAAAGACAAGGAAGTGTGACCCAGTGAAGAAGTGTTCTCTCACAACATGGCACTACACTGGCAACTGTGGCTGTCAACAAAACACTTCCCATTCTGACTGTTGACACTGAAGTGAAGATAAGCTTTCAAAAAGGTTAGTACACATCCTGACTTGTTTTATTTTTGAGTCATTTTTGGCCCAGTTTCTTCCTCTCTGCACTTCCTGGCATGACAGAAGACCAGAGGCAGGTGCTGGGATGGCACTGGTTTTCCTCATTTAATCTGTGAGGCACCATAAAAAACAATGTACAATCATGGATCATGCTCTGGATTTGTCTAAGCATAAGTGGCTCAAATACTAACATGTGAATTTAGTAAAGTTAGAGTCTGTGGAATGGAGATAAATTACAACAGCAATTGAAGTTGAATGTGATATAGAAATCCAACTAACAGAAGACTGTCTGGAAACAATTATTCAGAAAGCTGCTGACCCTCTATTTCTTTAAAGAGTTAAACATTTGGATGTTTATTATTGCTGCCGCAATAATAGGCGTGTGCTCTGATCTTTGATCCGTAGCTGAATTTGCAACTCTTAGTATGAGAAGCAGATCACATAGATTTGCATATTTTTAAGGATCTATAGGGAGAAAAAGAAGAACAAAACCTGCTTTTCCAAGATGTTACTTTGAGATCACACAGAGTGTCTTGGGTCCCCCAAGTACACTTTTAGAGCCAGTTGCAAGACTCACAGATTTTATAAATGTCCCTAAACCGTAACATTCATATCTTAAGATGGATCAAAATTCCTGCTAAAACAGACCATTGTAAGCTGAGGGTGCTTCACACAGTTATCTATATTTACCGTTAAGATCTCATTTCTACATCCAAATCTGTGTCAGAACTTTCTCAAAATCTTAAAGTGTCCAGAAGTAATCAATAAATTAAAAAATGCTTTGTGACCAAATGAGGAACTGTTGACTGGACTCAAATGCATGAACAAGTAGCAGATTTCTGCCAAGGTCTTGGCATCATCTTAGGTTTGGCAAAATTTTTCAGTGTTAGTGAAAATTCTGCAAAGACAAGACAACCATGAATTACCCTATTAATAGAATGGATGCTAACCAGTCAACTTTTTTGTGTCTTTAAAGTTCATTTCTTGCTCATTTCTTTTTTTCACCAACTGAAAGATGTTTAATAAACACTCATTTTGGATCAACATTGTACCTATGGCACAGAAGGTTTCCTCCACTTGGTAGTATTCCCTCAAAAAGTAGCTCCTACTGAGAGAAGTGAGCAAAAAATTGAGTACTGTGGAGTGAGTCACCCCTGCAAATATCTTCAGTTGTGGGATGTTTCAGTGTAATCTTTACTCTATTTATACTTTACAATAGGATTTCTTTCCTGGTTCACCCATCCAGTGCTCTTTGATATCAACAAAGATGATAAGAGCAATTATTTGTTATTTCTCTATGGATACTTCCCATACATCCCAAACAAAAATACAGATTACTGCATAGGAATATGTAGATATGTGCAAGAAAGGCAATGCAAAGGAGTCAAAAATGCTATATCTTTCTTATAGTTCCCTGTAGTAAGCCATATGGAGGCATGGAGGTATTGTAGAGAAGGTAGACTAAAAGCCTGACTGACACAGAGGGCAGCACCTCCAGGCACTATCTGCCTTGTCCTGTGGGCAGGAAAGACTTTGTAAAGTACTGGCAAAAACTGCATGAAGAGGAGAGGAAGGTGTTGGACATTCCTGCATAAAGTGTAGTGAGAAGTTGGAGTGATGTAGTGGTGAGTGTGGTCAGATCATTGGCACATGAAGCAGAACCTGAGCCAGCAACAGTGGTTTCAGTATCTTAAAAAGGGAGAGAAGAGAAAAAGAGAATAGAACTTTTAATGAAAAAAATCAATTGCTGATGCAGAGTGTTTGAGAAGGGACTACCCCGTGTCCTAGCAGCACAGATGTTACACATGGTAAGTAGACTCCAAATGTAACCCAAAAGCCAAAGCAAAAGTTGGCTACTTTTTGCACCTTGCCAACAACATTAGAAATGAGAGGTACTCTTCAGTCACAAGCAGGGCCATGTAACAGGCTTTTCAAAGTCTGGAAGCATGATTAAAATAAAGGGCCAAGACTTGCCTTGATTCTTTATTAGGAGGGTTTTCTTCTGTGCTTTGAATATCTTTGGGTGTCTCTTCTTAATCGTCTCTGAAAGATTTCTGATCTCCCAGAAATTTATGTTTTAGGGGATTATGTAACCTGCTTGTTTTGTGAGAAGACAGAGTGCATAAATGGAGAAACAGAAATTGCTTTGTGTGCTATAAAGTATGATTTCAGTTATTTCACTTAGTTATTTCTAGACATTTTATAAATATCAGCACATTATATTTGTACTGGCTATTGACATGATACTTTCAAAGCAA
>JAWWES010000001.1:87705777-87751925 GCA_035583135.1 Lophotriccus pileatus
CCATGTAACAGGCTTTTCAAAGTCTGGAAGCATGATTAAAATAAAGGGCCAAGACTTGCCTTGATTCTTTATTAGGATGGTTTTCTTCTGTGCTTTGAATATCTTTGGGTGTCTCTTCTTAATCGTCTCTGAAAGATTGCTGATCTCCCAGAAATTTATGTTTTAGGGGATTATGTAACCTGCTTGTTTTGTGACAAGACAGAGTGCATAAATGGAGAAACAGAAATTGCTTTGCGTGCTATAAAGTATGATTTCAGTTATTTCAGTTAGTTATTTCTAGACATTTTATAAATATCAGCACATTATATTTGTACTGGCTATTGACATGATACTTTCAAAGCAATTCAAATATGTATTGTGGTATATTTTGTCAATATAATATTACAACCGTACAAGATTGCTTATATCAGTTAGGAGGAACATCTTAAAAGTTGCCTCCTACAGTTTATTCCCTGTTTTAACTTTGTACTGTACTACAAGGCCATTTGCTAAGATTTTGCTGATACACTGTTAAGTGGGATCTTAGTATATTACTACACTCGGTCAAAATATTGCAAGATAAAATAAGAACACCTGTAGGTTACGAAAATGAGACCAAGGAAGTAGCATTTCTATTTACACCACGTAAAGCAGAAAATCTGGAAATCATCTCAGTAAAAACAGACAGAAATGGGATGTTTGGGAGGCATTGTCATTATTGTGGTCTACAGTAAAAGAAAAATATATATCAAATCAGAATTACTTGCCTTAAATCAAAAATGTTAATGAACCAAGACATTAACAATGAGATAATATCACATTAGTGGTTTGGTCTAATGCAATTGCCTAAGTTCCTTCTGTAGTCAAGAGAGAGAAAGAGAAACTCCACCAGTAACAGACACTTATTTTCCTATGGCCATCTGAGATAACATTCTAAAATTGCCATATGAAATAGTTGAACAGAGTGAGATCTGGAGGTGCCATTCACAGCAGACAAAAGAATTACCAGAGACAAAATTGCCAATTCTAAGACAACTACAGCAAATTGCAATGAATCCTGCTCTGTTAATTCCCAAACTCCAGGAAATTAAGGGTCCAAATCATTTATAAGGATTGATTGATTGAGTGATTGATTGATTGATTTAACCAGATGTAATAGGGATGAGTGTGCCTGTTTGCATCTTGACATAGATTTCACAGGCTGAAATTCAACTGGCGGCTGCAGAATTATGAATCATGAGACATATTTTGCATCAACTTAGGAGGGCTGGGAAGCTCAGGGTCTTTCATCTATTCACAAAAGCCCATGAGAAATAAAGATGTTTGGTATCAGATTTTAATTCTTCATTTGAAATAGAGAAGTTAGTGAAATATGGATACCCAGCATCCTTTCTGAAAGCTAGGACAGCCTCGACAACAGCTTGAATACTTTTCTCATTGATGGATGAAGTCATGGAACTGGTTTCAGATATAGTTTCTGTGTCTGTGCCTTAAGCAATTATAGTTAACATTGATCTCATATCCATACCATATAAAAGGGATGTTTTTCTGTGTCTCAAATCAGATCTATATATCTTTAGTGACTGCAATGCAAATTAAGCTAATATCTGGAGTTTGGTTTTATAAACAGACAAAACAATGGTTATCAAAGTTTATTGAAATAAGTTTTGTGTGAAATAAGTAGTGTTTGTGAGCATGTGCTTTCATAAAACTGACCTTCTTTTAAAACATCTGAAGGCCATTCTACACCGGCCAGAGAATAAAACAGGTCATGAAGAGTATTTCTGATGTTCTAGTTCTGTCCATCAAAATCATTAAAGACTGAATTTGCCATATGGCAGTTTCTGTCTTTCTCAAAACAGAAAGAGAGTGGGAAGAAACAGAAATAAAGATACACAAAAGAAAGAGCAGAAAAGAGAAAGGATTGCTGCAGACCTCCGGCTTCCCTTTATCAAAGACAAAAACCAAAGGGATTTTCCCTTATCTGAGGGCCAGGCTGTGGCCTAGGTTATGGGTCCTGCTCCTCCTGAATTGCGGTCCTGAGCACTCAGCCTTGCCCCTTCGGTGTGACATGCCAGTGGGTCAATTGCCATAGCACTAGGGGAGGGTCTTGTACAGGACCAGCTCCTCACCTGAACATCTTCCTAGGGATAGAACATCAGTGAGAATTTAAACCACCTGCAACAGATGTAGTGCAGAGGAGTGGTATTGGGCTTGATAAGCCATGCAAGGTGTATTGAAAGTGACTGTAGTAATGTACAGAAATATCCCTCAGTGGAGCAGCAAGAGAAAACCAGTTGAGGGACAGGCCTCACATGTTAGTGAATATTAATCTTAAGCTGGACTATGCATCAAAACACTACAGAGATCCCCACAAATCCATATACAGTGGGTCAGGAGAAGAGTGCAACAAGCTAGCAGAGGAGTTAAATGAATCTCTTGCATCATGCCTGCTGTTGAGAGTCATGTAGAAATTCCTGTGCCAAAGGCACTTTGCAAAGAAAATCAGAGCGTGGCCTTTATACAGATTGAAGTCTCTATGGAGGAAGTTGTAGAGTAACTTGAGAAACTCAAGTGCAGTAAATCACCACAACCGGATGGTGTTCATCTGGGAGTTCTGAGGGGAAATAAAGTGAGAAAAAAACGAGATACTTACAAGGGGATGCCTTCTTCCCTTGAAAAATGCAGCAGCAGAAGAAGGCTGGGAAGCCCTATTATGTGTTGCCTGTCTTCAAAAGGAGATGAGGAAAATCCTGAGAATAGCAGAGCTTTGAAGTTTGCCACAATTTTAGGGAGCCCAAAAAAACGGTTCTGAACAGCAGCTCAAGAGACAGTTTGCTGGAGAAGAACACCCCATGAGGGGTTCGTCAGTCTCCCAGACTAAGGCTGTTACAAGGGGGAAAAGTGACTCTGTGTGAGATTGTATTACTTTGAAAAACCAGTGGAGCAGCCTTCAGAGAGAAAGTGGAATGACAGGGACTTCTCAGAGGAAGGTGACCAAATGATCCAAATATTCAAAACTGTTAGCAGAAGTCACTTATAAGCAATTGTCACAGAGAATGTTAAGAAATAAAACTGAGAAAAACACCTTGAAGGTGATTTGATCCTGGAATGAACTGCAAGTCAGTCTTGACAAAGTGAGTAAAAGGAGCATTTCTCTTTGTGTTGAGGAAGGGAAAGGTGAACACCCAGTAATGGGTATCAGAACTAGTGGCATAACAAATTTGTCTGAATCCCAAATCCTAGTGCATTCAAATTAGCACATCCAGAATTTACCCCAGATCTGGATCCAAGTCACACATGTGGTTCCCATCTTAAAAGAGGACAAGGATTGAAACTCCTTGTGCTCTGAGGTTTGAATACTCCATATTCAAAGGCTCCAGCCCACACAACAGTTACATATGAAACATGGGGGGCGGTAGGAGTGCATATGTATACATAGCATGCAAAGGAAGTAATTAAATATAAACTCAAAACAATTTAAAAAGTGATTCACGGCAAAAAGTGCTCTGATGTAGAGACTGCATTATGTATTTGCTCTTGACATTAACTTGTTGCACCTAGCTGAAAGGGCAGAAGATTAGAAGCATTAGGACAGTGGGAATTTTGCTGAGTTTGGTGAGTCCAGTTACAATCAAGCATGTTAAATTATCTGGATCTACGTGGCTTTGTACCCTTTTGTTTTCTCTCCTAGTTTTTTCAGTTCCTGTAGGTCCAGTGCTCTGAAGGCAAAGCTGTCTCAGTTTTAGTTCACTTTGTCTCTTGAATTCATAGATTTTGAAAGCTTTCAAAGGAAGTCAGAGGCAGGAATTAGACAAAATAGAGAAAGTGGGACATTTCTGACTGGCTTGTGTGTTTTCAGAGTCTAAAAAAAAATATTTTTTTAAGCAAACTGTAGGAGGACTCGTAAAAATAGGTATTTACATTTACATACCAGGACAGATTCTCAGCTGCCATGGAGTAGTATTGTTCTATCTTGTTGCACAGACCTAACCCTACCCAGCAGGGCTGAGAACTTGCCTCTCACACACGTAACATATATGTGTGAAATATGTTTAGGATTCTGTATTTTTTTGAATGTACAGAAGCTGCTTCTCCCTCCAGCTGTTTTTGCCTGTGCACTGAGTTGTGGGAGTTATAGCTCCTCTGTTTTTAACTGAGGGTGGTGTCTTTAGGGAGGGGGGTGAGGAGGAAGGCTGAAATGCAAGGAGAAGAATGCATGCACAAAGGAACTGGCATGAACAGAGAATCCCAGAGGAGAAGGTGGGGGAGAGAAACAGGAAAGAAAATGGTGTCCCACATAGCCATGCTGTGGTCTAAGGGCATTACTTCTTGACAGCAAGTGAAAACCAAGCAACATCTGCATTCACAGCAATGGGGAGTTAAACTGTGATTGATCAGCAACCCTGATTCTGGAAAATAATTCAGGTGTTTCCTGCTAGGTAGCAGGAATACCGGGAGACCTGCTGTTTGGTAGCAAGGTGGAGGAAAAGCAGCTCTGCCCTCAGCTGTGCTGTTGCTGGAGTCATGTAACACAGGACAGAGAGCAGGTGTCACATCATATAGTGCTAATGGGTGCCAACAATTACCTTCACTCCTTCCCTCTCAGTCTTTCTCTGCACGAGAGTCGAGTGAATATCAATGTGGAACAACTGTGTACAACTTTGCTTCTGCCCACACGGTGGGACCCTGGTAGTGATTCAGACTGTACTGGACTCTGGACACATAATGTAGACTGAATATCCATAATAAATAATAATTACCACAGTAGGGGGCAGCAGCCAGCTGTGGAGGAAAAGTAGGGCCAGCTGCTGGAAGAGATGTAGGCACTGGCTGAGCATTCAAGCTGGGCACTGGGGAGGGCAAGAGGGCCATGGCTGGGAGCCAGTGGCAGCTTACTGCCAAGAAGAGGGAGATAAAAGCACAAAAGAGGTTCACCAGAGGGAGCTGCCCCTGGCCACCCCTCAGCAACCGGTAACGGCCCTGATCCAGGAGGGAAGGCTGATGGCAAACAGGAGCATCGCCAGACTGAGTGCAAGGCCAGCACTGCTCACACATACCATGTTGGAGCTAACAGGATGGGTATCTGCAAGCCAAGCAAGCCTGCTGCAGGGAAGCAGCCCTGCACAGGCCTCTGGCTTGCAGGAGACCTATACCTGCTCCAGAAATGAGCACAGACCCATCCTGTTCCCCTTTACGTGTCCCCAGATACAACTCAAACTAAAGTAGGGTCAACATTTCAGACAAGAGTGCAGCTCAGCAAGAGACTCCACGAGATAGTTACCCAGTCAACGCTTTGCTGAAGCCTACTGATGCTCATGTCCCCTTAATTTCATTTACAGGGGAGTGTCCTGGGAGCTCTGAGGTTCCCCAAAGAGCAGCACTATTACTAGTATGAATTCCCCTGAAGATCTGATGCTTAATGCTTGGGGGTCCCCAGGTGATAAAGCAAATGAAACCCTGCTTTTGAACACAATGCACACACTTAGCAGTCCAGTAATCCAGGACAACTAAAATTTATCTTAGCTTTAAAATATTTTTCTTATCACTCTGAAAGTTAATTTCTAAGACCAAATCAGTTCACCAGTCTCATTTTCATAACGCTGTTCGTGACGTGCTCCCCACATACTGACTTCTAAGCAAAGTCAATAGCATCAGTAACCTCCCCTACTTGCCCCATATGGAATACTAAACTATTTCACCAGCACAGCATAACAATTAATTAATGCACGTTCTCTGCAGTAATTATAAAAATGTAACACATTTCACTTGAATTTAGCTTAGTGAAATTTAGCTTTGCTTATGTTCATGTCTTACCTTTAAGTACATTTTCCATGCTTGGGTATTTTTCACTGAGTTCAAATGCAAATAGATAAACCCTGATTGCTTTTCCCTCAAAAGTAGGAGTAGGTTTATTTCCAGATTCTATATACATCCACCAGGAAAAGTCACACACGACAACTGAAGTTTGGTTGTTTGGTGGGTGTTTTTGCTGTGTTCCTAGTTGGCTAAGCATGGTGGGTGAGATGTGGGTGATGTTAAAGGGAAGCCACTTTTCCTCCATTTCTCCACAGAGAGGCTGAGGGGTTTTTCAGTACCAGTAAAAAGAAAGAGCTACTATCCGAGTCTCAGTTTATGTAGCTCACAAGAGAACTCAACAAAGGACATCTCAGGCAAATAGGGTACGGTATCAGGGAGAAACATCCATCATTTTTGCAGGTAGTGGACAAGCACAATCCATTTGTGAGCTCAAATGCAAATTCATGGGCAACAAAGAGCCTATATGTTGAATACATATACAGTTCAAACATAAAGAAACAAATTCTTTCTGAATAACTTACATCTGAACATCTGACCTTAAGAACCAGCCTCAGCTAAGTGCTGGCAAACACCAAGATTTGGAAGGAAGCTGGGGGTGTTGCACTATTTTGAAAGCTCTGTTTTGAACCAGCTGTCATTACGAATGTCTGCCGGTACCCCATCTTAGCATACAGCCTGTCACTGTTGAGCATAATGAGAATGAGCCAATGGAGTGTATTGAGCTATGCTTTCTTTCATGTCCTTGTAGCTCAAATTATCCCTTCACACAGCCATAACAGGTAAGCTTTGAATCTATTTATGCCACCTTCTAATTGGTTCTGTTTAATTTGTGCATATGTCTCTCTACTGTATTTGTATATACATATATACATATTTATATGCGTATATGTACAATTGGACATCATTAATAAAAGTAAATATGCATATTGTCACAGATTATTGCTATATTCATCACTGATTCTTAGAGTAGTTGGCTTTATTATACAATAAAACCGTATAGATTTATTGCCTTCTTTAGAATAAATAAGGAACACAGGACTCATTGTACCATTCACGTTTAATGGTTTGGACTTCTCAGCACCCACATGAAAACAAGGAAACATATATTGCAATAGGCAGTATAATTATTTTAGCAAGGAACATCCATCCCACACTCCTAGAAATATGAGATTCAGCATCACGAGATTCTAGAATTATGTCATCAGCTGCACGAGTTTCACAGCTTATCTCTCTGGTTTTATGTTACAGAAGTAAACTCCAACAAAAATGTATAACACTGCCAATTTAACAGCACATTCATGTTAATACTAGCTGTAATGATTTAAAAAAGGTGAATAGGATCAGCATTTCTATACATATGTGTGCACTTACATATATATATAAGCATACACACACATGCACATATAAATGCAAACATATATGTGTGCACTATGTATATAAACTGTATTTAGAGATGCCATTACTTTAAAAGGTCAATTCCAAGTACATTAAACTTGAAAATAATGTTGCATACAGTTGAGCAATTTAAAGAAGTCCCTGCTGGTGCATGTAGGAAGATCAAGCTAGTTGATATCATTAAACGTCATCAGATGAGGCTGCAGGTAGCTGAAACATTCCTTAATGAAAATTTAAAGACAGCAGATTAAAATTATATTCCTCCAATCCAACAGAATACTAAGGTAAAGACAGTCCATTACAACCAAGATCACATTTAGCACTAAAGGAGTGTTGTTTGTAGATCAGGATTTATTGCCTGAAGTGAACAGCTAGGCTTGTGACTATGTATATAATTACTTTCTATAACGTACTTTCCTAGCACTCAGATATCGTTATGGAAGATGAAGTCTTCCACAATTGATGTCCATGACCAAGAACTAGAAAAATCTCAAAAACAGCAACAAAGGTCTTTTTATCTGTACTAGTCTGTCTTTTTTACATTATGAGAAATAAAATAACTCCATAATGACATGCATTTGTTTTTTGAACTACTAAGTCAACTGTTTCAATAGGATTTTGTTGGCCAATAGAGTAAGTGTCACCAAGGAAGTGGTTTGAGCACTGTACTTGTGTGCCTGTTCAGAGTGCTGGTAGCTTTCCTCTGGGCACATCAGGAAGGATTTTCAGTGAGGAGACACAAAGGGTGCTCAGCTCTACACCAGATTTGTTGTTAGTTTAGAGAAATGTATCACATCTTTAGAGTCTCATAGCTTAAAAAGATACTGACAGACAGTACTGTGACTAGAATAGATGAAGAGTAACAAGGAAACTGAAAGGACTTCTAGGTTAGGGAAGATTAAGTGAGCCAAATATCTATGGGTTGGCTTAATGTTAACTAAACACACCACACTAGTCAAAAGATATCAATGAAGGAAAGAAGGAGATTTGCAAAGGTTGTAAAAAGAAGAAATATGATGAGGTTAAGAAAGGAAAAAAACTCCTGACAAAAGATACTGTAGGCAGTACAACCTCTCCCTAGAGACATGGCATCACTAAGGCATTTAATCTAGGCACAAAAAAAAAACCCAAAAAAAAAAAACAAAAAAAAAAAACCTACATAAGAAACAATCTTATTGTGACAGGGAGCTGTATTGGATGACCTAAAAGGTACCTTGCTAATTGGTGTGCACCTGTTATCTGTGATTTTCCTTGCTTGTATGGCCAACTCATCATTACTTGTGTGTATTCAGTTTCTCTGGGTCCAATCCAACTCATGCTGCAGCCAACAGAAGTTTCCAACAGGAGCCACAGGACCTCAATGTCTTTTTCATGTCTTTGCCGTTCTAAAAAGAAAAGGATTAAAAAAACCCACTCTACTCTGCAAGAACCATTACTGCATCCGCTATATGAATGTATATGCAACTAAACCAGATTTTTTCCCAAGTACTTTTTGGATATTTAAACCTGTGTTTATCTTTAGAGATACCTGGGGAAATGTGCATGTGCTTTTATACAGTGCAGCTAAAATGTTTGCTAGGGAAGAAACTTAGAGTTCATCTAAAAATAACTTCTGATGAAAAACTGCTTTGGTCATGGAAGGATGAAGAAAATTCTCCACACTGAACTAAAAAAATTTATTACACACAGAAATGGCAGAGCTCCTTCTGTCGCTAAAGCAGTAATGCAACTGATGAAGAAAAACTAACAATGAATTCTGAACTCAAGCTAGTTTTCAAATACTTTTACCCAATGTCTTAGTATATATAATCAAATAGGGCTTAAAATCCAGTGTGCTTGCAGGTAGGGAATCACTATTTTGTAGCAGTTCAGTGTTGGCCTCTTGAGAGACACAAATTTCTGTGTAAGTGGGGCTGAATGTTCAGGGGTCAGGGCTTTGTGCTGATGTTGTCCATATATCTAGCAGCTGGTATTGTAAATCTTTAGAGCAGAATTTCTTGAAAATACTAAACAGACATTTTGGTAGCCAGTATTGAGCCTGTGGCTATACTGCTTCAGGCTGTGATCTTGTCAGCTTTTACAAGATAAGTAGGGTCAGGCAGGGTCACCACTTGGATTGGTAATTCTAAGGAAAGGCAGTAGCTGCAGGAAGTGTCTTTTAGGCAATAGAATAGCTCTAACCATTTTTCCTGAGCCTTTTCTAATACCCTGATGAAGGCATAACGCCAAGCCGTGACATGAGAGCAAGATCCTTACCCTCTGCAATCATCTCTGCCTCATTTTCAAAGGGGTCTTCCTCTGACCTGGTGTGGAGGTGTGTGGTACAATAAATGGGAAGCTGCAGAAGTCAGGTACTGCTTGCACATGTGCGTGGTCCTGATTGATATATATGGCTCCAGCATGTTTCATCAGGAAGGAGGTACAGGTGAATGACATTTCTGAAATCTTTGGGGATGTTGGCAGCTCAAAATTAGGTCTTTGTCTGCAGTTATAAGACAAAAGACAAGTCTATTGAGTCAAGACCTTACACACCAACTTTCAGTCTCACACATTTCTACAGTAAGTATAGAAGGGCTGATAATTAAATTCTTGCCCGATAGTCTACATTGCCAAGAATTTTAAATTGTAAGTTAAGCAATTTCTCCTCTAAAGTTCAAACAATAAATAAAATTCTATGTGAAAAATGAAGCCTTTTATTCCTTTGTTAAAATGTGATCAGAGTAAACTACAGATGTTAAAAGGCACTGTAGTTCAAAGAATTAAAAGAATCTTATGGGGTTTGTACAAAGATAAGAGTTTTAGAGAATAATATGGAAAATATTATAATGCTATTGTATAAATCAGTGGCACATCCTCACTTTGAATACTATCTTCAAATTTGGTCACCTCATTCCTGAAAAAAAGAAAGTGGAAATAGAACAGGTCCGGGATATGGGAATAAAAATGATAAAAGTCAAAAGGATGACCAACTTCTTGAGAAAAGTTAAAGAACATAAGTGTTATCTTGTCTCTCAGGGAATATTTATCCTCATGGGACATTCACAGATATGGAATTTAGGGACATGGTTTAGTGGTGGACTTGGCAGTGTTAGGTTAATGGTTGGACTCCATGATTTTAGACGTCTTTAATCATTCTATGACTCACAACATACGCGAACTGAATGAACTCTCTTCATAAAATTTGAACATATGCTGTTGTCTGAGATAATCTAGAAGACGTCCTTGGACCCCAGTGGTTCTTCTTGAAGGCTCTGGGCCCTTGCATGAATCAGACATTGAAGGTATCTTCCTCAGTGTACCCTGTTCTCTTACAGAACTTTCAGCCACTGAAGTCCAATCTGACCCATGGACAGTGGACAGAACACAGAGTTAAGTAACACCTTTTTTCCTATATTAGATCATAGGATCACAAAATGTTTAGGGTTGGAAGGGACCTTAAATTCTAGTTTCAAGCCCTCACCATGAGTAAGGACGCCTCCCAATAGACTGGGTTACTCAGAGCTCCACACAAGCTGACCTTGAACACTTTCAGGGATGGGGAGTCCACAACGTCTCTGGGCAACTTGTTCCAGTGCCTCATCACCACCACAGTAAGGAATTTCTTCCTCATATCTAATCTAAATCTAATATTCTTCAGTTTAAGGCCATTACCCCTTGTCCTGTCCTTATAGGAAAAGTGAAAAGTCCTTTTCCAGGGACTTGACCATATCCCTGACTTATTTTTTTGGTCTTATAGAAATTTTACTTTTCCCTACCTTTCTCTAGAACTTCTGAAAGTCATACATGATTGAAAATCCATTGACTTGACCGGCAACCTTTTCAGTTAAATCACTCATCTTCCTCAAAAATGTGCTTTTTGTCTACTAAAATAGTTTGAGCCCCAAAGGACTTGCACAGTCTTCCTCACTTTGTGTGATGGGATCTCCAGGCTTTGTCAGAGTTCTACTTAAGAATGACTATAATATAAATAACATTGCATCCTCATGATCTTCAAACTTAATTAGCAGCAAAGGAAAAAAAATCTTTCCTATCCTGCAAGGTGAAACGAAAAGGTGTTGAATTTCAAACGGATAGGAGGTATTGCTTTTCCAAACAATGTACAGTTAATTAATTGAACTAGCTGCTGCACAGTTAGTACTGAGAGGAACAACATAGTATTTGTAAACGAGGAGGCATTTTAGGCATAAAAGCAAATCTTCACACGAAGTTCAGATTGGGTTAAATTCAGTAGCATGCATTAAGCAGAAGATAAGATTAGATGACAATAATGGTTGCTCCTAGCCTTAAAAGATCTGTTAGTTTTACTAGATGCTATTATGTAATAATGTCTAATGATCTCAGTGGTTCATAGTGTGCGCCAGTCAATAGACAACAACTTCATCCATGGTAAACTCTGACACTTTTAAATGCACAGTGAGGAGGGAGAATCTCCTTACATGTGGTCTTGTATTGGTCTCTGTCAAAGTCCAGACATTTTAGGATTGACCAATGCCAGGGGCTGTTAAGGAGCAGCTGGGAAGGCCCACTACTCTCAGAGTAACTGCAGAGCATCATTAAACATCTACGTATGAGAAGCAAGGGGCTCTCTGATCTACTGATGGATTATCAGAGCAGGTATGGATTTCTATACTGGGCCTTCACAGGATCAGGAAAGTCTAGGAGGATTTTCAAAATAGTGGCTATCACATCTCTTTCTAGAGCAGGAAAAATCCTTTCTCCTCCAGCCCTGTGTGGGAATCCTGGAGGTAACAGTCATACTCATGCTAGCATGGTGTGTCTTCAGCCCTGCCTGCAGATTGGAAAAAAGCAGACCAAGTTCAGTAAGGTCTTCGGCAGAAAAGGTTTGGAGAAAGGTGAGGAAATCAAAGTTCAGTGGCTGCAGTTAACTGTATCTTTTGATTTATGTGACAGCACGCACATTTGTGTGACAGTCCTAGTGCCCCTTTACCCAGACCAGAACCCATTCAGAGAATCCCCAGTCCCCTTCTAAACCAGACCTACCCACAAAAACCTGCCGAGACAGAAAGTCCATCCTCAGCTGCCCATGGCTGAGTTGTATATCTGATCCTCAGAAGCAGGACAACATTTCAGGGCATGTGTGTTCTGTGGTGTCTCTGGCACTCTTTTCTGCTTCAGACATCCTAAGGTGGGGACAGAAGCCAGGAGATCTCATTTGCCCTGAGAAATGTTACCTTATTGTGGTGATGCATGATAGATATCTGATTCGTCTCTGAACTGCTAAGAATATGTTAATGCTAACAAGATACCAAGAGAATAGAGGCCCTTTTTTCCATGATTGGACTTACCTACAACTTCAGTCATCTTACAGGCCCCACAAGAAATCAAGGAGGATGTCTTCCAGGGAATAGCTGTTCTGGACTCATTTCAGTTAAGGAACATTGTTTCAGTCTTGTGTGTTGAAAAAGTCATCTACTGGGGGGGAAAAGAAAAGGAAAAAAAAAATAAAAGGAACAAATCAGCTCCTTACACCAGTGGTTTGACACCAGCAAGCTGTACTTTTATATGGAGTCAGAGTGTATACATAAAGTAAGCACAAAATGCACATGCAGTTGTAATTCCAGGATGTTCGTAATGGCAAGTTAGATTGTAAATTATTTCTTTGGAGGGCAGAAAGCACGGTGAAAATAATGTATATTATTCATAAAAATGATTGTCCTGTTCACTTGTATACCTCTGCAATTTATTCTGTAACAGCTTTTTACTTCAAAGAAATCACTAGCTAATGACATCTCAAACTTAAAAAAATCCACTTATTCACAACCCTGTCCCTAAGGGAATTCCTGCATGTTATCAGAAATTTTTCCAAAGATCATTAACAGATATTACAAACCAATTGAAACTGAGTATTTTCTTTGCAAATTACTTTTAACTTTAGAGCTATTGAAAAAAGACGTTGAGTGATTTAATTTACTTAATCTGTCTACAGATTGCAGCTATGTGCATATCCTGTGATTGCATTTCCAACAAAAAGCATATATAACTATCCCTAATAGGGATATTTTTCTAAATTATCGTACAAGATCAGTAAGATCTCTGCAGATATTAATGTTTACTTTTTCATTTAGAAAATTGCACTCAAGAAAGAAATGGGCATCTTTATTTTGTTGTTATTTTAGAAATAATAGCACACCACAATACTTATTTTACCTGCTATTTTAATTAAAACTCCAATAATCATCATATCCTTTGAGGATTTGTTCTACTGATTTTTCTGAAAAATCACAGTATTTTCATTAGGCTGAGAAGACAGTGTTTAAGAAACACCTTACACAGCAATGAGTACACCAAAAGAGATCCTCTATCTTGCACCAATCCAAAACAGCAAGCTAATTCAGCAGAATAGGGCTGGAGATTGTATCTTGTTTTCCACCTTATTGCCTTAAGCTCCTCCCAGAGAACGTTATGCATTTCAGCACCACTTCTGCAGGAAGTATGGAAAATCTCTTCCCCCATGAATATTTAGCTTGTAGCTTCCTAGCTAGGGTTCCTGCTCTCATTGCAGATAAGAGGTAAGGACTTGGGTGGACTTTGAAGATATTTACTTTGACTGACAGTGAACATGGAGGCTGTACTTTATGTACTGCTCAGTCCTGATCCTGTGTTACATGTGCTTTGCCAGGACATTCTCTATAGACACATGGGCAAAGCATGGATAGGGATAGTTTGAGGAGGTGAATCAGGATTAACTGTTGGGAAGTTCAACTCAGCTGAGCTGGTGACTGGCCAGAGGCAGGAGCAGAACATGGATTTTAGGTGTAAGATCCTTTTTATCAAAAATTCAGGTGAACTTGTGTGTGGGTTGGGAATCTATACTTGGATATCTATATCCCACATGAGTCTCAGTCATCCCCTTCTGTGGCTTTGGGCCCAGAGACAGTTATTCAGAAAAGGACACAGATTTTTCACTGAAAAATTTTCATATCTTGCTTTAAGTGGTGGGAGAAGTGTACAGGAAGGGTGACAAAATTTGCAGGTGGTGGCACCTTCCTCAAATACTCTGCATCTTCCCATCAATTTGGTCAGAGGTCTGGGATCAGCCTAAAGACTTCTCCATTCCCACTACTATTTAACTCTCACTCTCCTGCTGTCTTCCTTTCCTTGGTTACCATAAAAAGATCACAAAATTAAAAGATTTTTTTTTCCCGGTGAATCAAACTGCACAGGGTCAGTTTACTTAAGCAAATTTTGAAACTGCGTCAGCAGCTGAAAAAATTACTCCCTGAGCTACCTGAGGTCCAGGTTTGTCCTGTAAATACTGAGAGGCCGTAAATCTTTACAAAGGTCCCACACCATTAGCTGGGCAACTTGCATCTATCCACCAATTTATGGTGGTATATGGCCGTGAGAAAGAAGATGAAATGGCTGCTACTGAGCAATTAGTGTCTGCACAGGTTATTGGCTTGCTTTTAACCCACCCTGCATTCAGATAAGTGCAATGGGTGAGTATTACGCTCTTTTTTCCCCAATGAAAGTGCAGCCTCTCAAATTTTTCCAATTCCTGTTATTCATTCACCCCCATGACCTGCTCAAGACACTCCTTTAGTTGTGGTCTGAACCCCTAGTTTACAGCCATAATAGCATTGCTACTGTCAGTAGCTGCCTCTGTAAAAGCCAAATGCTTTTTACATTCTCCTCTTTTTAGATGTGTCTGCCCCACCCTTCTGCCACACACGCACAACTGGCATTGGAGTGTCCATTCATATGGCACACATGGAAAGCCAGAGACCCAACACATTTGCTAGTGGCTCTCCCTTCTCACTAGCAGTGCAATCTCTTGTGCAAACCCATCTTCAGGATGAGTCAACGCTGCATTCTCCCTCTCTTCCCTCCCTGCCTTCCCCCTCCCAGGTGCCTTGTGTTGCTTCTGCTTTAATACAACCAGCTGCCTGGTGTTCTGGGCAACCTCCGCGGCTCCTTCTATATGGAGACTTGTGACAGAAGCCACCACTGTGCCTCTGTCAGGGGTGATCTGGACTTTCCACCTGCTGACATCGGGTGCTGTGCCGTCAGCTGCCAAACTGGCACGGCTCCACCGGCTGCGGCAGCTGAGCGCTTCTCTTGTCGCTCAACCCAGGACATCTCCATGGATTCTGATAACACATCTGCTAATTAATGCCAGTTGTGATCATTGGTCAGATCCTCATCTGGGATAAATTGAAATGGGTCCATTTAAGGCTGTGACAATTAGTGTCAGCTTAAAGCTGACCCAGCGGTTTTCTCTATAACATGAATATGTGTCTTGTTGAAAGTGAATAAAACTTGCAAAAAAATTGCATAAAAACTAGCAAATGAACAGCAAATGAAATGACTGCCAGTAACTCCCAGCCCAGGCCAAATTACAGTGGTGACAAAGTGATAACCGCAGGTATGTTAACAATTCTCTGAGCTATCCAAGCTCCTTATAATAAAAATAATGAATAATAATAGACATGCTTCTGGATACATTCATCTTTCTGTAAAGAAAGCCTAACAAGACTGTCTTTAAAAGAAACAGACTATCAGGAAATTTAAATGTGATTCTACTAACTTGTAATCAGAGTGTTTTACATTATAACAATAGAACAGATAAAATCTATTCTTTAATTCAGTTTTTAAGGCTTATAAGCCCAAGAATTTTCTTGGAGGTCTTTTTCTGCCATTTGTCAAAATTTCATTTCAATTAATACTTCCATTCTGTTAGGTTGTATCAGCAGTCCTCTCAACCATAAAAAACAGGGTTGTAGTAAATATTAAATCCTAAACAGAGGTAAGTAAGGCATCCTGGAAAGAAAGAAAAAGTTTGATATGTTGTGTCAAAAGGAACCGCTGTTATAATTTATTATTTGTTAAGCAGTGACAATATGCTCAGTTCTGCTGATTAAGTTTTTTTTAGCAAGTTCTACTGATTATCTTCTGAGGACAACACACTTTACTACAAAGAAGATATGTGACAGCTATCAAGACTTTTGCTTTCAAGACTCACTTAGTAAAACAATTACATGCCAGTTATGCAGGTTTTATGAAAAAAAAAGAGAGAAAATGCATAAACTGAGTAAATATCATGACTTTTGTGTTCACTAATTTTCCTACTCCAGATCTCTCACTTCAGTACTGTCTGACAACCTCAAAGTTACACTGAGATTTGAGGAAGATCTAAAGCCTCATCCCTGCTTATATTCAGTTTTTAAGCATCATGCTATATCAGAAGCAAGCACACAGGCTGTATCATTAGGATCTGTCTTTGGATCTGGGACTCACTCCCTGGGAAGGGCAGAGATGGCTGAATGGGGCCAGCCTGAGACAGACAAAAGTCTGAGCAGTTCCAGACTCACACATATGTTTCCTTCATGCCACAAAGACAGAGCTAGCCAGCGTTCTACTTGTAGGTGGTGACCTGACCTTAGAAAGACTCTTGGAGGTGTATGTGCCACAGGGGAGCATCTTTCATATCCTGCTGGGTTCTTACTAGGCTGTCAGGGCTATTTCTCTAGCAGACCTACTGTTAAGTCTCTCAGCCCTGAGACATAGGCACATTTTTGGAGGGCATCTAGGAGTCAGGGATGTTGGGTTTCTGCTAGTTTAAAGCCATTGCAGCTATTCTATTCCTGAGAGTCCAGGTGAACTTTTGGCTGGTTTGTATGTAAGGAAACAGAGTTTCTTTCTCCACCTTTACCCTTACATCATTTATGTACAGTTTACCTCCTGTGTGGCTGATTCCCCAAAACAGGCATTTGATGGCAAAGAAATGTGCATGCATCTGTGTGTACTCCACAAGGGACAGGGCTGAGGATTGCTCTAGGAACTTCTGGCCACATTTGCATGTGAGGAGCGTGCCAAAGAGTCGTCGTCCCTTGCCCCAACCAGACAACACCTATAGGCTTTCAAACCACAACGGTACCAGAGTTCCAGCTGCGTAGATCATCTTAGAAGAAAAATTTCCTTTTGTCTGCTGCTATCCTTTAGCCTACACACTTCCCTAAATCCCACCAGCATGCTTTTTTTTGTCACTGACAGAGAGAAGTGAATTCTTATATAAATCCTTTGTGTGAAGATCAAACTGCGAACATGTAGAACTATTATTTTTTTAGGGGAAAATCTGCCCTAAAATAATCATTCCCTGTTATCCTCACAGAGTGTCTGTGCTGCCTTTTAAAATGCATTCAAGGCCACCCTCAAGACCAGACAGTGCTGGCAGGCAGTGAGCTGCAGCTGAAGTCTCTGTGCATGTGGGGAGGGCAGACCATGGGCAGCCCAGGGCAGGATTGGGGTCAGGGGCAATGCAGCTGGAAGAGACCGTAATCTGAGTTGCTCCGTGAAGACAATGTCAGCCTTTGTACTGATAGAAACTTGTGGGGAAACGTGGGAGCTGGGCTGGGTCATGTGAAAAAGGTGTTTCTTTACCTAGCCAGCTTGGACTCCTCAAACATCCAGCTGGCAGACCCTGAGGTTTCAGTCAAATCTTGTACGTTAACATTAGTTTACTAATAGACCAAGGAATGGAGGATTTGGTTGAGAAAACATAGCCTTTCATTCATAAACTCGGAAACCCTTGTAATGGAAGGGAGAATCAGCAAAAATGATCAAATGATAACAGTACTATTGGGAAATCCTTTTAAAAAAAATACTAAGGAAGAAAACCCCCAAACAGTAGTACAATAACAGTTTTAGGATCAAGTTCAGTGCTGCTTGATATTTCACTATTTAACAATTTGATTACCAGCTAGAAAAATGATCAGGTATTAGGTATAGTGAAGTCCCCCAAGCATGGAGGAGTAGCATGCCTCACAGTAGCAGCTTATCTTTGGGAAACCTCCCTCTCTTCCTCTTTCATCTTTCTCGCTTCCTGTGCTCCCAATTGCCTTGAATACAATACAGTCAGAGTTTTACAGCCAGCTCTAATTTTCCCAGAAGGTGCAGCTCTTAAAAAACAGCACAAGGTCTTTTACTCAGGACTGTAAAAATGGACTTGCACTCCAGTGACAGCATCTAAAAGACAGATGAACCAATACTATTAAAATAAAAACATCCTACCTCTGTCCGTCCCCCAGCAAAGTTTCTGCCAAAGCCTGAACTAAACCCTAATCTAGCCTATATTAAAATGGGGAAAAATCAACTTCCTTTCACTCCCCCATTCATTTTCCACCTCTGCGATTTACTAAATTTCAGACAAGCCCATGACCAAGAGTAACAGGGCCAAAAGGGGATGGATGTGCCATATTCCTGGCCCAAATGGAAGCAGGAAATACTAAACATCTTGCATGGAAGCCTGTTCTCATCAGGTTTATAGCCCAGCTTTTTACATCAAAAGCAGTGAGGATAGTACACAGTTCAGAAATGCATCCAAGCATATGGGAGTCTATCTACACTAATCCTCCTTTTGAGCTTCATCCAGCACTAAATCAGAGCCACACTGGAGAGAGGAATAATGCAATAACTTGTGGAAAAAGCATGGCACTTCTCTATTAAAATAGGGAAAATAAAACATGACTCTCTTTTCTCCTTAAACATTGTTGGGGGAATAGTGACAGCATTAAGCACGGCAGAGACTGGGAAAAAAAAAAAAAGTAAGTTGGGTACCACTTCAACTTGACTGCCTGAGACTATAGAACCCTGTGCTCAACAGGCTACATGCTCAGGGCAGTCATTGCTGGGAAACCACCAACAGCCTTGGAAGAGTAACATGGTAACTATACAGGTGACAAAACTCATCTGCAAGGATCAGAAAACGCCTTTTTACAGAGTTAACCTGCACCATGATCACAGCATTGTGGTTGCAGCCACCAACTCCCTAAGTCCTCTGTGAGTACCACTGCAAGTATTCAGGGGAAGGAGTGGTGCACAGCCTTATTTTCCCCACCAGAATACAGGACGCTCTGTTTGTGGGAGAGAAAGGGCTTTTCTGAGCTCATCAGAGGACAAGAGGGTCATATGGCTGTAGCAAGGCCGTCAATGCTGGCTTGGATGTGGGAACAGAATGAGCAGAGCAGTGACTGCCTACCTCCCACCAAGGCCTCACCTACTGAAAGCTAAAGCAACAAAAAAAGCAGTAAGATGAGACCTACAGCAACTGCTTGAGACGCTGCAGCAGCAGTAGCTGTCTAGGGCTTGAGCCCTTCATTGCTTTTTCTCTATGTCCAAAGTAAGAAAAAAAAAAAAAAGAAAAACATTTTTCTAAGTACAACCCTGTTTCACAGCCTCCAAATGCCACTTTCTGGATCTCAGACAGGATAAAGAAACAAAAGGGTTCAACAGGAGTGCCTCAGGAGTGCTGATGGGTCAGGGAGCTGAAAATGAGCTGTCAGCTGACAAAATGATGTGGGTAAGTCTGGGGTACAAGTTAGGAGAGGGTTTGGCTAAATGGAGACAGGAAAAATAAATACAGCTCCAAGCACACATGCAGGTACAAGTGCAAAGCCAGTTTAGGACTTGCAAAGAGCCTATTGTTTCTATACATAAACATCTTCAAACTAGAATTTTCTTGATCACACGTATTGCCTTTTCCTAATTAAAACTGAGAGAAATCATATTTATCTATTTTCTAAAAGAAAGAAATCAGTATGTGACACCCAGTTCTTGAAAATTACTGACTAGAATCTCATTTGGCATAACTCAGCCTCACTATCATCGAATCATAGAACCACAGATTTGTTTGGGCTGGGAGGGACCTTAAAGACTGTCTAGTTCCAACCCCACTGCCATGGGCAGAGACACCTTCCGCTACACCAAGCAGCTCAAAGTCCCATCCAATCTGGCCTTGAACAACTCCAGGGATGGGGTATTCTCTGGATAGCCTGTTCCAGTACTTTACCACCCTCATAGTGAAGAATTTCTTCTTAATATCTAAACTAAAACTACACTGACATCTACAAAGCACAGCATCTTTACCCTAGCTTAAGATCTGCTCCCATATGCTGTTTCTTTAGAACAACTTGTCTTCCCCTTTTTCTTTTTTTTTTCTTTTTTTTTTCACAATATGCATCTGGTTTAAGGTGACTTTTTCTTTCCCAGCATATGGAGCTGAATGATTATGATGATTTACATTTATTTTAAATCACAGCCTATTAAATGGAAAAATAAATGCTAATATGTTGATATGGTTTACTTCTGAATGAATTATTGATATGAATGAGTAGTTGCTGCTATCATAATTATTGTTTATTAAATAAATATATTTTGAATTAGAGACCCTTGATTAAGAAATCACATTTTTGCCTGAAAATTGTTTCTCTGCTGCTAGTAAAAGAAATACCTCACATTACTCTATATAAAGGAAAAAAAAAAGCCGGTGAAATGATTCTTTTTTTATCTTTTCCTTTGCTCTGTGAACTTGGCAGCACTTTGTGCATATTCCCTTTCACTGCTTCACTCCTCTAATCAGTTAAGTGAGGCTCTTTCCCCTCTGTTGTTTGTGTGGATCTGTCACATAGCACCTAGAGACACAAAAAACCATTTTAAATAGGAAAATGCAAAACACAAAAACTAAAGGTTTAAGGATCAGATACCTGAAACTCCTCTCAACATTTTCTTTCAAGCTGAGCACGTTTCAGATTAATAGTGACTCTTTAACATAAATAATGATCTAATGAAATAAATATGAAATCGAAAGAATCATAAAAAGAATTTTACATTTAAGAATGCCATCTGTGTAACACTTAGCCTAACAATGAAATCATTTCAGTGCCAGAACAGCTCACTCCGCTTCTAGCACAAGTTACAGGAGAGGGTAATGGCTTTGCAGAATGGCATAAAAGTCTAAGTTCAATCGCAGAAGGAACACCTGGGTTCAAACTTGCTGCACTTCACACAGACAATGGATCTCACACATGAGCTTTGAACTCTCCCCTGCTAATGTTTCCACCTTGAGTCATCGCGAATTTTGCACACAGCTGCCGATTTTTATCGCAAGAAAATTTAGATATTGGAGAAGATTTTATGGGTCAGCATGAGGGGATGTTGCAAAAACTGTTACGCTGATTCTGTGCTTTCCAACTGTGCAATCCAGAGACAGTTTTTTCAGCCTGAAGTAGACAGGACTCAGAAACAAGACCCTCTTTTAATTATTATCTGTAGCAAGAAAAATTTGTCCATAAAGCATTTAGGACTTAGCACTAGACCTAATGTCAGTTTTTAGGAACAGTGTCCTAAGGTACAGGTCTGTCTGGGCATGCAGTGGGAAGCTCCATGTCACAGGATGGAGATGCCATTTTTGTGAATGGGGAAGTCAAACTCTTGCTATGTGCGAGGCAGTGCAGCAAAGCCATGAAGAACACAATGGAGATTGTTTGTTTATACCAGCCCGGGAGAAGGGAACATATTTGTTTTGAGTGAGCTGTGTTAGAATACATATTGTTGTATATGCCCAGGCCTCATTACGCCATGCTAGTCTTCAATATGGATCAGATCCTAAAACTGCTCGACATACTGAAATAAATGTGAGTTCTACCCACAGAACATCTCCAGACTTAGGCCTCATGTCTGTCAATGTCATCTCAAAAAAAACAAATGTTCAAAGAAGAAAAACAACAAAAGTATCTTCGAGATTGTGGAGGATGCTCACGTGTGGTAGATGCCATTCAAGGGGATGTTGAGGAATTACTTAGAGAGAGAAAAATCCATATACCAAGACTGGAGAAGAGAGTGGGCCTAAAAAAAAAGGAGAGACAAATAAGTTTCACTGGAGGAAATATGGTTTGTTCGTATTTTAGAAGTTTTTCTGAAACCGAGAGGAAAGTTCTCCTTTGCATGAGTGATGTGGCCATCTCCTCAGGCAAAGGTGGCCACAGCCCACATTTCGCTTAAAGGTATAATCATGAGGGCATTCACAGAGGAAGAGTTAAAGCGCTGTTCAACAAACAAGCTGAAGTATTCATATAGGGAACTATATTCATATAAGGGAAGGTATGAGCCAACGGAAAGAGATATTCAGCTGCAATCAAAGAGGATCTGAGCCTAACTGAGTGCTCACATGACAGTTGGGATCATTTCGGATCCCTTCCAATGAAGATAAAATAGCATCAAAAGCAGGGAGGCTTTTTTTTCTTTCTTTTAAGGATGAAAACACAACATCATTAGTCAAATTTACTCTGAACTTCCACCTTCTCATGTTGATCTGTACTCAGGTTCAGTAAATATATCTTTCCATCAAGGTAAATAAATGTAAAAACCTATGAGTAACTTAATTGCTTAACGACGGATGCAGTGTGGGGTGTAACACTGTTTCTGACTATACCATTCAAGTTAACGACCTCTCAAAAACACCTTTTATACAGCTTGGCAGTAAAAAAAATCTGTTCCTTCTTGAAAATCTGCTTATAACATTTCAACCACTTTCTAATCATTTTTTTCCTAGTGTTGGGGAGGAGGTGGAAACCTCTGAGGCAAATTTGCAAGGTGGACCAATGTAAAATGGAGTTTATTCACTTAAGCTGCCATCCTTTGAGGGCCTGCATGGCACAGAGAAATTAAGCTTGAGAAAAGTGGGGAGCCCACAGTGAGGAAAAAAGTTACACAGAGCATAGGAAGTATCTTCAAATTAAAATGGCCATGGTACTGAGTGGGACCATTCAGTTGGGTGAGTGGGGGGCTCAGCAAGAGCCTGACCTCAGGTACGTAGCACACACAGGGACATTTGGGAATATGCCTTCCTTGTTCTTGCACACCTAGTGCTCTGGATTGAGAAGGACCCACGGGACAAAGCAGTTGTTCCCATTAAAATCAAGCCTCTTAATAGACGTACAGGCAAATCAGCTCTCCAGTGAGAGGACAGTGAGGGAGGAGGGTACACCAAGTGTCTGGGAGTTAAATCTGGCTCGCGGTGGGCAGGCAGGCAGCATGCAGAGGCACAGCTGCCAGCCTGACATGATGGATCAGAAAAGATACTAAGGAGCTGCAAGAGTCCAGGCAATGAAACAAAGCAAAACATAAAAAGGCAATAGGTCAGCCCATCTTTACAAGCTATCAATTAAACAATCATCCACTTCCAAAGGAGTATGATGTCCTAAGCAGTACACATCCCAGCGCATGATTGCTACTGTGATGGAGTGACAGGCTTACCAAAAGCAATGAATAATAATAATTAGTGGTAGTGCTAATAATTTAGGTTACGTTGTTCTGTAGTAAACCCCTCTGAGGAAATAACATGGTTGGGCATTTTGGCTTAGTTCTCTAGTCCCACACCAGCTTTACTCAGCCTACTGGAAAACAAAGGTGTGTTCAAAATTGTCCATTACGTGGGAGGCTTGTGCCAAAATCTCGCCCTCCTTCAGTTAGGCAGCACTGGTGAGTGCCGCGGAGCTGCCTTCAGCTGCTTTCTCCAAAACCCTGAAGCTTTCAGAGACATGCATCTCTGCTGGCATCACTCAACAGCTCATTGTTAGGATTTGTTCTCATTGACATGCATGAACTGAGACTGATGTACGGGGTGATCTAGAGTGACAGCTTTCAGCCCTAAAAGTGGATACTTGCTTCCCTTATAGAGTCCAGGGACTCACACTTGACTCAGAAGGATATATGCAAAAATTATCTTTCCTCTCTCATTTGCCTGTGTTAAGCCTAAGTGTGTTCAGCCAAATTAGCAATCAGGCAAACTGTGCATGCAGAAATCTGCACTTGTACAAACTGCATTTTTTTTTTAAACATTCCAAGATTAAATATCTTGACAAAAGATGAAAACCCTTTAACAAATCTGCCCCTAGAGAAAAGAAACATTTTTTTATTCCATTTACTGTCATATGACATATAGTTGAACACAGTCCTATAGGTTGATTTGTTGCTTTAAATAATGTCACTAACATCCAGATATCAATGTGATGGTGCAGAAAAAAGTTCACATTGAGCTAGATTCAATTACAGACCTAGAAATTGAAATTAAGTCTGGTGTTAGATGCTTAATTCATGTTTGTGTGACTGAGAAAGGGAGTATCTGGTTTACCTTGAATTTCCTGCCTTAGTGTGGTGAAAACATGACCCACTGCATTAATTAAAAAATAGTTTTCAAATGTAACTTAAGTGGTATTGCACTGGCAGGAGGAGACAAACACCTTTTTGTCCTTGACATGTTATGTGATATAAAGGAAGCTGCTCAATAGCTTTTTTCTTGATTCCTAGGTAGGTCTTACAATTTTCATTGAAGAACAGGAAAAAGATATGATGACATCTCACAGTGAGAAGCCAAAGATTCTTCTTTAATAAAAAAAAAAAATTAAGCATTTGTTCCTCAAAATCAATAACCCTCTTCTGACCACACAATTTGAAACAGGTGTCTATAGGCAGTTATCACATACATCATGTGCATCCATCCTTATCTCATTCGGGTGTTACACCCAGGTTGATATGTTCACATTTAATACCCCAAAATCCTCTGTCATAGCACTGGACTTTGAACCAGCACACGTTCGACTACTGATTTCACATATACGGCTGGGACTAACTTTTCTCCTAATATGGTGATGGCACAGGCACTATTTAAATGACTCCTGAGCCTTGTAAATATACACCAGATGTATCTTTTGTAAATGTTACATTTTTCAACATCTCAGCATTTGTGAATAGTTGAAAGCGATGCCAGCCATGCCTTAATGGGGCACAGAAGCATACTGCATTCAAAGAAATGGCACACCATTGCAATAGTCAAAATTACAAGTGCTGTCAAAAAGCTACATTTTCGCTTTATTGATTAGCACCAGGTAACACAGCACTTCACAACACACCCTCATACGTGCCTCTTTCAGCTGATGATGTTTCCCTGCACATGGATACATAGAGAAGGATGTGGAGCTTCCAGGGCTGCTCAGGTGAAGAAGGGCAGAGAGCCCTGGAGAGCCACATGTCCCTGTCCCAACCACCATGATGGGCAGAGATGGAGCAAGAAGGGCTGTGGGGACCACCACTCCTGCAGCTGTGGTCACCACCCAGCGCCAAGAGCAACCACAGGCATGTGCCCACCTTCCAAGAGTTGGGGAGGGAGCAAGGCACACTTTTCCTACTGGCACTGATGCAGTTTGAGGCTGCATTGATACACTTTCCTGCAGCTCAGGCTCCTGTTGCTTGGTCCTTCCTTGTTCCTGAGGTAACTCAGCACTGGGAGAGGCATCTCCTGCTAGAGACTTCTCCTGGAGCATAGGATGAAGAACAAGCCATCTCCTGGGTTTTCCCAGACCTCTCTTTTTCCCTAAGCTTTTCCTGGCTTTCCTGTGTCATTGCAGAAATCTCACAGAAGAGCTAGAAGCACCTGTGTGTAACAGGTTATGGGAAATGTCCATTTCTACCTCCTGGCACTTGCCCTATCTATCACCACCACATCCTGACTGCCCCAGTGGTCTCCCTGTTAGCACCAGGCAGTAAAACGAGCTGTCAAAAATCAGCCATCACATTTGCCTGAAAATGCACTTCTTCGCAAGACTTGTCCCCCAGCTGTCCCACAGATAAGAGGAAAGGCCTTTATAATATCGCATAGTTACTATTATTTGCAAGGCAGAGCGCTTTTGCTCGGTGAATTTTGTGCTGGAATTGCACAGTGAGACTCAGTCCAGCAAATCAGCTAAAATCAGAGCTAGGTGACACAGGACAATAAACTTAGAGGGAATAGACTAGACATAATGCCCCACTACAAGTATTATTTCCAAGTTCAGAGGCTTGCAAATTAAAATGTCCCTGGATCACTGCCATAAAAAAGAACATTAAAAATCAGGGGAAGAGGTCTGGGCATCTGTTAGAAGCATCTAATATATACCAAATGTGTATGCTGAGCTTCTTAGATATACGCGCTGCTGAAATATAGCCTACAATTAATGTAAAAGCAGAAATATTTTAATTGTATTTTTCCATTTGATATTCAAATGAAAAAAATATCTTATTAAACACAACACTTGGCTTTGCTATTTTAATAAAAAATAAGTTGTTGAGGAAAAGAAAAGCAAAACTACTGATTCCTTTCCTTATGATGATCAAATGAGTCTTTCATGTTTGTATCTTATACTTCACTTTTTAGCATTTCGAGGCAAATAGCAGATATCAAAACTTAGTAAATAATCAAAGACTTATTCGGTTTTCCAAACTGTCATGCTGCTTATCTTGTAATAACTGATCTCTTAGGTAGCATAAGCTATTTAATTGCTACTGAAGATTATTTGAATGAAAAAAGAGACGACATTCTCCCTTACCCCTCAAAAAGACAAAACTATATTCTTCAAAAAGACACATGCCGACAGATAGATTCTGATCTCTTCTACACATGCACAAGTGCAGTAGCTAATTTTACAAGATTTGATAGGAGCTGCGTATCTGAGATTACACCCTGTACTCCCGACTGCACATTCCACATGGAAAATGACTTAATTTGGAAATAACTTTTGCTGCTGATAAATCCGGACTCTGGGCATCTGAACTTATTAAATTATTTTTAAAAACCACTCCTGCATTTTAAAGGGACTTTTTTACAGTGTTGGCAAAGTGCGTATTCATGTATCCCCCCTGACATGATAGACTGTAATGGCTCCAGTCTGTCATGTCAACCATCTGCATATTAAACAGTCCCTAAGTACACATTGACACAGCAGACCCTAATAGCTCTGAAGCCGTAACAATCTATTGAGTCAATAATATGCATGTTAAAGAGCATCTCCTCTATTTTCATCAATATCTTTTATCTTTTCCTTAATTTGTATCTTCTTTTTATATGTATATTCAGAGTTAAAGTTTTAGGAACCTTTATCCTTTAATGTGCTGCCGCAGATGTGAAACATGTGGCACAGAGAGGCATATGCAGTAGCAAAATCATTCCTTAGTATCTGGGCCAGACCTTAAAATGAGGACTATAATATTTATATGCTGGCAGCATACGTTCTTCCAGATAAGGTGGAAATAGCCCCTTTTTTCTGCTAGGCTGGACCTGGTGCTGGTGAAAAGCCCAGGAAAGGTTGCTGATGATTTCACAGGCTTTGGATGGAGCCCAGTGTGATGATTCTGATATCCTATTATACATTTCCTTCTAATTAAATGAAATAGGTCACCAGGGGAAAATGAAACAAAAGACAAATGTATTTACTTACAGTAATATCAACTCCCCAAAAAAGACAATCAGAAACAAGAGAAAAGATAATACAAAACACACTGTCTCTTCATTAACTTGAAATTACGTCTGGTACCACAGTCTTAATTCATTCCTGTGTGATCCCAAGATCTTTTATATCATGGAAGAGGGAGACTGTTATTTAAGCATAAGAAAATGGTGACTTAACCTCTTTTGTCTAAAAAAAAATGGATAGAAAAATCTTAATTTTCTTCTCTTCAACTTCACATCACTGTACCATGCTGTGATCCTCTCACATTCTCATTACAGAACTTTCCCATCTTCTTCCACTCCTCTTGCTTTTTGTATGCATCAGGATTTGGCTCACTTTTAAAAGTGAAACCGAGGTACAGTTTGTGTTTCCAAAAGGTAGACCCAAGGACAGGGAGGCCACTTGACCCTATCGGCAGATCTTAGTTGGCCTGAATTCCCCTCTCCTTTCCACTAATTTGACACCAATGTATCTTTGATGCACGAAGGGATTTATTCCAGTGTATTCTTGATTAACTTTCATTCCAGTGAGAGCAAAATCAAGCTACTCTCCCTATTGCTTTCCAGGAGTATTCAATTCATCCTCCCCCTGCCTTGCACCGTTTCATGTCACCAGGCACATTGAACCAAATCATCTGCTTTTGTGCCCCATTCAGGGCAGCATCCCCTAACCTCATGACAAGCACTGAAGGCACCTGCCCTCTATTCATTCCTCAGTAACTTTTTGTAGCCAGCTTTTCTTCCCAATGCAATGGCAGAGAAGCTGCTCAGATGCCCACATACATGCCCAGGGATGTGCCCAACCATGAGGTCAGTCCTCAAAGCCCCAGACTAGTGCATACATTTCATCCTGTGTGCTCCTCTGTGTGTTATCAGAACAGGACTTTCTAAACTGTGGAAAGCACAGTACTCACACAGCCACGCTAATCATTACTTGAGCTCATCCACTGAAGATCTAGAAATCAGATTTGATTTAGTTTTTGAAGGATACATTTTTTTTCCTAAATGAAAAAAAAAGCTATTAAAAAAAACCAAAGCAAATTAACAAAAGCTACAGAAAGGGTGTCATGGGGGAAAACAAAAAAAACAAAAAAAAAAAAAAAAGAAGATAAAAGCAAACATCATTGAAAGTCCTGCTATCTATATTTCCTTTAGCTGAGGGAGACAGCCCAAGTGGAGCTCTGGAAAGCTTTTTCCTGTGGGAAACAGTTCATTGCCAACTCCCCTCTGTGATGCTACAGTTCAACACCAAATTAGACATGAAACACAGTCCTTTCTCTGCAGTATTATGGGTACAGCCATGTCCACTTGAGGAAAATATGTCCTCTCTGGACCTACTGGAGGAGTTCTCCTTTGCTATTCACTCTAGTCAACTCTGATACTTGTTGTGTAGCAACCTGACATGCCAGACCAGTCCAGCCCTGGTGAAGATAGGAATGTCACACAGCAACGACACAGCAGTTCTGGATTATTTATAACACCCATCTACTCCTTTGGCTCTTCTGTTTGTTCCTGACAAGTCTTGAGGGTTCTCAGCACTTAACAGTTACCAGACAATGGTAAAGAAAAACAGGAGGAAGGCTGCTGGCCACACAGCCAGAAAGAGTGTCCTTTAACACAAATCCTCTGCACCAAGGATTACTGGGTTGGGTAACTCTCACCTTGGGTGGCCAGCACTTCCAGAAATTTGTGCGGAGAGGTCACCCAGTCCAATCCCATGGGCTTAAAGCAACTGTTACCTGCCTCCAGGCAAAGGAAGAGCCACCAGTCTTGGTCAGTAAAAGAGACAAGGAAAGGTGATGAAAAGAAGGCAACTGAAAGAAACCAATGCCATAGGCAAAGTGTTTCATGTTCCCCCAGCAAATTCCTTGTGCATGCTGCAAATGCAAGGTGGGCTCTTCAGGAAGGGCCTTGCTTCCTCCTACCATGTCCCCCTCCTACACAGCCTGTCCCATGCATGGTTGCAGCTGGGCCTACTCTGGGCTGTCCTGACCCCAAACAGAAAGATTCCCAGTAACTCCAGTGAAGAGGGCACTGTATCCTTAGGCAAATGTGGGAGAACAAAATTTGGGCAGGGCTATGATTTCACTGCCTGTGTGCATAGAATGTCTCTTTTCCTATACAGAGGAATGCTGGCCACCCTTCCCACTTTTTTGGTTCTCAGTGTTCATCACTGCACCTGGAGTTATCTCCCATTTACCAGGGAGTTGATTTAAGTGTCTGACTCAGTCACATATGTTTGGCTCCCTTATTCAGAGTAAGATTTGGCCTACTAGCTGTGAAAACAGCTTATATCACATGTGCTGCAAAGCCTAGCCAGAACAGGCTGAATAAAGGATGAAGTTTAATCATGGAAATGTTGACCTACAAATAGAGAACAAAATGTTAAACCACATGGTATAGGGTGCTGCACGCCCCAAATATCGAGGAGAGGAAAGAAGAATTGAACACATTTGGAAAGTAAAGCTTACTGTTTGGGGTTTAGTTGGTTTTTTTTTTTTACTTTTTCTTTCTGCATATTCAGAGAGTCAGACCCACACTGTTCCCGCTCGCGATGACACCCTGGCATCTGAAGAACAACATGACACCCACCACAAAATGCTGCTGTTGGCTGGCGCCGTCTAAAGCAATGAGGTTTGGTGAGGAAGGTGAGACTGCCAAAGGCAGGCGAGTGGGGATGCCACAGAGAGCGGGACCTGGCCGACAACGTGACTCCAGTCTATGGGACCTGTACAAACTGGGGAGAGGTAAATGGATGAGACTTTAATGCCCCTTTAATCCCATGTCCTTGAAAACTAGTGGTGGGCTACCTCTTACAGCTGGAGAGTGTCATTATTCACACACCACCTTTTACCTGGTACCTTCTCACCTTTGTGCGTTTCACATAAAGAAAAGCAGGTTTTTTGTCAGAGAATCCATTTCCATTTTTAATCACAGCCATCACACAAACAGTTCGTCTCACAGGATGTGAAAACTTTATCGTAGGCTTTATTTAACATCATTTGGGGGGTTGCAAAAGACAAAGAATAATTTTTTTAATCAACCATCTTACTCACAGTAACTATGGGGCTTTGTCTTTAGGTACACTGCATTTTAGAAAAATGTAGTTAACAGCAGCCAGCCAGGCCTTACTGACTGACAACTGTTTCTTTACAGGATTTCTGTGTGCCAAGGAGCTGGACAGTAATATCCATTTGGTATTCATGGAAAGTAGTTGCAGAACAATAATGACAATAATTGCTTCTGATTCTTGTGTTTACAACACTGCCAAAGTATCATTAGAGCCTTATTTATAGATAATAATGCTTATTAATCACACATATTTGAATTTTGGAATGTATTAGATTAATATTCCTTTGTAACTTGGTTCTGTATTAAAGCTATGAAAAGCACTTTCTGAATGCAGCCCACTGGGAAGTGCTCGCTTCAGGAAAGTAAAAGCATCCAAGCCATCTGCAGGTGAGGGACAAAGGGCATACCTCGTCCTCAGCAGGCAAACGCCAAAGCTGGACACACCATTTCAAAGAGCAGCTCCTTTGGACTAAAATCATGAGCAGCCTCCTGGGAAAAAAAAAAAAATTAAAAGTGTGACAGTAGTGTTACGCTTGAGCTTGCTTTTCAGTGCTCTGTGAAAGGGTTTGCTTTCTACTGCTTTCTAAAGAAACCTGTTTTGAAGGTGAGAAATATGTCTGTCCATCTATCATCTCACTTTTTCTCACCCACTCTACACCATCAGTGAGTTTAGCCTGGACCTCAGGATTCCTTATCAGCCAAGAGGTTGGTAATGAGAAATATACTACAAAAATCATTTCTAATTTTGGTTATTAAATAATTCCAGCTCTTCTATATCAACATCTGCTGCAATTCAATAGCATGACAGCAGAAAAACAGATTTTTAAAAAAGACAGTTACAACAAGCAAAAATGTCACCCAAATCTAAATACCAACTGCCGTATATTCATATTCTCCTTTGTCTCCCCATAGCCCATTACAATGCTGAAATATACACCAAAGCAACGGCAGTACCAAACTCTCCAATTTTTAGTGTGTGGCCAGCTCCATAAATTTGTGTTTAAATAAATAAAATCCATAACAGTTTAGAATGTCTATTATTATTATTACTGTTATAATTGTTATGATTATTATTATTTTCCTTGGGATAGTTCTTAAAATTTAGAGGCTCTGTCAGTTCAGACACACATTTCCATCTGTTTGTTTTTTAGCTTTTTACCCACTGCTGATGTAACATAACCACTGTAACACCAGAAAATAGGGAAACTGGGAAGGGGCAGTGGGAGATGTATTCTATTCTGTGTCTCCGTTTTGTGTTTTTTATGGTGCTCCCTTCACAATGAAGATAACCTGTTCCTCAGTGTCACAGCCCCATTGCCTCCAGGGATCTTTCACAGTGGCAGGAAAAAAAGAAATAATTAAAACACAGAAACTCTAAATTTTGAAGAACACTTGTGGCTTTGCTGCAACTCTCCCAAGCTGTCCCTGACCGATATATTTTAACAGATGAAAATTACAAAGCGGTGTTGCCCCTTTAAAATGTGCTTCACCCATTAATATTCCACTGTGCTTTTCTTGCTGTGTTTAGAAAGTGCCAGTATTGAGGTTTCCCAGGAATTTCAAACCTATCAAGACAGGCGGTGCTGAGCACAGCCCAATCATTTCTAGATGAAGTCAGGAATTAAAATTAAAAAAAAAAAAATAACAGAGAGGTCAGAGATGAAACCAAAGAGCAAAACTGACATCAGGATGCAGAGGAGAGCCTTGTGGGTTCCACACAAAAAGGTGGTGCAGCCTTCCCACTTCAGGGATCACAGGTCCTGCTGGGAACCATGGGGCCAGCTTGTCCTGGGTTTTGCTGGGAGGAGGGTCATGGTTTCAACCACCACTTGCAGAAGAAGAAATTATGCCCTGAGTGTGGACACGGGAGGTGCAAAGCGTTGTGGATTGGGCTCCTTTCTCACTTACAGCTCGACACCATCCAGCCAAAATTGATCCCAAAACTTGAGGATCAGCGCACAGTGTTGCACCAAGGGAATTTTGATCCATAAACAGTCGTATTTTGGTTCTCCTGCTACTCCTCTTATGCAGAGAAACCCATAGCCCCAGGTGCACATGGCCTGCTACAGGGTTCACTGGCACAGAGGCATCTATGGATACTCTTCTCTCTCCAGACACTGATTGCTCCCCAAAACATTTCCTATATTTTCCCTAGGCTTCAGCATGTCACAGTTCAAAAAGCTGTCCCTTTAACAGGTCTTTGAAATGTACATCTTATTCTTTCCTAACAGTTATAAAAATATATGCAAGAGTTCAGTATGAAGACACTAATTTCAAAAAGTCAAATCCACAGCATATAAAATCATAATTCACCCTATGCAGATTCCAAATTTCTTATTTTCTTTAACGAGTAATGAAGAATAATTTCTATTATTTCTGTGTGGGGTTTTTTTAGGACATTAGTGGTTTAATCATTTTTTCTACCACAGAACAAAAAGACAAAGTAAACAGTTATCGCATGGGGAACGGTAGGTTTGTGCTTTATACTCAGAGGGCTGACATTAAAGATAAAAACAGACATTTCCAGCTATAGCATTTGACCATTTTTTCAACTAGAGATAAAAGAAATTTATCATATTTCTGTGTCCACATTTCACTTCCTGAAGAAAAATGGACACTTTTTTTTTAATACTGAGTTTTCAGAGTTCTTACTGAAGTCAAATTAGAGGGTAAATGCCCAATGCCTTTGAAAAATAGTCCCTATCCTGCAGTATCCCTTTCCTGTGCCTGAATGAATCCCCAGTATGGAAAAGTTGGCCCTCCCACACAAAATAAGTGGATGACCCTACAAACACTACTGCATACCCCAGAAATTTCAGCACATGAGTCAGAGTATGCAAAATCAAGTTTCAAGCAAAACCCAAGCAACAAACAGGAAAATCACCTTCCTAACGTCAAGTGGAATAGCTACAGGTTACATTTTTGGATTTGTAGATATAAGGTAGGAAAACAAAGAAAAGTTTTGACTGGCTTCTTCACTATCAGTGGTCACAAAATGTTAAAAAGGAATATTCAACTGGAAAAGTTCTAGGCACAGAGGGAGTTTCAAAAGTGTCTTTTTGTTGTACCATTTTAGTTGCTATATTTCTCACTAGAACAATATTATTCTGCTTGTATGTAGCATTGGTTTTATAGTCAAATAATTATTCTTTCTGCTATCAGATTGCACGATTATTGTGTATTTATCCCTCCAGATATGTATCATTAACATCTCTCTTCCTTATTTTTATACCATTTATAGCTACTAAAATCTGGAATTTGTAGTTTCCCATTGTCTTCATAGAAACAAGCAGGAATAAAAATAAAAACATACCTTTTCCTCAAGTAGTCTGCTAACCAAAAGGAGAAAAAATAAGCTTTGTATATTTCTAAATAGTCCTGTAGGAGTCATATACTTTTACTACGTGCTATATATCGTATGGTTTCTCCCTCTGTTATGACATCTCTGATTACTTTAAAAAGATTTTTCAAAAACGTTAAGGCACAAACCTTTGTATGGAATACTTTTAGTATGCTTTTTATTCTGACAAGATTAATAATTATCCTATAAGCATGGCACAGTGTTCTAAAATGTTTTTTCTGCTATGAGATAGCATTGTGCACATGGGTATAAATGTGGAAAGAAAGGTTATTTCGCTGCAGAGAAATGTATATTTAAACAAACTGTGATTAAGTGGTAAAACTGAATAAAAAGGAAAAGCATTATTTTTTCCCATCAGGGTTATTCTGAATTTAAAATATCTGTAGTGAGTTTCCAAAGGACACCAGGCATTTGTAATAAAAACACAAGCTACTGAAATTATTGGGAGATAATTGAGAGAACCATAGCAAATATCCCAGAGCTTTGGGCGAAATCGTCCAGAAAGAGATCTGCTTGTGTAACAAGTGACAACTGTGTCCCCTCTCCTCCACCACCAACCTGTCTTCTTCTGTGGCACCTGCAACCAGCTCCTAGTGAGAGCAGCTAAGTAGGTGGGAACCAGGCTGTGGACTAACCCGACTTTTCTGTCCTTCTACAAGATATTTCATAGGCACTTAGACTTATGGTAGACTTAGTCTTTCCCAGAACACACAACTGCCCTTTCAGACGCATCCAACACTTTCCACTGATGCAAAGACATGTTTGGATTTTGTTTTTTGGGTTTTTTTCCCCAATTGCTCAAAATGCCCAGTCATACATATCCTACATATCATTCCAATCAGGCAAAACTCCAGGTCACTTCAATGAATGCGAAAAGGAGGTTTTGGCCCATTTTAAGGAGCACGGGTTTGGCTTCCAGAGGCTGAGCTGTACCTGCTCATTGGAGCACGGCAATGAAATATTTGAGCCAACAGACTTTGAACTAAGGAGAGAACCAAAAGTGACACTTTGTCCCCACTTAAACCGATGGCAGCACAGGCAGTGGCATCCCAATTTGCCCCTGACCTTCAGTGTTGGGCTTCAACAGTGCTACCCTCTTTCTACTAACTTTCCTTGCAGGAATAATTTTAAAATAAGGTAATGCCAAGTGCCAGAGGGCTCACTTTTTACAACATTAGGCTGAACCATATCAACTACTTTTCTAAATATAAAATATGACTCCATTACCTGACTTCATACTTTTTATAAAGGTTCTGTTGTGGTGTGGTTTCACAAGTTACAAAAGTCCATGTGGGTATTATGGGCCGTATCAGTTCATTTCATCTCCTCAATCAGCTACTTTAAAATGTTTTCCTTGCAGTACAGTAGAAAAAATAAAATAAATGTTCTTTTTTTATCATTTTCCAAGTTAAATTCATATTCCATAATGACCATATTTCATGTGCAAAATTACAAAATATGCTTACATACCTGACTTCCCTTCTTTAGCGAAGTGCTTCATTTGTAAAGTGTTGCATATAAAATTGGAACCTAAAATGAATTACTTGTTTTTTCTTGATGTGAAACCTTGTTTAAGTTCACAGCAATTTTAAATATGATACATTTAAAATATTAATATTTCCCATATATTATTCACTGACTTTCAGGTTTCATCTCAAGTTAGTGGCACTTCATATTTCAAAGGAAGAAGTGTTTCTTTTTTTCAGTACTAATGTTCTATTAATTCACTTTGTAATATCGTTCTGGTTCAGACAAATGAAATTGCACTAAACTGCTTATGCCAAGAATCATGCTGAAGCTGCTGGCATTATATAAAATTCCATATTTCATTACTATTTTATAAGTTTTTTATATAAGTGGCATCTTTTTAGGTATAATTCATAGCCCCACTTAGTTACAGGAGGACAAATACTTGCAGAGAGATTTTTATGCTGCGATGGGGGTATATAAATGTATTTACAGTAAAGTCTGCAACTTAAGTGACTTTTGCAAAGCACCAGATGCAAACTCCCAGTCAACTTCCTTAACAGCTTTTCCTTTATGAACATTTTTTATTTTGGGCAGTTTTCTCTTCCAGCATGTTTTTCATCACACACATGTATAAACATGCATGTACACACACATACATTTGTCAAAAATAAATTTGTGTGTGTGCAGAAATAACTTGAAAGGCCTCATATGCATATTATGCAACATATGCCATTCATGTAATCCCTACATACATAAAGAAATTCATTCTATAGATACGAATAAAATATGTGAAGGAAGTCCTTAAAGGACCCGTAAAGGCCTAAATGTAGATGGATTCTTCATCACATCCAAAGAACCAAAAGATACATGGTTGTATAAAAAGATTGTTTTATATCCATGTATCTTTTATAATCGTTCCATAAAGTCCACGTGGCCACATAACTATTTCCAGAGTTGTGGATGAAAGTTACAGCTGGATAGCCTGAAAATCTTTAATGAGTAAAGCAGCATCTAATCCTACGAAATGCCTTGCAGGAGTGAAATAATTACAAAGCACTGGAGTAAGAGTAAAAAACAGCAGTAAAATCACCTGTAAATAGATGTGAGGAACTATAAATACACCACAGTACTTGTATGGTTGACTTTCTCTGACTGTCATCGAAATCAGATGTTCAGGACTCAGAAATCCAACTCCAAGGAATACAGATTAATATGTTTATCTGAATATACAGTCTGTGCCTTAAACTTTAAGTTTGCAACATTGTTGTTAATGTATGTTCCTTTTATAATGTCTAGTATTTGCTCCCTTGGCAATTTTAAAAATAAGATTTTTTTTCCCTTAAATTTGATCCAACTCTTTTAAAAAATAAATTGCAAAATAACTGATGCAAATCCCTGTCACTTGTGAACACAATGAAATTATACAGAGAGGAGCAAATGCAGGAAAGGCTCCTCCTCAAAAATAGAAATGAATGCCCTGTTCCTATACAGTCCTCAAATGCCAGGATTTTGAAATATGAATTAGACTTCGAATGCAAATTAACCTCGGGCGGGGAGGGGGGGGGCGGGGAGGAGAGGAAGAAAAAAAAATCAGAGACATACCGAGTCAAACGCTCCTTTTTCTGCCTATCTCGTCCGCAATGGTAAAATAGGCTAAACAAAACAAGTGCACATCAAGATAGAGCCAATTAAGGAATAGAGAGCGGCGGGGGGGTGGGGGGGAAGAGGGGAGAGGGTGGAGAGGAAGGCACCTTACTGAGCACATGGGGAGTGGGAGCACAGCATCCCACCATACCTACCTTATGAGTGTTCAAAGGAAGACAACTGGGGTAAATTGGAGCCAGCTTTGATTTTTGCCATCCGGTTGCACCCGGGTTGCCGGGGAGTGGGGTGGGAGAGAAGGGTCGGTCTGGGCGGGGGTGGAGGGGGACATAAAAAAAAAAGTGGGGGGAGGGGGGGAACACCGAGCGAGGATGACAAACGGTATGCAAATGATTGGGCTTTTTGGGGGTTGGTTTTGCTTTTTTTTTTTTTGGGGGGGGGGAGGGTGATAGGCAAAGAGAGGAAAATAGAGGAAAAGAGAGACCGTCAGTGGAGAGGTGAGTGTGTCCCTGCACGCTCTGCACACGCGTGGGAGAGGAGGAGGGGAGTCGTGCGGGGCGCGGCGGGAGCCCCGTCGGGAGCCCCGTCGGGGGTCGCGGGCAGCGCTGCCCTTCCGAGGGTCGCGGAGCCGCCGCTGCGCTGATAGAGCCGGGCCGGGCGGGGCGCGGGGTCTTCACATTCCCGGGAGCAAGGGGTGCGCCAAATGGGGGGAGAGGGGGTGTGCGTGGATGTGGCCCCCTCCTTCCCTCCTTCCTTCATCGCCTCCCTAACCCCCCGACCACTCTTCCCCGGCACCGCTGCCTCACCGCTCCCGGCGGCTTCCCGTTTGGAATTGGAGACCGGCAACTCTCACCAGAGCTCACCAGCATCCCACGGTCCTTAGGAAGGAGTTTGGGGCGGCGGGGGGAAGCGGGCGCGAGGCGGGGGGGTGGGGTGGGGGGTGTTGTTTGAGAGTGACGGTGAGGCGAGGAGGAGGAGGAAGGAGGAAGGCTGGGAAGAAGGGGGTGGGGGGAGACGGAGCTCCTGAAATGGGGCCAGCCCAAACGGGAGACGATGCTGGAGCAGGGGCTGCGTCATTTCGGGGCTGGGAGAGGGCTCAGCTCACCCCCGCCGCCTCCCTGCCTGCAGGCAGCAGAGAAAGACACTGGCAGGCCGGGGCAGGGTGCGGGGTGCTGCGGCGTCGGCGCCACCTCCACCTCCGCCCGCCCTTCTCCGCAAGCCTCCGGTGCCGGGACAGGGCAGGAAAACACCACGCTAGGGGAAGAGATAAGTCGCCTTCGGTCTGCCTAGCTATGCCAGAAAAGACAGGGGCAGGGAGAGGCGAACGGGACGCGTCGGCCGCAGGGCAGCAGGCAGGACCTGTCCCGAATGGGGCCCGGCAGCGGGGCCGACTCCTGCGGGTGTAACGGGGTCCCGGGACGGAGGGGGTAGGAGGAATGTTCGGCATTTATAACGTCGGGGAGGCTCACAGCCTTTCAAAGAGTTTCAGCTGGGTGAGTGGAAATGCCTTCTGCCCCTTTCACATTTGGAAGCACAACAGTCTTTTAGCGGGAGGAGAGGTTAAAAAAAAAAAAAAAATTTCCTGCTGGATAGTGGATCTCTTTGAGCCTATTGTCATGTTCTATGGCTGCAATTATAAATAAATTTTCCTTCTGCAGAAAGGAAGTAGCTGAGACTCAGGGTTTGAAGCTCATGAATGGCTAGCAGATACCCTCGCCTTTGCTGGTCCATGCCAAGGGGTAGAGGAGGTGGTGGTGTCGGCCTGCACTGAGAGACTGTGCGTGCAGCATGCTGCATGTCTGAGGCAAAATAACTGGCCTGGGAACACTTTCCCTTTTTTCAACTATGCCCACCTGGCCCAAGGCAGTTTCCTTCTAAAGCTCATCCCCTCAAAGGCTTCAAATGCTCGTGTTCACTTATTTTATTTTTTTTTAATTCTTTCCCTACCACTCCTGTGGTCTCATATTTAAAAATGAAAAGCTGCTCTTGATGGGGCTGTGATCACAGGTGCCATCATGGGGGCCCATGGTGAGCATCAGTAAAAAGCAAGAGAGAATTGAGTTCCCAGGCAAGATTACAGTGCTGGTACACAACTATGTGTATCGCCATCCAAGCCTTTTACAACACCTGCCACAACAAAGTTGTTGCATGCAGAGTCCTTAAAATATTGGCCATAGTCATTATTGTTATGTGCATATAGATTTTAGCTTATTTTATGACTATGCATGTGTGTGTGTGCAATATATGTGTGCATGCACATGCACGTTCATATCTATGTATACATTCAATAGTGATGGGCCAGTTAAACTGAGTAGTGATTTCTCTCCTACAGACAGATGTATAATACACACATAGTGATGATACCTAAGGTGTTTGGGGGTGGGGATGCATAATATCTTATAAATTTGAAGTTTTTATCAGGCAGAGCAGATTACTTTAAGCGTTCAATTTCTCAGCGATCCAATTTTATTAGGATTTACTATCATTTGTGCTGTGCATCCCTGGGGAAATAATGCTTTGATTAATGTAATCCTGGGCTGGGATCCGCCACATGCCCCTCTCCCAAGAGATGGGCCCTGTTTGACAAACAAAAACAGAGCAGCAACTATTGCAATCTGCACTCACCTTTTGAAAGCACACAGACCAGCATGCACACACACACACACACACAAAATATTACCCTCTCCTCCCCCAACCTCAAATACAATAGCTGCATCTCAAAACAATGTGCACTTATTTATTTACACACAATGCCTCTGATTCAGTGTGGGCTGTACAGTCCAGCCCTCAAATGCACAGAGGCAGCCCAAAAAGGATCCTGCTCTGTCCCCTGTTGAGAAGCTGAAGCATCTCTGGGAAGCTCAATGTTTCTCTGTATTTCAGGCTCTCCTTGGACTCCCAACATTTCTGCCTCTTTGTTTCCCACTGCAGGCCTTGATTCAAACCGATTTTAAGACTACTCCTTCAAACCACTGGCAGCCCATGGGTCCAAGAAGCTGACCTTGCAGGGCTCCCTAGCACCCACCTGGGGGGACATGTGCCTCTCTAAATGGGCCGTGGTAGGTGAATCACTGCCAGACACTATACTCAGCTCACAGGGAGAGTGGGGGGACCCAGAAAACAATCTCAAACAGAAAGTCTGTTCATACATTTTAAAGGGAAGAAAAGAAAGTATTCCTCTACCTTTGGGGGTTGCTGGGGTTTGAGCAGCTTTGTTCCAGCCGCAACCCCCTCTCCCACCCTCCGCCCCTTCTGTTTGTGTCAAAGGCTGACAGGAACAATAGCGTTTAAACAGGAATAAACATGTCCAGATCAGAGCCCAGCCCTAGAGAAAGCTCTCTCTTTCCTTACATCCTTAGGTGAACTGGCCGGTGTTTCTCCCTTTCCTTCTTCTCCCCTCTCCCCCACAAAATGACGCCCATCAGCAGCAGCCCAAATAGCAGTTTAATGCTGAATTTCTTCCCTCTACCCCGCTGGAACAAAGCAGGTCCTACTGTGCCTGAGGAGGACATCCAGCCTCAAAAAAGGGCTCTGGCTGCACTTCGGCCACTTTATTCCAAGTCCGGATTAATAAATCCAGGGGAAGAAGGAGGGGAGGGATCTCCGGGCTGGAGATCAGGAGGGATGAGGTTTGTGCCGAGGTTTTTAATAAGCTGCTGCTCTCTTTCTCCTTCGTGTTTACCCATTGACCCCCAATACGGTGACTCAGCGATTACGGAGCACTGGATGTCTGTGTGTGAGGGTGTGAGGGGCTGGGGGGGAATTCCTCCCCCTTTCCTCCTTCTTTTCTTTCCTGATGAAAAACGTTGCAATTACATTTCTGCATGCTGATCTGAGAGTGCAAATAACAAGCCTTAAACACGTTATCAGGCGCTTGTTAAAGAGGGAAAAGGGGAGTGAAGAGGGGAACAAATCCAGATGCACATATGCTTCTGTACACGCCTGGATGCAAGTATATCTATATATCTGCACACTTATATGTGTACATAAGGTACATATTTAAATGGCAGACTGCTAGAAGAAAAGGTGGACTGTTGTTCGGCCTGAGTGCCTTCACCCTAGCAGATGAGGAAACAACACTAACCAAATGAGAGAAGAAAGAGCAAGAGCTGCAAACCACTCCAGGGAAAAGTTATTTAGACACAATCTCTAGATTTTCCCAGTGCAAACTGACTCTCCTACCGGATTTGATCCAGTTTACCCGCTCCCCTTCTCCCTCCCACCCTGGGGGAATCCATCCCTATTTCTCATTTTCCTTCTTTGAAACATCTCCCCGTTTCCCGCCGCCCCGCCCGGGAGGGCGTTTTCCGGGACCTCGCCACGGCCGCGGCCCGCTCCGCGCCCGCGGAAAGGCCGGCGGAGCGGGGACCGCCCCAGGGGACGCGGGGTGGCGGCGGGCTCCCTGCCGGGCTTTCGGGTACCAGCCTCCGCCCCCCACACTTCTCCCCCCTCTAGCTCCTAGCAGGCTGCAAGAAATCGTTTCTGTAGTAGGGTGGCGGGGCTGAATTTAGAGAGGGGAGGAGGGAATAAATGCAAAGAGATGATGAATAACGTTAACTTTTGACTGTAGGAGTCATGATGGAGTTGAGCGAAGCTGCAGGGAAATATGTCATTTAATCCCAGGGCTACTGAAGTCCCTTTTATCAAACTTCGGGATGCTGGAATTATACTGCTGTAAAGGCGACTGAGTACTTAAAAGTATCCAACATCAGGCAAATATATAGATTGGAGGAATGGGTGTAAAATGAAGGCACGTACAAACTAATCACACGACCGTGAAAACCCCAAGCGGATTAGATAAATATAAATAGATGTGCATTAAAAAAAAAAAAAAAAAAAAGGCACGATAAAACTGTAGCTGCTGTATTCACACAAGGAGAACAGACAGCGTGTGCATGTTTGTGTGCAATGCCAAAAAGAGCAGCCTTAAGGTTGACCTACTGCAATCTGCACGGAGCTCCTTAGACAATAGACAAGTTCAAATGTCAAAAAATCTAATAATAATAACCAGAGCTGCCAAACTGCACGAACTGTTTTCTGGTGTATCACAATTATTCACCCTCTTATCCACTAAAAGGCTGCCAGTCCTTATGCGCGTAAAAGAAAATCTATGTAATGCATATGGATCTTTTTTTTTTTTTTTTCACATGTGAAAAGCCATTGAGATGGCAAGCACGCAAATCGGAATGATATCATGTCTAATAAAAGCAGGGCTAAGGTTTTCACAGTCTCTTTTAAAAGACTCCAACTTGTAAATCCCCTTTTTGTGTCACTACATGCACAATTATTCTGATAAATAAAAATCTATATGTTCAAGAGTCTGGATTGGAACTATATATCCCTCTGATTTTAACATCGGTGGGAGCATTAGGTTTCCATCCTATGTAATATGTCTACGTTGAGCTCAAGTCAACAGATAGATTGTTCCATTCATTTGGCAACTCTCATTACAGCTTTTGTGAGGTGAACCTTGCGCATGACACGTTGGGTAATATCAAAATTATGCAGCTGGGAAAGAAAGGACCCCTATTTTAAAAGCTATCTTGCTTTGCATGTGCACTTCTGTATTATTGTTCTAATTTATTACAGAACCCGAAATGCTTTGTTATGCTCAAAACAATAAATAAGGTTCCGAGTGAAACCTTCAGAATAAAAGGTACGGATTAATGATCTGCCTGCCTAATGTGTTTATCGTTGTTATCATCAGCCTTTAAAAGTAATCTGTGTATTTTCCTACTTTCTCCAGATTGGTTAGTGTAATATCCCTAGTGCAGCTATCAAGGTGGTCATAAGAACTATGAACTACAGCATGGGTAAGTTTGAAAAACCCAGAGCAGCTCACGTTAGCCAAGAATGCTACATATCTGGACGCCAGTCAACTTCACGTTTGCAGCTGACTGCCGTATTATGCACGAATGTGTTTTACATATAGCAGACTGTATACGGAATATGTCTTTATGTTTAACATTTTAATTTGTAAATGCTAATTAGGCAGTTGGTCTCCACGGTTATATTAGTACATACCTAATCATTTCCCACTATAAGTAAATGAATACTAAATACGGTAAACACTTTCATTTCCCTACCTCCAAGACAGTATTGCTTCTACATCCATTTTCCAAAGGCGTCCATTTGGACAAATAGGTATTTATTAAAAGAAGGGTATGAAAAAAAAATGCTCTCAGTATCACTCTTACACTTGGGGTGCCGCTGCAGGCATGGAGCCAAAATCTTGGCCAGACTGGACTCTTCCAAAGGCAGCCAGAAAAGTTTAAGTTTTGCCGAATTAACTTGTTGATCATTTTAGCGTTAGTTTTTCACTTCTCTTGCAGTACCTCGCAGGCTGCTGCTGCTGCTAACTAGTGCGGGCATAAAGCAGAGGAGCCGCGCTGCTAACTCCTGTTTTGTTTAAAATATAACGCAGGTTACTCTTGGAGGGTTGGGGGGAGGGGGGACAGAGGAAAGCTGGAGGGAAATCCGCTCAATCCCGACCCCGGGATGCTGAGCTTTGCTGTGGTCTTTCAACTCCAAAACCCTTCAGAGGCGAGAGAAATGTTCACTAAACTACGGCAAATCTCAAGCAAGCCACCACGTTTCTGAAGAGAACTGCACTCTGGAATGTGTTTTACTAGTCTGGAATATTGCTAACACTTACTGCGCCAAACGCGGTAGGTGGAAAGTTTTGTTCATGTAAATATCTCAACCCTTTTCCCTCAAGGTCTCTACACACGGAGACTTGACTCTGTTTTCCAAATGAAAATCCAAGAACACCTTAAATGAAAAGTTTAATTTCTTGTCGGTCGTTTTCTCTCTTTTGATTACTTTTCTCTCTCTCTCTCTCTCTCCCTTTTTTTTTTTTCTTTTTTTTTCCTCTTTTTGCGTGTGTGTGTGTGTGCTTGTCTTAGGTTTTTAGGCGGGTAGTTCATCTTGCCAGGTTCTATCATATTTATGGGCTGTGTGATGTCCAGGGTTCCAATTGGTCTTTCCTTCATGGAGGCAAGGAATAAAACTTTCCCAGTCACACGGAAACTGCTGGGGCTCCAGCGCGGGGAAACAAAGTGGCTTCAATCCCCCTACCCCGTGGCCGCAGTTCCACCCTCCCCGTCCCGGGGGCTGCCTGGGACATTCCCCTTGCAGGTGCGTTAAAAGATGCTGCAGCCACGAGGATCCGCCCCAGCCCAGCATCCTGCCGCCGGACGGGGGTGAGAAGCAGACGTGTATAGGCAGGAATAAAAAAAAATAAAAATAAAAACAAACAAACAAAACACCCAAACAAACAAACAAAAAACACCAACACCCCCCTCCTCCCAACTAAATGTCTCACTTCTATCCTCTCTTGCAACCACTTGGGGAGGAAAGAGGAGAAAAGGGGCACGGGGCTGAGAGTACACGTGCTCGGGAAGGGAGCCAAGCTGTGTCGAGCTAAGCTGTGGTCGCCGTGGATGCTGTTGTTTTTTAGTCGAGGATCACGTCTGCGAGTGTCCCGGACGGCGACAACTTGTGCCCGGTGTGCGGGCAGGGCGGGAGGAGTCCGGCCGCTGGCTCCCGCAGGCAGATAAGTCAGGAAGGGATGCATATGGGGGTGGGGGGGGAGGAGTGGCCAGCTTGAGGAGGGGAGGAGGAAAAAAAAGGAAAAGAAAAAAAAAAAAGAAAATAAAGAGAGAGAGAGAAAAGAAGCCACTTTTCCAGGTTTAATAAAGTGATTAAATATTAAATTGTGTTTAAAAAAAATAGTGGTTTTATTGCATCTCCAGAGATTTAAGCGCCTTATTCGGACAGGAGAAAAAAAAAAAAGAAAAAATGTGGCACCCCAGGTTGCCCTGAGCCGCGTGCTCGTGCCTGTGTTTAATTACTGCTCTGCCTCCCTCGCAGGCCCCGGATCCGTCGGAGGTACCGCAACCGATGGGGACACTTTCGGGGCGGGCTCTGGACCCGCGGCTCCCCGCTCGTCTCCCCCTGCGCGCCGCCCCGTCGGTCTCGGGAGTTCTGGGGCTGTCTCCCTCGGACGGGGTGTCCCGGCTGCGGGACTGTGGGGTGTGCCGGACTGTGGGGCCCGGAGAAACCCGGGGGTGAGCGCAGGGACCGGGGGAGCCCGGGGATGCCCGCGGCGCCCCCGCCCCGGGGCCGTGAGGGGCCGGGACGGGCCCGGCGGGCGGGCGCGCTGCAGGGCGCCCCCTGGCGGGCGGCCGGCGGAGCACGGCCGAAGTTGATTTTGCTCACAAGCCGTATCGTATAAAATTAACGACAGCCAATAAAATTAGCTTACATGTTTCAACCGTAAAAGTCCAAAACAAAATAAAGCTAGTTTTAGTGAAGCTAAGAAGCTCTGGTTTGGCCCCGTTCTCTCTGGCTTGAACTGGGGTCCTTTTATCTAAAGCCCAGTGCACAAACATATAGCTTAATGTGACTAGTGTTCTTCCTTTTATTTCTTTCTCTATGGCAACCAATATGTTCTGCTCAGAAATGTTCCCCCATCAAGGAAACAAATGATCTTGAGGGAGCAGCTCTATACGGCATCTGTTCCGATGGAGCACACAGAGTTAACCCCAGTCAAAAGAGACGCTGGGCACGTCAACAAGAAGTGGAAAATGAGCGATTCTTTCTCCCCCTCCCAAATTGAAACCTATACCTCCCTAGTTTTACAAGCCATTTTATTGATTTGGCTATCGACCGTTTCCAAAGAAGTAACTAATTCTAGGAAATTACAATGATCACCAGCTATTGTGTGTCCAAAAGAGCAGCAACAGAGAGGGGAAGGGAAAAAATATGCAAATAACACAGTAAAATTAAAATAATTAAAGTCACATAATGGGATATTTAAGCCTCGATAAAGTTTTCAGGAGACGTATCTGGCCTATTAATTTAATTCTACATTATTTATCACATTATTTATCACACTGACCCAAACGCTATAAAAGAGTTTCACATCATTAGACTACACCTCTCAATTGGACGGGATTCGGGGAGAGCGGAGAGACAGGCAAGACTGTCAGGAGAGAGAAACAAAGTGAAATCTGGTCTGTAATCCTCCAGCCCCAATCTCCTTGGAGAATAAAATGAAGGGATGTCCTGGTTAGTTTTGATTGATTATACTCTTTCTGATGGACTTTCACTACAGAGCTCTAGATGTTGTGCTTAACCGTCTGTTCCCTAGTTACAATATTAACCCTCTGCGTGCACCGCCGCTCCGCACCTTCCCCTGCCTCCCCCCGCGCCCGCTCCTGCGCCGGCAGGTGCTCGGGTCCCCCCGCGCCCCGGCCCGGCCCCGGCCCCTCTCTCGCCCGCCGCACCGGCCGAGCCCCCTCCTCGCTCGCCAGGCGACCCCCCCGCCCCCCTCCCCGAACCAGCGTTTGAAAAGAGCCCGCATCTCTGCCTCGGCTCCCCTTTACA